>JAFIRS010000726.1:0-570174 GCA_018342105.1 Gonioctena quinquepunctata | reverse complement strand
AATATATTCAAGTAGGGATTCTATATGAAGATTGTTTTCATTCAATGAAAGAAAGAAATTAAATTTTTTTTGCTTGAGAAGATAGCGAAAGTTTGGTTCCTTTGTTGAATCTTGCATGAGAAATTGTTTGAGTGATTTGTGTATTACATTGTCAAAGTACCTTTTTCTGAAATGGTGAAATATCGCAATATTTCAGTGGACTCCGAATAAATCTTGACGTAATCGCAGTAATATAAATTCGGAATCAATGAGAAAAGTATTTACCAGGCTCATTCTTAAATATTTGGGAGGCAATTGCAGCTTCCACAATTTATTTCGTTCGTGCGCGGAAAGAATACATGTTTCTTGATGACAATCTGAAATGAATGATATTTGTGTGCGAAAGTATACGTTTTAAACACTATAACATAAACAAAGTATATAAGCAGCGCACTTCAGCGGCGAGGGACTGCACTAAATTTTAAATGGCTATCGAAAATCGGGCAACTTGGACTCCTCCATATTTTGTGGCAAAGTGTTTGTTACTATTTACATGTCGATGCGACATTTTTAAAGGGTGGTTACGGGCGTCCAGTTATATCGTGATATACCAACAAGATTTTCAAGCTCTTCCGCCACAATTATTGATTATGTATGTTTAAATGTTGACAAAATTAACTGTTCAGTTGTAAACTCTGGTTTATCTGATCATGAGGCCATATTCTGTAATCTAACAATTGATAAAAAAAATTAAAAGAGCCCTACACGACGTGGTAGAATATTCAGTAAATTCAATTATAATAGGTTTTCACAACTTTGTACAAATACAAATTGGTATAGTTATTGAAAAGGAAGATCCCTTGAATGAATTTCAAAATTAGTTTCGAATAATTTTAACAATGCATTCCCTGTTAGAGACATAAAGAACAAAAAAGGAAACCGTGGTTAACCAAAGGATTGAAAGTATCGGCAAAAATATGCGCTTTCCACCAGATAAAAACATCTTGGCTGTAACAATCCCCATTTTATTCAATACTACAACAAATATAGAAATACTTACCGGAAAGTAATAAAAACAGCAAAAAACATATATTACTCAAACAGAATAGCACAAGGTGACAACAATTAGAAGGAAACATGGGCAATTATTAATGAGCTGAGAGGAAAAAACAAGGTTGATTCAGTGAAAACTGAGTTAAGCTCCGACGAACTTAATACATTCTATCAATCAAACAATCAATTTATTAGTTAAAAAAGTATTCAATTACAAGACAGGAACCTACATTGTAACATACTAACTTAGGTAACACGTCAGATGAGCTTAAAAAAGACAGACACCAATCTACATAACATTAAAACTAGGCTGTCAGAAGCAAAAAGCAGTATTTGTTCACAGAAAAATAGTATTTGTAAACGGAACAGTATGCACAAGTTACAATTAATAACACACACTATACTTAACAAGACATGTTAAAAGCAACTATTTTTAAAACAATCGGTGAGAAAATTTCATTTCTGTAGAAATTCGTCAACGGAGTAGTGTGCTTTCAGCACAAGATGGTTTTTCAGCTTAGCTTTAAAGGAATGTAAGCTAGAGGCAGATTTGATATTGTCGTCAAGAGCATTATAGAGTCTAACACCAATCGATCCCAGATGATTCTCATGACACTGATAGTCTAGCGAATGGTTGTTGTAGTTTATATTTATTTCTAGTACTATAGTCATGAGAGTGTCCACAAGTAGGAATATTAGTAATATTCCTCTCACATAGACAATGCAGTGGTATATAAACAAACATGGTAGAGTCATTATACCAATTTTAACAAAAGTGGTTTGCAATGTTCTCTCAGCACGCCATCATTAACCTTACTGCTTTTTTTTGAATGGCGAATATTTCTTGTGCCTTGGATGTAGCACCCCAATGAATTATTTCATAGCACATAAATGACTGAATAAGACTATAATATACCAGTTTCGAGACTTCAAGAGAGAGTGTTTTGCAATTGACGGAGTAGAAATATGTGTTTACTAAGCTTGAGTTTTATATACTCAATATGATTGCTCCAGGTGAGTTTAGAATCAATATTGATTCCTAGAAATCTTGTGTCAGAGACTTGTCGAATTGATGTATTGTTCAGCTTCACTAGGTGGCTGCTATCTATTGAAGAATTTTTTGTAACAAAATTAATCATTTGAGTTTTGGTTATATTGAGAACTAGTCCATTCAAATCACACCACTCGAGAGTTGATTTGTAGCATTCTACATTACAAAGCATAGTGGGAATACTATCAGCTGATATAACGAGATTGGTATCATCTGCATATACAATCGATAGAGAAGCAGCAGAGCAATAAGTCGGAAGGTCATTAATAAAGCAAATAAACAGCAGGGGCCCGAGTACTGATCCCTGTGGTACGCCTGTCGAGATATATCGAATATCTGAGAAGGTATCGTTCAGATATACTCTTTGGCTACGACCTTCAAGGTAAGTTACGATCCAATTCAGTGCTGGTCCCCTTACACCATAAAGTTCCAATTTATATAATAACAGATCATGGTCAACAAGATCAAAAGCCTTACTCATATCAAAATCCTCATTCCTTGATAGCAGCTGAACTTGCTGAAAAAATTACGACCAGAACGGATCCAATGGAATATCTGAAAGCGCTTCCATTCAAGAAAACTTTTTTTTCATACCAACTGACATATATGAAATAAAAGAAATCTTCAGAGAAATACGGAAAAAACTTCCTCTGGATGGGATGTCATTTCTCTGAAAGTAAAATTACGACCAGAACGGATCCAATGGAATATCTGAAAGCGACTTCCATTCAAGAAAACTTTTTTGAATGTCTTGGCAGAGGCTATTAATACATCGTTTTCCCGAGGATCCTTTCCATCATGTTTAAAAATCGCCATAATTATCCCAATACATAAGGGGGAGACCATAACACTCCTGCAAACTTCAGACCGATTTCCTTGCTACCGATCCTCTCAGAAATAATAGAAAAACCAGTTAAAAAAAGAGTAACTTCCTTTCTTAAGAAATTCAATATACTGTTCACAACAGTGTGGATTTCAAAACTCAAAAAGTACCCAGGATGCCATCTTTGCATTCCTAGAAAACCTTTACCTCAAACTAAACGAAAGACAGGCGGCTGCGGCAGTGTTCTGCGATCTCTCCAAGGCTTTTGATTGTGTGAGTCACGAAATACTGCTGCAGAAGCTTGAAGTATATGGATTCAGAGGTTCGGCACTTTCTTGGTTCAAATTATACCTATCAGAACGTAGCCATAGTGTCTTACTCAATAGGGTGGAATCCAAAAAATGTGAAATCAACTGTGGTGTCCCACAAGGCTCAGTTCTAGGACCTGTCTTATTCCTGTTATATGTCAATGACTTGGCCAAAGTGGATATCCAGGGCCAATTCACTATTTTTGCGGATGACACCACAATCCTCTGGCAAAACAAAAGTATTACGGATCTGCATGACCAGATCAGTGTGGACCTTAACAAGGTAAAGAAGTGGTGTGATGCCAATCTCCTTTCGCTCAATATAAGCAAACGAACATTGTCTCATTCAAATGTGATATCAATGAAATCCCATTGGAGAATGGAACAATTACAAATGTTTCAGAGAACAAGTTTTAGGGTTGCATATTGATGAAAAATTAAGATTTGAAAGCCATATCAATAAATTGTGCAGACGGTTGGCGGCTGGCTGCTTTGTTGTAGAGTTGTCTCTAACGAGCTAGATATTGCCAATGCTAGAAAGGTCTACTACTCATTGATTGAGGCACACCTTAGATATGGTATTTCCTTTTGGGGGCTGTGTTCACAATATCTCTTTGATAGGGTCTTTATTTTGCAGAAAAGGGCGATCAGGTATTTATGTAAAGCCAATTATCGCGATTCGTGTCGTATAGTATTTTTGGAGCAGAGAATTTTAACCCTGGCATGTCTTTTCATTCTAGAGACAATATGTCTCATACACAAAAAGTATAAAGATATAGCAAAATCTACCTCAACATATAAAACACGATTATCACTCCATGTCTCACTTCCTACGCCTATATCCTCCCTAACACAAAATTCACTAATATTTAAAAGCAGAAAATTATTCAATCATCTTCCTAGCACCATAAAAGAAATACAAAACGGTATTCACTTCAGAAAAAAGTAAAAAATCTCTTGGTTACAAAAGCCTATTATACGTTGGATGAATTCTACCAGGACTCACTTACCTGATCTTAAACTATATTTATAAATAAATAACCCTTTATCATATTTGATCACTGGGAACTCTCTAATAGTATTTTTGTTATATGAAAGGGGTAATTTTTATTCGCTAACAGAACGTTTCTATACATATATACATAAACTTATTTATTTATTTGTAATGTTGAATTGACTCGGCCGTTGCTGTAATTCAAGTCCTTGTCTAGTATTAATGTTTTTTTTTTTTTTTTTTCAACGGGAACTAGCCCAATACATCTAATATAAGTTGGGGTAGAATCAAGTTTTAATATTAAGAGATCTAAGATGAATGAAAGTAAATTAAGATTGAGAGGAATGTACAATAGGATATTAATGATTAATTGATTAAATGATTAAATGTAACAGTTGTTGTCAGTGGACTCGAGGAGAAAGACTGTGGATGGTTGGGGTCTTATTTATTCATTGTCCTAAGCTGGGATTTAAAGTCGTTTAAGGACGAATTAAAGAAGTCTAGGTGACCATGAATATTCACTGTTCCGCTGATACGTGGTAAACAGCTGTTGTATCTATAGTTGGTTCTATAGAGGGGAGTATGGAAAGTGCTGTTATTTCTAGTGGTACGTGGAGGCACTTTTAGATGTATCTTGGATAGCAGCTCAGGGCTGCTTAGTTTGCAGTGTATGATATTGTGAAGGAAAATCAAGTCCCTCTGGTCCCTCCTTGTCAATAGTGGGGGTAGGTTCAGGCTTTGCCCGTTATAATGTGGTCACGGAATAATTGTAGTTTGAAGTTTACGTAATTAAAAAAGCGGTGCTGAACACGTTCAATTGATCGATGGGTTTTGTAGAGGGGTTCCATACCACAGAGCAATATTCAAGGTGCGTCGGACTAGTGAGCAATATAAAATGCGTATTGATGATATGTCCGAGAAGTCTGAGGTAGTTCTCTTAATAAAGCCGAGAAGTTTCAGAGCTTTGTTGATAGTTGTAGAGATATGGAGATTGAAGCTAAGGGCTGTGTCAAGGGTAACTCCTAGGTCTTTTATGCTAGAGACAGCATCCAGGGTAATATCTTCTATGTGATATTGGAAGATGATCGGTGTATCCTATCTATGGAATCTCATTATGTGGCACTTATTCGCATTCATCAACATACCGCTCAGTTCATACCAGTTCGATATGCTGTTAAGGTCAGCTTGAAGGTTGATTGAGTCATTTAGAGAGGTGATTTTGGAGAATATTTTTAGGTCATCCGCAAATAGGAGAATTGTTCCGTTAGATACCAGGTTGACTATATCATTAATAAAAATGTTAAACAGAAGAGGTCCCAGATGTGATCCCTGGGGAACGCCAGATGTCACTAAAATTTCTGATGATGTGAAGCTTTTAACTCTGATTAGTTGCTTTCTTTGAATAAGGTAATCTCTTATCCACTCTAATAGGGCCCAGAGATACCAAGACATTCAAGTTTCTTCACTAGAAGACCGTGGTTTACCCTGTCGAAAAGCCTTGGAAAAGTCTGTGTAGACAGAATCGACTTGATGTCCGTCTTCCAAGGCTTCCAGAGGAAATCTGTGTAAAGAGTTAAATTGAGTTCTGTGGATTTACCAGCTATGAAACCATATTGGTGAGGAATTATAATATTACTCAAATTAGCTGTGAGATAATCAGTCACTATGCTTTCAAAGACCTTTGGTATGGCGTTAAGTTTAGAGATGGGGCGGTAGTTTTTATATCGGACAATTTCCGGCCTTGTGAATAGGTATGACATAACTGAGCTTCCATATACTAGGAAAAGTACCGGTGGATAGTGACATATTGAAGATAAGATGGAGTGGTCGAGATAATACAAAACTACAGTGTTTTAGAATGGAGGGAGGGATTGCATCGGGTCCGGGGCCTATTTTAGGATCTAGGTGGCAAAGTTTGTCATAAATTTGGGATATATTGATCTTGAATGAAGAGAGATTTAAGTTATTAGATGTTGGTAAATCCAGATTGGGACAGGTGGTTGTGGAGTAAACTGTCGCAAAATACTCTGCAAACAGGTTAGCAATATCCTGACCGGTATCTACACGTTTGTCTTCTAGAGACATTTCATTGGGTATGTTATTAATCTTTCTCTTCGAGTTTACAAACTTCCAAAAGAATCTAGGATTTGTATGTATAGACCTCTTACAGTCAATAAGATAGGTGTTATAGCACTCTTTTGATAGGATTTTACATCTAGATCTAAGTTCACAAAAAACTCGAAAGTTACGTTCACTTTTCCAAGATTTGTACTTCTTATGGGCAGTTTTTTTTTCAAAAATGAGGTTGTTCAGTTTAGGTGAAAACCATATAGGAAACTTACCAGATGAGTATTTCTTCTTTGGCACAAATACATCGAACAATGAGTACAGGGCATCATAGAAAATGTTTACCATTTCATCAAGGGATTTGTTGGACAAGATATGGTCCCAGTCCATGGATTCTAAGCAGGTGAGAATGCCATCAAAATCAGCACCTTTGAAATCATAATAGAACTCACTCGCGTTGTTGAAATCTCCCTGAGGTCTAGAGATTAGATTAATAGAGGTTTGCAGGGGTGGGTGATGGGGATCAGGTGCGAGCAAGTGTTCATGGGCAGGGCTAAGGGTTAATGACTCGTGTGAGAATGCTAAGTCAAGTAATACGTTCCTTCCATTAGGATTGCTGTTCAACTGGTATAGATTATGTAAAGCACAAGTATTTGACAGAGTAGTAATCGCCTCAATTTCCATGGCTGAAGCTGATGGAGTAGGTGCGGCTGTAGATCCTAATGTGTCTGATGTCCAGTAGGCATTTGGTAAATTAAAATCACCGAAGACGTATAAGGTGGTGTCTGGATACTTTTCAACTATAGCATCTAGATCGGAGCTTAACGTCAGAAACGAAGTTATGGGTGGTTTAGGGGGGAGGTAGACAGCACCGAAGATATGTCTGGAGGAGTCGCCGATGGAGACAAAGAGATCTTCTATGCTCTCATTTGAGGGTAGCTGAGCACATTTGTATGATTCCCTTACCGCTATAAGGACTCCACCACCTCTTCAGAAAGGACTGGTTGCAGGGGATCGGTCTTTCCTAAAGACTGTGTAGTTCGTGAGGCCTAATTCAGCGTCGGACAAGTCCTGGGTGAGCCATGTTTCAGTAAGTATGATGATGTCAAAGAGTGATGTGGCAACGTTTTGCTGGAGACTGTCTAGTTTGGTTCGAAGCCCACGGACATTTTGGTACTATAGGTTAGGAGAATTAGGGAGAGTTAACGTAATCATTTTTTGTTTGACCATCTTGGGGATACCGTTCATATACTTCAGTTTCAGGTTCAGGTTAAATCTTATAACTTATTTTTATTTTATCTTATTTTATATTGTATACATATTAAATTACCTATTGTAGTTGTATCCTTAAGCTTTGTCAACGAGAATTGTATTCTTCCGATATTAAAGCATATTTTGATTGATTGATAATAGAAAATAATAATTAACGCAGCAAATGTTCAATGTGCCTGCCATTTTCACACTCTCAAACTGTTTCGAAAATTAGTATCCACATGTGCCAGCATGTCCTCTGAAATTTCCCTGAAAGCAGTACGAATTCTTGCTTTCATATTTTCAGGAGTTGTGGGCGGAGTTTGATAGACAACCCATTTAATGTATCCCCATAGAAAAAAATCCATTTTTGTAAGGTCCGGTGACCTTGGAGGCCACTGAACTGGCCCTCCTCTACCTATCCATTTTTCACGGAATTCATTATTAATGTATTCCCGCACATCAGTGTGGTAATGTGCAGGCGTGCCATCTTGTTGTAGCCACATTCTCTGCCTTATTGCCAATGGAATAAATATCATCTAATAAATTTGATAACTGACTTCGCAGAAATCTTAGATATTTTCTTCCATTGAGATGTCCGTTGAAAAAAAAGGGCCCAATTACACGCCGTCCAATGATACCTCCCCAAACATTCAGTGACCAACGTTGTTGGTGATTGACATATCTAACAAAATGAGGATTTTCAGTTGCATAATAGTGCATATTATGCCGATTCACATGGCCATTGTTGTGAAACGTGGCTTCGTCCGAAAATTGAACATACTAAAAAAATCAGGTTTTTGGTTGATTTTATCTACACCCCATTGGCAAAACAGCATTCACTTTGGAAAATTTATTTCAGTCAGCTCTTGCATTAACTGCATATGATATGGATGGTAATTGCATTTTCTCTCCATCCGAGTAACACTACTTTGAGATATTCCCAACTCCCTACTCAAAATACGTGTACTCACATGGGGATTCTCGGTAATATGCAATGCAATATCAAGAGCATTTTCATCATTCGTTACAGGACAAGCACGTTCAAACTTTTTGTAAAATACTTTTCCGGTTTCCTCAAATCTTGTTTTGAGGTCTCGAAATGCTCGCTGGTCTGGATGTCTTCTCTCAGGAAACTTTTGTTCGTATAATCTAGATGCCAGTAAGAAATTGCTATCACTTTCCCCCAAAGCATACACCATTTTAACCATGTCCTCTAAACGATAATTAATAATGCCACAATAATTTTTAACACAACTGGATTGTAGTTTGATAGTTACCTCTATTTACAAATTCCGATAGTCATTTTTTCAGCGGTAGTCATGGATAACTAAACTAGAAAAAATAGTTACATTTAATTTTTTTTTTTGCTATGATAGTTATTCATGAGTTGCCAAGAATGCTTTTGAAGATGGAAAAAAATAATTGAAACATCATTCAGTATCAGTATTTTCTAAGAACAAACATGTAGATAAAAAAATCTATAGAATTGTTGATTTGATATTGAACAATTCCTTTAAACCAGAATATCTCGGAAACAGGTTGTTTAAGGTACATGACGTCGGGGATGAAAAGTGTAAAGTCATTAAAAAGGAGTTGATTTAAATAAAAATATACAGGGTGTTCCATTTGAAAAAATCAAAATACCGATGTTTGAAAATGGCTAAGTTTGTGTTGTTGTGTCGAACATCCTGTACAATTTATTGCAAATTCTTGGTATTGTAACGTAAATAAACTTAACTTGGTTTTAATAATTTATTTCACACTTAATCTACAACTTAATTTATATTACTACGCTACTGAATAGCTCGATCGTATGGGCTCGTTCAGACTGTCCTTGCCATCTGGAGGGCTACCTATTTATCTCCGTCACAGGATTCCCGATCTTTCGAATTCCAGCAGTTGGCGACGGCATGTTCCAATTGTTTCCAATATTGACCGTTGTTTTCCGCGGAAGAGCGACTGGATGGTTCTCGAATATCTCCGGGGATGATCTCATCGCTGTCGATGGCAACGTGTGTGGCGACAGGTCCGGCCTAGGTTCGTTACATTGCCCCCTTCTTAAAGACATTTCGTCCCGAAATTTCATCGTTGGAGTGTGACGATATCTGCATGACTCCCCATATCTGCACCGTGAAGTTCGATGGAAGTAACACTCCACGGTCTTCATGATCGGTCGTGGAAGAGGGTTACAGCAAACCAAAATCCTGGCGCCGCTGGATCTGAATATCGCCTCCAGCATACTTTATGACTCCAGTCCAACCCATCAATACCACAGGATAGTTTTGGAATTGCTAGATCCGCAGATTCTGGTCCACCATAGTATCTCTTAGTTTGGTGAGACTCTTCCAGACATCTTCATAGGACGGTTTATCTTGGGAATGCCTCTTGGTAACTAGGTAGTAGATGTTTCTCTGGCCTTTCTTCAACTGTAGCACCCCACCAACTTCTGGATTCTGCTCCGCAGTGTTTGGAGTTGACCAAATTTCTTGGAGAACACTACGGCGATGCCCTGGACATTCGAAGATCTTCTGCCACACAGTGCGCTAGTGCGTAGTCAGCAGGCACCTCGAAAAGGTCTCGTGACTCCTCTCTAGTAATCCATGTAGAACTTTCGCCCGTTTGAATACAAGGACATAAACTTCTCGAACGTCATATCATCCTCCGGTGGCTTGAGGGTGCGAACTTGGTCATGGTTTCCAGCGTAAGGGGCCCAAACCTGTTGAAATGGACGACCCTTGGTTTCCCTCGGGGTGGCTTATGGATTCGGTACACAAGGTCGTTTATCCTTTTCACGATTTTATACGGGCCTTCCCACGAGTTCCGCAACTTTGGTGATAGTCCACGACGACGTTTGGGGTTGTACAGCCAAACCAGGTCATCAACCTTAAATCCTCCAGCGTCGGCCTTGATGTCATAGGTCTTCTTCATTTTATCGCTGGCACTCTGGATGTTCAGCCGGACTCGTTCGTGGATGTCGTCCATTCTCTGCCGAAGTTTGCTGACGTAGTCCTCTCCCGCAGTGTCTTGTCCTGGCGGTATCCCAAACTTCAGGTCACAAGGCAGTCGCAGTTCTCGGCCCATTATAATACTAGCAGGAGTTTGACCGGTTGACTCGTGTACTGCGGATCGATAGGCCATCAGGAACAAATGAAGATACTGGTCCCAGTCTCTTTGATGGTCAGAGACAACCTTGGACAAGTGGCGGTTGATCGTCCTGTTCATCCGTTCCACCATTCCATCGGACTGCGGATGTAGGGCCGTGGTTCTTGTGTTGCGGATGTTCAGCAGTAGACATATTTCTTGGAAAAGGTTGGATTCGAAATTTCTGCCTTGATCCGAGTGCAGCTCCATTGGAATACCGAATCGACATATCCACTCTTTCACCAAGACGTCGGCGACGGTGATGGCTTCCTGGTTGGCAGGGCATAGGCTTCCGCCCACTTACTGAAGTAGTCCATTGCCACAAGGATGTATTTATTCCCGTGGTCGGATACGGGAAACGGGCCGGCGATGTCAATGGCGATTCTCTCGAACGGGCTGCCTACGTTGTACTGACGCATCGGGGCCTTGGGTCGTATTCGAGGTCCATTGCTAGCAGCGCATACAGCGCACTTCCTGCACCAGTCCTGGACGTCAGCTTGACAATTGGCCCAGTAAAACCGTTGCCTCACTTTCTGCAGGGTCTTCGTCACTCCCAGATGTCCTCCGGCGACTCCATCATGGATTTCCCGCAGCACTTCCTCTCTTCTGTTCCTGGGAACAATTATTTGGAGTCTGTCTTCCCCACCAATATCGGCCTCCAGCACACGTTTCAGGATCCCATTGTCCAGAATAAGAGAGTTCCATTGTGCCCAATAGGACTTAACAGCCGGCGAGTAACCTGCGACTTCCTGCCATGATGGTCTTCTATTGCCCTTCTTTCCAGCTGACGACTAAGCCAAGGTCCGGGTCTCTCTCTTGGTCTTTCTGGTTCTTGCTGTCATTCCAGTTGTCATCCGTTGCCGCGGTTCTACAAAGTGTTGCTTCTTTCTTCTGCTCGTCGGCAATGTGAGCAATCATCTGGACATGGTCTTCGCGACAAGGCATCTGCATTCTTATGGCTAGTTCCGGCTCGATGTTCGATCTCGAAATCGAATTCTTGGAGTCTCTCGATCCAACGTGCTACTTGACCCTCAGGATTTTTGAACTGTAAGAGCCATTTGAGAGCTGCATGGTCAGTTCTCAACAGGAATCTTCTTCCATACACGTACTTGTAGAAGTGTTCCACTCCCTTTACAACGGCTAACAGCTCTCGCCTGGTGACACAGTAATTGCGCTCTGGTTTGCTAAGCGTCTTGCTGAAATAACCAATGACCTTCTCCTGTCCCTCCTGGATCTGAGATAGGACAGCTCCAAGTCCCACGTTGCTGGCGTCCGTATCCAAAATGAATTTCCCTTTGGGTAGGGGATAGCTCAGTATAGGTGCGTTGATCAAAGCTCCTTTCAGCTTCCTGAATGAGTCTTGACATTCTTCGACCACTGGAACTTTGTTTGGCCTTCCGTGAGCTTGGTCAGTGGTTTAGCGATGTTGGCGAATCCCAGCACATATCGGCGATAGTATGTGCATGAACCAAGGAAACTTCGAAGTTGGTGAATGTCTTTTGGGATGGGCCAATCCTTAACAGCTTTGATCTTCTGGTCGTCCACTGCTACTCCTTCCCAGAGACAACGTGGCCGAGGTATCGTACTTCTTTGGAACAGATGGCATTTCTTAGGCTCAGTTTCAATCCGGAGTTCCTCAGTCGCAGGAATACTTCCTCCAAGTTTTCACGTGGTCCTCAAACGATCTGCCGACCACAATTATGTCGTCGAGATACACTAGACACGTGTTCCATGAGAGTCCTTCAGTACTGTTTCCATCAATCTTTCGAATGTGGCGGGAGCATTACAGAGCCCGAATGGCATAACGGTGAACTGCCACAATCCTGAGCCGATGGTAAAGCAGTCTTTTCTCGATCTTCCTGAGCCAGTTCTACTTGCCAGTATCCACTCTTCAGATCAAGGGTCGAGAAAATCGTGGAACCAGCCAACGTGTCTAGGGTGTCATCTATTCTCGGGAGAGGGTAACTGTCCTTCTTCGTGACATTATTAAGTTGGCGATAGTCTACACAAAAGCGTGTCGATCCATCCTTTTCTTCACCAGTACGACTGGAGAGGACCAGGGACTGTCAGATGGTTCGATAACTCCTTCTTTTCCCATATCGCTGACTATTTTGTCAGCCTCTTCCTTCTTGGCAAGAGGAAGTCTTCTTGCTGATTGCCGGATCGGTCGGGCACCCCCAGTATCAATCTTGTGCTGGACCACATTAGTTCGACCTCCTTTTCCTTGTCCGGTATCGAAGATGTCTTGGTACTTCTTAACTAAATCTCTTAGTTTGGGCTGTTGAGCTGGTTTTATATCTTTGGAAGAGATGGCAACTAATTTTTCTAGTTCTGTGGGCAAGTTGTTGGGTTGGCTAATCGTACCTCATACACTCCGGATCACTGAGGAAACTGGCGAGCAGTGCCCCAATATTGTTCCTTTCTTCAAGGTCACTGGAAAATAATTGACATTCATGACCCTTACGGGCACAAATTTGTCAGCACGCAACAAGGTCTTCCCTAGTGCAATCCTCGTCCAATTTTCTCATCATGAAGTTTGGGCTCGAACATCACCACGCTTTCCACTGCTCGTACTCCCGTCCAGGCGAGCCTCCAGAATGGTTTCAGCCCTCTCAGGTACGCTTACATCTTCAGCCAACAACACACGGATCAACCCTCACTTCTCCCATGAAGCACCAGCTCTCTCCGCTGACACGTAGGACGCCGTCTTTGAAATCCAATTCAAACCCTCTGGAATTCATGATGTCCATTCCGATGATTGCATCGTCTTCGATGTCCGCTACAAGTGCCTGATGTTTCACTTTAGTGCTGCCCAAAATTATTTCAATCGGTAGCTCGCCATATACAGTAGCTGGCTCCCTGTTGCTGTGCGTAGCTTCAAGTTGTCGGTTCAATCCGTTCCGGTGTTCTGGCAAAGGAAGGCCCGAGAATTGTCCTAGTCGCACCTGTATCTAGCAGCATGGTGCAAGGCTCGTTATTGATGAGACCGCTCTACGAAGACACCTTTGTTCTGTCGTGAAGGATAGCGACATATGCGTTGTTAACCGAGGCTTGCCGGACACATGCCGACGATTGCCCTTCTCGTCGACCTTTTAGTTTTCCTGCATCGGAGTCGATGAATGTTGGACATTTGCTACGCACATGTCCAATTTTGCCACAATTCCGGCATCTTATCTGTCTTTTCTCAGGCAACACTTCCTTCATCACTTTTCTTATGGCAGCTTCCAAGTTAGCAGGCTCCGTGAGTCTTCCTCAATCGTTTGAACTTTACTTTGGGTTTTGCAGCATTGTTTTGCTGCTTCGAATTCCAAAGCTCGTGCCAGTGCGTACGAGATGTGTTGGACGAGCTAATATCAACGCTTGTCTGGTTTCTGGTCACGGAGTCCATCCAAGAATGCCTGAACCGCTAATCGCTCCATTACATTTTCCGTATGGCTGGATATGCGAGACGAACCAAGCGTGCAATGTCAGTTTCAAATTCTTGTAAGGATTCGCCCGATTTCTGACAGCGATTTTTCAGCTGAGAGTGGTATACGTGTTCCAAATGGGCGTGGCCATATCGTAATTCTAGATGTTTAATCAGCTGATCATAGTCCTCCTGTTCTTGGGCGGTGAGAGTTTGTAGAATATTTGTCGCTTCTCCACGTAATGCAAGTGTCAGTGCTACAGCTCTTTCCCCTGCATTCCATCCGTTTGCTTTGGCCCGCTGCTTCAAACTGCCGGCGGTAATTTGCCCATGGAGTTTTTCCGTCGAACTGAGGCGGCTTCATGGAAAGCTTCCCTATTTCTGAATTGATCTTGACATCTTTTATTCCCTCTTGAACTTTATCCAAGTTCAAACTCAAGTCCAGCATTGCATTTTCGTTAACCATCTCTGTGGAGGGCGCACTATTAATTCGTTTTTCCAGCTTACTGATTGTTTCCTTTATTTTGTCCATTTCTGCCTCGACCCCATCTTTGATTTTATCTACCTCCGTGTTCATTTGCTCCTAATTTTATCTATCTCTGTCTCAACGGTTCCCATTCTTTCTTCTAGAAAATTAGCCACACCACACAATTCTTTTTAGGCCTTCTGTGTTTTCCAGGAACTTCTCTTCCAGGCTTCTTGCATTTTCTTCCAGGCTTCTTGAATTTTCTAGAAGCTTCTCTCCAGTTTTCTAGAATTTTCTTGAAGCTTCTCTTCCAGATTTCTAGCATTTTCTTCCAAGCTTCTTTAATTTTCTTGCATTTCTTCTTTCATGGATTTAGTAGTTTCTTCGAGTTTATTCATTACCAAACTTAAATCACCTCCGGTAACTTCGAATAAAAATGTTTCGGGTCCTCACCTTCTTGTATAAGTCCTTCTGCAAGTCTTTCCTGGAGTACTTGCTTTTACCCGTTGTTTCCAGTTCCCTTTCCTCCAATTCCTGTTTCAATTCCGCTACCTTCAAGTCCATAGGCGACTTTTCTTGAACACATTTTGTCTTTGACGAGGTATCAGTCTGTTTCACAAAAAGTTTATCAGTTTGTTAAAATTCACTTCGCGAATTCTTTTCCACGGGCCACCAGTCTATTGTCTGTTTCACGCGAAGAGTGTATCAGTTTATATTCCCATGCACAATTGTCCACTTCGCGAAAACTGGGCCACTGTCTATTTTCTGTTTCACGCGAACAGTGTATCAGTTTATATTCCCACGCACAATTGTCCACTTCGCGAAAACCGGGCCACTGTCTATTTTCTGTTTCACGCGAACAGTGTATCAGTTTATATTCCCACGCACAATTGTCCACTTCGCGAAAACCGGGCCACTGTCTATTTTGGGCGTACAAAAGGTCTATCAATTTATTTTTCTGACTATCCACTCCACGATCACTTGTTTATTTTCAAAATCTCACTTCCGACACCAATTGTAACGTAAATAAACTTAACTTGGTTTTAATAATTTATTTCACACTTAATCTACAACTTAATTTATATTACTACGCTACTGAATAGCTCGATCGTATGGGCTCGTTCAGACTGTCCTTGCCATCTGGAGGGCTACCTATTTATCTCCGTCACAGGATTCCCGATCTTTCGAATTCCGGCAGTTGGCGACGGCATGTTCCAATTGTTTCCAATATTGACCGTTGTTTTCCGCGGAAGAGCGACTGGATGGTTCTCGAATATCTCCGGGGATGATCTCATCGCTGTCGATGGCAACGTGTGAGGCGACAGGTCCGGCCTAGGTTCGTTACAGTATTCTCAATGAACATCATCATATCGACCAACGATTCCCCAATTATCTTTACTAAATATTTCAAAATGTGAAATAGGTAATTTTTCGAAAAAAAGTCTACAAAATAGATTTCTTTTGAATAACTCGGCAACACCGCAACAGAATTCAAAATTGAAAAAATCGTTGAGCAGCCAATGGAACAGCCGATCGGAATATATGAAAATATACCGGGTGTTTCATTTGAAAAAGAACAACTTTGGTTAGCCACGCATCAATGAAAAAAATAATTTTAGAAGGTGGTCTTAGATGGTCCCTTTGACAAAAAAAAATATAAGAAATCGAAATAGTGATACATTGAGGAGCAATGAACCACGGGAATCCTGTTGACTCACCCTGTATAGTGGCATTAATATTGCAATAAGGTATACCAGTTTGGGGGACTACACAAATTCTCTGCAAAAGCTATTATTATGCAAAATTATACTCCGAAAATGAGTTACAAATGAAAAAGACGCTACACAGTACTTAGGTATAGTGATATCTTTAAAATAAGGTTCCTCTAATATTTCTATGTTTGTAAATATGCCTCCAAAACAAAAATACCACTTCCATCCAGGCTGATACTATGAAATTAACAAGAAATACATCCAATAAACACCATCAAATACCTCTGCATTGAAAAAACATAAGTCAAAGATTTATAACTCAGCAAAAACATTCAACTTGTTATCCACTGATATAAAAGAACACAAAAAATATCAAATTGATATCATTTAAGTTGAAAGAATTCAACCACTATCCAAAATTTATGAGAATTTTAGAAAACAATATAACTTCGTAACTACTTTCCCTGACTGTTATGTTATTCCACATAAATTGAATTTATTGTAGTTTCGATATATAATTCAACATTGAATTTAAATTAATTCTCTATTTTTGTCCAAATGCACAGAACAAATATTAATTCACTTAGGTGCACTAGTAAATAGCTGGGTCCAATAATTTATTACCTCAAATTGCAAAATATTTAAAATACTTTATCACGTTATAAATATTATTAATTGTAAATTATATATATATACATATATTTTTCTTTTTAGTATATTGAACCATCAATTGTATAGGACTGGAGTTTTCTTGGGTATTTGGTTCGTGGTAGGAGTAAATGAATAAAACTAGAAGATTTTCATCTTGTATTCAAGGGATGTATTTGTTGTTGAAAATGTTTTATAGTTACCTGCTCGAATTTGTGTTTGAGGTTTACATTAGATAGAGTGATGTGTGGAAATTTCATATCTAAAAATTTTGGATAAATTTGTTGGGCTCTACATCGTAGTAAAAAAATCCTTCTGTTAGATTGGTTGATGAGTTTCTTGGATATTCTGGAGAATTTCTTCATTAGTTGTACGGTTTCTGTGCCGTGGTGTTGTTTTGTTGTTTGGTAGTAGGAATGCATATTGTTTCACCCATGCATATATTTTTTTCTTTTTAGTATATTGAACCATCAATTGTATAGGACTGGAGTTTTCTTGGGTATTTGGTTCGTGGTAGGAGTAAATGAATAAAACTAGAAGATTTTCATCTTGTATTCAAGGGATGTATTTGTTGTTGGAAATGTTTTATAGTTACCTGCTCGAATTTGTGTTTGAGGTTTACATTAGATAGAGTGATGTGTGGAAATTTCATATCTAAAAATTTTGGATAAATTTGTTGGGCTCTACATCGTAGTAAAAAAATCCTTCTGTTAGATTGGTTGATGAGTTTTTGGGATATTCTGGAGAATTTCTTCATTAGTTGTACGGTTTCTGTGCCGTGGTGTTGTTTTGTTGTTTGGTAGTAGAAAACTCCAGTCCTATACAATTGATGGTTCAATATACAAAAAGAAAAAAATATATGCATGGGTGAAACAATATGCATTCCTACTACCAAACAACAAAACAACACCACGGCACAGAAACCGTACAACTAATGAAGAAATTCTCCAGAATATCCAAGAAACTCATCAACCAATCTAACAGAAGGATTTTTTTACTACGATGTAGAGCCCAACAAATTTATCCAAAATTTTTAGATATGAAATTTCCACACATCACTTTATCTAATGTAAACCTCAAACACAAATTCGAGCAGGTAACTATAAAACATTTCCAACAACAAATACATCCCTTGAATACAAGATGAAAATCTTCTAGTTTTATTCATTTACTCCTACCACGAACCAAATACCCAAGAAAACTCCAGTCCTATATAATTGATGGTTCAATATACTAAAAAGAAAAAAATATATGCATGGGTGAAACAATATGCATTCCTACTACCAAACAACAAAACAACACCACGGCACAGAAACCGAAACAATGAAGAAATTTCCAGAATATCCAAGAAACCATCAACCAATCAATACGAAGGATTTTTTTACTACGATGTAGAGCCCAACAAATTTATCCAAAATTTTTAGATATGAAATTTCCACACATCACTTTATCTAATGTAAACCTCAAACACAAATTCGAGCAGGTAACTATAAAACATTTCCAACAACGAATACATCCCTGAAAATCTTCTAGTTTTATTCATTTACTTCTACCACGAACCAAATACCCAAGAAAACTCCAGTCCTATATATATATATATATATATATATATAATGGAAGGAATATAATGGACATAGCCCTCAGAGAAAAGTGCTAACCGTAGACACGTGTTTCGGGCTCTCGCCCCTCATCAGTACGGTGGAGAAGTGCAAGGATGGACAACACTTGGTAGAAAACGACAAATCAACGGAGTCAACAAACAGAAGCCAGCCGCTCATTTGTGATTGAATTCCTTCCATTTTGTTTTTAAAAGTCCCCTCGATATTACTCTTTTATATATATATATATATATATATATATATATACAGTAAAAACCGGATATAATGACATTGAAGGGACCGTATACTTCGGACGTTATGTCCGATAGTTGTTATAAGCAATATACACAAGTATGTATGTATATTATGTCTGTTTATAGTATGGGAATAGATTATGCATATGAACTTGTTTTCAAATAACTTTATGTTCAGATGTCCTCGTTCGTTTAATTTTCAAAGAGTTGTTCTCGAAAAGAGCCTTTATTTTATCTCTATCCTTCCAAATCGTTGATATTGTAGAGTGTGAGACTCCCTTTGCAATTTCACTATTTGACTCGCCATTTTCTAATCTCCATATAATATGTGATTTTTCTTCAATATTAAACACTTTCCTATTTTTTTTGCGACATAGTAACGCGTAAACACACGATCTAAACCAAAAGTTTTAAAATTAACCATCATAATTCGATACTATTGTGTGAACACCTGTTTCAAGTTACTCCACATTAAGTTGCCATTTCTACAGTTCAAAAGTGAAAATAAATATTGAAATTTACATCAGTGCAAATTTCATAAAATAATCTATGAACCTGTGTGATTCCAATGGATAGATCACCTAATTCAAAGAGAAATTTGCATTATATGCATAAAGGAATGTTATGGTGCATAAAAATATAACAAAAAAGTACAAAGTGAAGAAACGTGGAAAAAACCCCACTGAATAAAAACCTGTGAAATAGATACTCCATACATATATGTCAAGATAAGCAGGCAGTGGCGTATCAATTCAAGATAGAATGGAAAAGGTATTTAAATGTTGCAAAAAAAACTTTAATAATCTCTGTTGTATTACGTGTTATGACATATTCCACTTGAGCTGCCTTGACAGAAGAAGCGATTATAAAGAATTAGGTGGTTATAAAATTTACTGCTCAACAAAATGTGAAGAAAAAGATCAAAAAAACAAGAGAAACGAAGAAAATAATCTCAAAGAAATAAGAAAGTTGAAAAATGATATAATCCAAAGGGATGAGCTTATGAACAAATTGGGATATGAAAAGGAAGATAAGCTAAATGAACTACAGAAGAAGATACATGTACTAGAGAGGGAAATGAAAGAAAAAGATGCTGCTTATAAAAGGGAGAAAAGAAAAACTTTGGATTTTGAACATGATGTAATAGAAACTGATCAAAAGATTGCCATCATACTGAAGGAAAATGAACAAATAATTAAGAAATTGAACGAGAAAATAAGCGACCTAAGTCACACAAATGAGGAATTGCAAACCAAATTGAAAAGCCAGGTGGAAGAATTGACAAAAAAAGATGATGACCTTGGGGAACTGAAGGAAATAAATAAGGACATAGTTTCCTCAATTAAACTACAAAAAAAGAATGAAGACATTACGAACTCAACTTACTAAGTGAAATATGGTTTCCACCATCGCTACTCTTGAAGAAGAATATAATGAATGTGTGCAATCGGCAAAATTATTCAGAATGGAATTAGAGAAAAGTGAACATATTTCTTTAAAGATCGAAGAAAAGGAATTGTTGATATACATGGAAGCGAAACTAAGCCAAATAAAATCCTATTCATAGCTGGAAGTCATGGAAGACACCTTGTGAATCTTCTTCCCAGTAAACTGCCACACAGTTACCAGTTCCTGTCTATTTTGAAACCTAATGCAACAGATAATGAGTTACTAGAGACAGCCATACATAATAGTGAAAATCTCACAAAAAACGATGTACTCATATTTTGGCCCAATAAGATAAGTAGTAGTCTAAGGTGGTCTTTCATAGATAGATAAAATTTTACAAAAACTATTATTATTACTGAGCCATATCGATATGATAAGAGTCATTTAAATAATTGTATATATGATCGTAACATCTCCTTGATAAAGGAACTGCACTATAGCGGCTTACTCTGTTCCCATCTAATTAAAGTAGATAAAATCATTAGACGAACAAATTACACCGGCACACAAAAAAAAAAAAGTTGTCTGTGCACCGGGCGCCACCTATCTACGGGCATGTTTTTCGACCCGCTGAACACGAATTTAAAGTCAGTTTAGGCCGTCCGGGCTTCAATTTCGAGTAAATTGCAAAACCCCCAAAATAGCGAAAATTCGATGTTTTGGCAAGAAAAAAAATTTTGAGATCTAATGCAAGCATAATTTTCATGTATTTTGATCTGTTAAATACTAATTTCGATCGTACTTCAATCATAAACCGTTTTAAATCTAAAAAATTGTAAAAAATCATCAAAAATTACAAAATCGAAGAAAATTGGGATTTTGTTTTAATCTATCTGAAAACGTTCTGCGGTTTTTTACCGGCTGAAACTCCCCACAAACGTAACAAAATTGATCAGGACTCTTATTGCATAGATGGGAATTGCTTCTTGTAATAGTATACTCTCCAGTAGCCAAGTTTTCCACTACTGAAGAGCTGCAGTCGCTGGATGCGACGCCTCTGAGCCTGCTTTCTCACCCTGACCAGACGCCGATACTGGGTTTCCGAATCCCTGCATCGTAAAGTACTCATCACTTTTACCTGCCATGCGGCACACCCCGTTAACCCAGGGACTCTGCCAGATGGTTCTGTTGCCCACCGTCACCCGAGGAGGTGCCCTGGTTGCAAGTACAAGCGATCATGCAATGAAATGAAGTCTGCACTTCGAAGAAGTTGAAATTCCAACACGATGACAAATTTTTACCAAATAAAGGAAAAGGTGGAAAAAGAGGTATCCACATCGTAGATCATTTGAGAATGAAACAGTACAATACCCTCGAAAAACCGTTAAAAATTCAATTTGTGTACATTCTTGGATCTTAATCTTGTATTTTAGAAATAAAAAATACAAGAAATTTATTTAATTGTGTTTAAAAAAAAAATTCCATTTTTCAGCAGCAATTTTCTGCTATTTTATCGGTTTTCGCAGTTTTATGAATGTTTGGGGACTATGGGCCAAATTTATTGCAGAATCAGAATTTTTATCTTGTCAAAATATCGAATTTTCGCTATTTTTGGGTTTTGCAATTTACTCGAAATTGAAGCCGGACGCCTAAACTGACTTGAAATTCGTGTTCAGCGGGTCGAAAAACATGCCCGTAGATAGGTGGCGCCCGGTGCACAGACAACTTTTTTTTTTTTGTGTGCCGGTGTTATCATTCCGATGGGATCAGTATCAATAGAGTGGGTAAATGGTTCTTGGGCCAAGCAATCATCAAACTTATAAATTATTTATGTAGTGACAATCATTCCAATAATGTACCTTACTGTACTAATAATACTGTAGTTTCAACCATGGGAAATAAAAATATTGTTGTTTCAAATACTGAAGATGGAAATTGTGGTGCTTTAATCACTGCCAATGAGAATATTGTGACTCAACAAATAGATTTACCGAATCAAATCACTCCTAGCCAGGGCAATTCTTTTTTAGAAGTTCAAAAAGTGATAGTTTCATAGGCATGAAAAACAATATTATATTTTATGCAAATGCTGCTAGTCTTGTATGCAATTTAAATAATGTTTTAATGAATATACATTGTCATAACCCATTGTTGTTATGTATATGATGATATTAATCAAAATGAAACAAAAATAGATGGATTTGATATGTTAAATTGTAAATCTACGAGTAGACACACTGGTGGGGTCAGCATTTATGTTAAGACAGGTTTGGAATACCAACAAGTAATGAACAAATCAATCTATATGAACACGTGGATGTTAGCAGCAAAGGTAAGACTGAATAGTAAAGAAACTTATACTGTTTGTACACTTTACCATTCTCCAAATTCTTCTCACTCAGAGTTTTGTTATTTTTGGAAGAAAATATTGAGATTTTAATGGAAGAAAAATCTATATTGATTATAACAGGTGATTTCAACATAGATCTAAAAGTAGACTCAGCGTATAGTAGAAAAATTAAACAGCTATTGAACCTATTTGGAATGTATCAAATTGTTGAAGGAAGTACAAGAATTACTAAAGACTCGTCTACACTGATTGATTATGTGTTAACAAGTGATAAAAATATTAAACACCAAATATCTGATTATCTTAAAGTTTCCGACCATTCTAATATACTTATCTCGCTGATAACAAATGAGGTGAAATTGAATTTAAATACACCAACTGTCAAAAGAAACTTAAATAATTTTAATAAGCTAGAGTTTCAAAAATCGTTATTTGATCTGGAGTGGGATACAAATAGTACTGATGTGAATAAACTGGCAGACTCATTCGTTAATAATGTTGTAAAAATTCTAGATGAACATGCACCTTGGAAAGAATATAGAACATTCAATAACTTCAAACTGAAAGTATGGTTTACAGACGAGATCATGGAACAAATAAAATATAGGGACCTTTTGTATAAAGTGGCTAGGGATTCGGCATTAGAGGGGATGGATTAACTATAAGAAAGTTAGAAATGTTGTTACTTCATTGATTAGGCAGGAAACGAAGAACAAATTGATCAAAACAAAGGAGATGCAAAGGCAATGTGGAGGTCTCTCAAAGAGTTAATAAATGGAAAACCTCAAAACAGGCCTTCTAAAATAAATTTCGGTAATCATTGGAAAGAAAATGACGCAGATATAGCAAATTCTTTCAATTCATACTTCATAGAAAGTATATTGGAAATTGTAGCGACATCAAACCTGTTCACAGCTCGATTATATCTTGGATGTTTTGCCTCGACACCAAATGACGCTTACCACATTTGAAGCACTCACAATGAATGACCTCAAAATGATAATGAATAGAATGAAGAAAAACGGTGGTGATAAATCTGGCATCAACTTGGAAATATTAAAATTAACATTCGAAGTTGCTGGTAATCATATATTATATTTGATTAACACTTCATTGATGACAGGACAATTCCCTGAAAAATGGAAAGTAGCCACAATTGTGCCTATTGAAAAAGTGTCCAATACAACCTCTTGTTCGGAATTCCGCCCAATTAATACACTTCCTATCTATGAGAAAATATTAGAATTAGCAGTAAAGGATCAGCTACTACAATTTGTAGAAGATAATAATATACTAGTAAAGGAACAATCAGGATTCAGGCAGGCACATTCGTGTGAAACTGCATTGCATTATTTATTGTCTAAATGGAAAACTGAGATAATCAATAATAAAAAGATCTTTATTGTTATATTTTTAGACTTAAAGAGAGCCTTTGAAACTGTAAATGTCTCTCTGCTTCTGAGAAAACTCGAGAAATTTGGCATTAAGGAAAATGCGCTGAAATGGTAGGTATCAAATAGTTAAATATAATAATACATTTTCTGGCAGCAACGACATACATTATGGAGTCCCTCAAGGAAGTGCTCTAGGACCAATATTATTCATTTTGTTCATCAATGTTCAGGAATGCATAGAAAAATTTGTCCATATGGCTGAATGACAATGGTTTGAAATTAAACATAAATAAAACCAAATACATGGTAATTTCAAATAAATATAACTTGAACAAATTGAAAAATGTAACATCCAGCCACCATTTATTGATTGATAATAATGTAATTGAAGAAGCTAAACATTTCAAGTACCTGGGCTTCATGATAGATAATGAACTGAATCTTGAATCACATTGTGAGTTTATTAAGAAGAAAATGGAAGAAAAATTAATTTCCTATATAGATTGAAAAAAGGTTTTAAGTTAATAATAAAAAAACTCCTCATTTATTTCTGTGGAACATTCATATACCTGATGAATAATGAACAAATTGATACATTACAAAAAGTACAAAATCGTGCTATGAGAGCCATTCTATTATGTAGAAAACGAACATCAATAGCTTACATGTTGGAATCCTTGAATTTATTGAATGTTCGACAGAGAGCTGCTTATAATATGCTAAAGTTTGTGTATAAACTCAAGTCAGGATGCTTACCAACCTATCTAACTGAAGAAATAACTTATCTCCAAGAAATACATAATCACAATACCAGATCACATGCTTCCAATGATTTCTATATTAATATTGCTAATGCTGCTACAAACACAGTGTTCATCAAAGGCTTACAGCTTTACAACTCATTACCAAGAGAATTGAAAGAATACTCGTCATTTAGAGAATTCAATAGCCAGTGTGTAAAATATATAAAAGGTTTATAACCCATCATTGTAATATCTCTTCTTGTATTATTTCGATTTTATACTGCTAATTTAACTTGTTCGTGCATTGTATTTTATGTGTTCTGTACTTTATTTATGCTATTTTATTTATACTATACTATTTTATTTATACATTTATACTACTATTTTATTTATACTATTTATAATTGAGAGCTGATGCTAATAAAGATTATTATTATAACCTGTAATTCACGCGGTCAACTATCGCACTGAATAAGTCATAAAACATGCAAGGTCAAATGGCAAAGAGCGGGAAAGAGGTTCTATAGCAGAATATTCCTTCATATTATTAGTATAAAGGTGAAAATTGTTCGTAATGTTTTGTTTTGCTGGAATAGGTAAACGGTTGGTCGTTATAGCCGATGAATATCGATAAAGTTTCGTCGTTTTAAGCGATATGTCGCTGTATCCGATGTCGTTATAGGCGGTATGCGTACTTATTAATTTATATAGATTCGGCCGGGACCTTGCCATTCGGTTGTTATAACTAATCTGTCGTTATAAACGATGTCGTTATATTCGGTTTTTACTGTATATATGATTAAATAAATAAATTTGACCAAATGAACTTTTATATTGGTTTTGTGCAGGTTAATTTAAGAAATATTTTTTATGGCTTACTCATTGTTCTTGAATGGTACTCCTTTTCGATTTTTAAAACATATAATCACAAGAGTTGACTTTGTATTTTGGTTAAGATATTTTCTATTGTATTTTGGTTAAGAAATTTCTAAAACTAAATTCATTTCATAAGTATACGAAAGATATCTAAAGAACTTCCACTTATGTCTCGCCATACTCAGGAATAACTTTGCCACTTTTAATGAACAAGTGAATTTGCACCATATTTAGAATGTATTACATTTCATTCAACTCTGAACTTTGGTAAACAAATGGAAATTAAAAAAAAATTACCTTCCGATACTATCACTAGTAACGCTGCTGCATTCGCTCCCCTCGTCACTGGGAAACTTTGCTACATGATGTCCCTGCCTAACCGAGGATTGCGAAGTGGTGGCGTGCAAGATTGCCGGCAGGGTCGCCGAACCGCCATGATGGATCTTGTCACCCTGCTCGCTTCCCCCGTTGGCCGCACCGCTACCCTCCGAACCCGTCGCTCCAGGCCCTATGTACCACGCTACGGATTATAATCAAGGGATTTAGGGGGTGGTGCGGTATAGCCATGCTGGTGTTAACTAGTGCGATGGTTAGGCGGATATTTACACATTTACAGACCAACGGATTTAGTTACGACAACGAAAGAGGACAATTGAAAGAATTCAGTCATTTGGAAAAAAATAAGGGTATTTCACAACAACTATTATTTGATGTAAACATTTCAACTGAAGAATTGTTCTACACCTATTAATTTCCCCTTATACTAGAAGTAGATGTCAATTTTCTCATAAATAACCATCCATTCCATCTCAAGGTCACCGTGTGAAACAACAAAACTACTCTGCCTCAACTCGACCATTTTCAATGTTGGACGGCCACATTATCACCTACAAATATATTTCTCATTACCAATTGTTTTATGATTAAATATAGGCGATGTATTATATGTAGTATGTTATTATGCCATTAATGATTGTCAAGAAACTCCTGTGTTGCAAGGATTTTATTTCAGTAACCTGTGGAAGGTGTGATCTTCATGTGGAAACATAAATGATACATTTGTATACTGATATCTGATCTATTCATGACTGTATATCTGATCTATTCATGACTTTCCGGTTGGTAAAAATTTCAAAACTTTTTTCTATAAAATCCATATTTAATGAAAATCATCTGGAATACTTTATGTTCAAATAATATTCAACAGGTAACTCAAACAGATTGGAAGACATGCATAATTAAGTATCAAATATTCAAAAATGAGATCCTAACTAATCTACAGTTTTCAAATTTGAATGAATGAATGCTCATTCACGTTCTTTCATTGAATTTCTTGACTAAAAAAGATTAAAAGTGCTAGTATCCAAATAAATATAGACCTAAGGAAAAAAGGAATGGAGCCTTTGATATATATGATGTTTACCGGGACTCATCATATCAATTTTTATAAAAAATCAATTTCCTGATAAAAACTGCATCCCTTTGGACTTCTTATTTACCTATCAATATAGCTTGTATAGAAATAACGTAATTCCTATCTTGAAGATAGATGCATCAAATACAATGATTCGTTGGAGAGTCAGGTGTGGTCCTTTGAATGAAGCCTTAACTTTTGACAACAATGTTGGAGATTTGTGTTTTAAAAGGCATTTTGCTATGAAAAATATTCCAAATCCCAAATTTCACTACAAATGATGAGGGCTTTGGTTTTTTATTTTGTACTGAGATTTGAGCATTACTTACAATGCATACAGCTTCTTGCCTCAAGTGATTCATTAACGAATTGCACTTTTCACTTGTAAAGTTTACATTTTTTGTAGAATGCATAAAAAATTATTTGTATTAAAAACATTATATTAAGAAATTAGTGGATAGATCATGAGTGTTTCACTAACATCGACTTACAGGAATCAAGAGATACTAATAAACTGAATTTCTTTCGATGTTTCGGAAGTTACAAATGATTTTTCTATGTTTTCCTTTATGTTTTGTTCCATCTAGATTATGCTTTGGACTCCTTCCGCTTCCTGTTGTCCCGTTATCTCGTTTTCCCGTTATCCTATTTTCCTGTTACCCCTTTTTTTCTTTACCCCATTATCCCGTTATCCCCTTATCCTGTCATCCCGTTATCCCTTTATCCCGTTTTACTGTTATCCCATTTTTTCTTCATCCCGTTATCCCGTTTTCCCCTTATCCCGTTTTTTCGTTATCCCGTTATTCCCGTTATCCCATTTTCCTGTTACCCCTTTTTTTCTTTATCCCGGTATCCCGTTTTCCCGTTATCCCCTTATCCTGTCATCACGTTATCCCCTTCTTACTCAATCCAGTCAACAGATACCGCCATCTGTTAGAATCGTTTGGAGCTAACAGATAATTGTGACTGTCAAATAATAAACAAATAATTTGCAATAAAATAATATTGCGGCTATAAATTGAGATGTGAGCCATCCTATCTTTCAAGTTAGATCAAACTGCACACGGTGTGCAAATTTGATTGAAATCGGTTAAGTAGATTAGGAGTCCATCGCGGACAAACAACGTGACGCATAATTTATATATATTAAGTATATATATATATATATATATATATATATATATAGGTTCTCAATCGGTCTTATCGAAGCTGTAATGTGGCTAGGTATGATCCCCAATGTTCTCTTTAGCGAGTTTCATCTTCGTTTTAGACCAAGATTTAAAATTCATCACCGTAGGTTATCTTGATGTGGTGATAGAACAACATGTCTGTTATTAGTGTGTTACAATGTAGAACATTAGGGATCATACCTAGCCACATTACAGCTTCGATACGACCGATTGAAAACCTACTCCTTAGACGGAAACACATTCCAATGTGAGGGAAAATAACTACAAGTTAGGAACAAAATTATTAAATATTGAGATTTCTTCAAATCACAAAGTAATTAACAAACTTGAATGTTCTCTAGTGACTTTAAAAAAGACATTGATCTCTCTCACAAATGAATTTACTTTTCAAAATTTTGCCAGCAAACAACAAATTTCGTACAATAAACTTTTTCATAAAGTGAAATTAAAAAAAAAAAATAAAACAATAACTCAAAACCAAATTGAAAACCAAACCAAATTAGATAAAAAATATCTCGAGCATGCCCATCCCTGAGGACGTGTCTCAATGTTTAGCCTTACGCCCTAAATTTAGTATTGAACCATAAATGCCAAAAGATATATCAATAAAGAATATCTTATCTGATGTAGACTACATCACTTCCACTATCACTGAACCTCGTGAAAGAAATATCACTACAGCAAGAGCAACTAATATTATAACAAACCACATCCAACATTCTAACCATAACTCAAGTCTACGGACTCTTTTTTTCAAATCCAAGATATTCTTGAAAGATAATCCTAATTTTATTCTCACACAATCAGTCAAAGGCAATGTAACAGTTATAATGGACAAGGATCAATATCTCAACCTATCCAATGACATCATAATCAACAGTAGCTCATATGTAGAACTACAGAAAGACCCTACCTCAGCAATTCAGAGAAAAGGCAATGAATTAATTAAAGTAATGTTACAACAAACCAAATTGATGAAGTTATGAAAAAGAAACTCACATGCTATAATGGTATTTCTCCAAAATTCTATTCTCTACCCAAAATTCATAAGCCCACCCTTTCAGTCAGACCTATAATGGCTTCTATAGGAGCCCCTACTGAAAGGATAGCCTATTTTTTTGACAGAAATTCAACTAACACATACAACTTTGACAATGAACACTATATAAAAGACTCCTTTGAAGTCACTAATAAATTTAATAATTCAACACTTCCAGACAATTATGTTCTGGCAAGTTTAGATGTCGTCTCCCCTTTTAGCAATGTTTATTTGGATGCTTGTATTAGAGCAATACACAAAAATTGGGATCATATTAGTAATTACTGTACCATTAAGAAAGAGACATTTTTGGAATTGTTGACTTTCCTTTTTGATAATACATATTTTTCTTTCAATAATAAAATTTATAAACAAACCTTTGGTAATCCAATGAGAGCCTCTATTTCACCCATTTTAGCAGAATACGTCATGGATGATTTGTTAGACAATGTTATTCCAGTTTTATCTTTCAATCTGAACTTCCACAATTCAAACTGAGAACAGCGAAAATTCCGTACCATTTCTTGATACCAAGCTTATACAGACAACAGAAAACAAGCTACTGGTAGATTGGTATAGGAAACCATGCAGCTCAGGAAGATATACAGTCTATACAAGTGAACTTGGTAAAACAAATGAAATTAAGAGTACTGAAAATCTCAGATCCTAAATTCCATAAACATAATTTAAACATTATCTTTAACCTTTTCTTAGAAAATTCATATCCAAGAACTTTACTTAAAAACGTTCTATATAATACTTCGTCTCACTTAGAAGTACTAGCCTTAAAATAACTCGAACATTGTCACAAACAACAATGAAACTAACAATACGCCTACTCAACCTTTTTTCACTTCATTACCATATATAAATAAGAGAGATCACTCCTAAACTCTCCAGATTAATTCACAATCCTGAAAAATTTAAAATGTCATATAAAACAGTTCTAACAATCAGGTCAATGTATTCTAAAGTTAAAGATAAAACTCCATTACCTTCAATGTCAAATGTAATTTATAGTATTCCTTGTCATGGTTGTAATAAACAATATATTGGTCAAACGCAAAGATCATTATCGAACAGAATAATTCCGCTGCCGCTGCATCCTGAAAGATGTGCTTGGCAGAACATGTGAATAAATTTGACCACCATATGAATCACGATTCAGTGAAAGTGCTAGCGACAGAGTCACATACATCTAAGAGAACATTTTTAGAAATGGCTTTCATTTCCCAAGAAAAGAGTTGTATAAATAAAAAAAGATATTTACCATTTCAGTGAGATCTACTCTTATTTATTGTCTTTAGATAGCAATCAAAATTGACAACAATATAATTAAAAAAAAAACATTAACCATTTGAGCGAGATCTCTTATTTATTGTCTTTAGATATCAATCAAAATTGACAACAATGTAATATAAAATAATAGTTCTTTTTAATATTACCGTCACCTGGTAACATCAGTTGGCACCACTGTAACTAATTCCAAGTGACACCCGTCAGGTGTCTTTGGCTTAAATATAATTGAGAGATTAATTCCTAACCTGCCAGTTTCACTTGTCATACCACATAGAGTCCACATTTATATTTATATAATTTTAAACAACGCTTATGTGGTTGTAGTAACTTTGATCTAGTTTTTTTTCTTTTGTATCACTATGTTAGATGAATATATTTAACATCACTGAAACCAACCTTGACAAAGTTGTAAGTAGCATATTGTTTCGCACTTGAATATGTATTACTATTGATTTTTTCATCTATTGAAATAGACATTTCCGAAAGGATAACTTAAAGAGTTTACTTTTTCATTGCTGCTTACCCCAATATCCCTAGTTTTGTATATATATAGGGTGCAATCTAACCGCTTGCACACCTGTGAATGAGTGTATATACCAATTTCATTTTATAACGAATTAGAGTGGTTAAAAATTTGAAAAAATTAAAAAATAAAATAATTTGTTCAGTTAAATTCGTCCAAATTTTGGTAACCGTGAAACAGCGGTAGGTAATACATTCGTTTATATTTTTTATCTGGCTTAAGGACTTATCGTAAACACTTCAAAGGAAAAACTATCAACTATTAGCGGTTAGGCAAGAGGTTAAATTACATCCTGTATTTATGCCAGATAGCCAATTATCTCATGAGGGAATTCACGGCACATATTTTAAAATTATTTTGACGCATACAAGTTGTTTCGTGTATACAGAGTGAACCAAACTTTCGCTTTTTAGATGGAATGCCCTGTGTATTATTTTGTAATTCCTGATTTCATGTGTCATTTTTGAAGAATATTTGGTAGGTCTGCTTATTTCTATAATCACCCGTCTTGTTTTTTGTTTTTTTTTCATCCAAGTATTGAAGTTTGCACTCACGAATTACAGTTTTGGAGCAGAAGAGTTCAAATTCATGTCATAGTAAGTGCATCCCTAGGACTCCAAACCAATGCAATAAGAATGAAAAAATGTATACAGGGTGTTCATGACGGACTTCTATTAAACATTTTTCAAACAGTTCATAGTTCGTTTTCTTCAAATCGGATTATCAGCTAAAATTCTGCATTGATTTGCATTTGGTAACTTTATATTTCATAGGTTTTGAGATTTACTATTGTTTACAGGTTTACTTTGACTTGCAAAACATTATTTGTTCATAAAATCTTCAAATCAGAAAATTATTGACAAAATTTATGTTAGTGAAAAAATGTTTATCGCAAGCAACAAGAACTCATCAAGAGAGATACTCTAAAAGAAGATAGGAGGAAACCCAGCAGAAAATCATTTGAAAGTTTGATAAACAGTTTCAATCAAACTGGTGGTGTTATCAATGGAGAGGGATAACCAAAACTTTATCAAAGAAGAAACACAATTCAACATTTTACTGAGTGTACTACTATAACGTAAAATCACAAAATCAAATATGTATCACTTCATAGTCTAAACAAAAGACAAAATGAATGACAATAAGTTTGAAACAGCAATTCAAAAGAATGAATGAAAAAAAATATGGTAAATGCTCAAAATTACCTATATGTACTACTAGACCACATTGCAGTCGATTTTGGGTTGTCCCCTTTCGGGATATCTCTCTTGTTAAATTCTAGTTGAATAAACCAATTTTATCACTATCCTCAAGTACATAATATTTTTTTCCATTCAATGTGATTTTTGTCAAATCGATTAACATCAAACAGCTCGAAAGATTATGTTGAAACTCATATGAGATTTTAATGGATAAATTGGAAGTTTGAAAGATTGTAGATTTCATCAAGAAAGTTATAAATTTTCGTATTCGATGCACACTGAATAAGAAATATATTCGACTGAATTCTATCAAAGTAAAAAAATCAATGGATGGTTAGTATAAGGAAGGTATTATAAACATAAAGAAATTAATTTGGGGTCATGCAAACAGTTAAGGTCTTAGTTGGACGAATATTTGAATGACGATAGGGAAATAAAACCGGCATACCACCTGAAGGAAGTTGATCAATAATAAAAAATAAAAGTTTTATATCATTTGCACTAATTCGGGGCAAATGATGAGTATTCTATTGCACAGAATCGATATTTCTTTTCATTACGAAACATAGATATACTTAAAGAAATAAAATAACTTATATGAACACAAAATATCTGCAAATTCAACTGCTGACAATGACAGTATAGTACTGACAGTAGTACAGGGGAGGGAGAGAAGTTATCAGTATGGATTATTGGACAAAGCTTGGTCATTGGTAAATAATATATTTCATTACTAATATCTTCGTTTTTACATAATTTTTATGATTACAGTTCAATAAGCATATTTCAAAAGATAACTGCGGATTAGGTACACCTACCATTGCCAACTTGACTAAGCCCAGTTTTGACTCCTTTTCTCCTCTTTTGATCAAATACAAAGTGTTTGATCAGGCATTACATGAAAGCCTCACATCTAGCTTTACTCTGCTTGAATTGCAATTTATTTCAATTCCTCAAGTGAGGAAATGAATTCACATGTTGAGTGCTTTTACTAGTTTTCTCGCATATTTTTCATTCACTTTTATCTTTTTTGTAAAATGAAATGCAGGCAATATATACAATTTTCTATCATTGGTCACAATTTGAAAAAAAAGAGAAAAAACCCAAGAAAATAAAAGCATTAATTTTCACGTACGATAAATTTCAGATTTCCTATAGCTGAGAAAATTTCACATTCGAGTCTAAGCATGGTATTTCAGTAAAATTAGGGATTAGGAAGAATTGGTTAAATCATGGTCAAATTGTCCTATTCCAGAATCCAATAAATGGCTAGTTTCATTCCAAAGTTATGTGGAAGAATAATTTACAAAATCATTACAAAAATTGTCTATATCTGCTTAAAGTTTTCATTGCGATGCCCATTCGGCATCATGTACTTTCTGTATGACTGTGGTAACTGATTTCTGATTTATTCGATTCTTGCAGTTAACCACTAACAGGTACTTTATTATTATTATTATTATTATAATTTTGTACAAATCTTGCAAATGAATTGTGAATCACTTAAATTTTTGTGATTTATTGCCATGATTTACTCATCTTTTCTGTTATAAACCTTATCGTTTTTGGGTCTTCAAATATTCGTTACTATCTCTTTCTTGTCCGTTACTTTCTTTTAATGTTTGAAAAACTTTAAATTTTCCTATTTTTGATTATTGAATTTTAGAAAATAGGTTTTAATTATAAAAAGTTCATGTTTTTTCAATAACTTCTCAACTTTGGGGTAAAAATGTCTTTTTCAATTTTCTGATATAACCCTTTTTTGGAACCATAGGAATTGGAAATACTTTGTTGTTATTGGCCTTTAGAATGTGCAACTTGACCTCAGCCTAACCAACTTTCTATCTCCCACCATTTATGAAATCTCCATACAAAGATTCAAATTCAAATAACCCTGGATATAAATTTCAATTCAACTGAATTGAGAGTTGGAATTTTCAAACTGCTACTCTCACGGAAAATATCCACTAGCAGAGTTTACACAACAACTTGCAGGAAGTTGAATGAATACAAATGGGAAAGTTTCTTATTTTTCATTCCCTTATTTTTTCCTTTGTGTCTGCATCATCCCAAATACATGACATGAAACTATGAAACACATGCAAAAATATTTTTAAAATTTCAAGGAAATGTTTTGAGCCAAATATGTTCATAATGAAATGAGAATTGGTAAATATGAATTCACGGCTACCTACTAGATTTTTTTAGAAATATTATATTTCTTCTAATTGCCTTCTTTGTCATAAAAAATTGCCCCACCTTCTGATAGGAATTCATTAAAATATCAGCTGCATAAATGAATCTTCAAAATCCGTGATTACATATTTTTTGTATTCAGACTTGAAGTACTCAGATTGTTGTGATAATCGTACAGTAAGATCTGAATCAACTTCTTTCAAGCATTAGTCAATTACCAAAGGCAGTGATAGTCATTGAATGATGAAATCAATGATCAAATGTCTACCCAAATATTATATTCGAATAATTAATAATTTTAAATAATATTTAATAAAAACTCAAAATAATCTGAAAAGTCTGACAAAGACGTTTATGGCAAAACCATTTAAGACAAATCCCATAGAAATATAAAAAAATTGAAAAGTGCAAGAGGTTGGATTACATCCTGTATATAAGAATTAAATAGTATAGTGGAAATAGCCAATATGCTTCGTGATATTCATCAATAAAGATTCCATAGACTGTAAATATATTTTTATTTTCAAACACCCCCCTACATGAATCCCAGCAACCCATGGTCCTTGAGATTCCTTTTTTGTATAATAAAAAATTATCTGAGTTTATATAAATACATATATATATATATATATATATATATATATATATATACAGGGTGTAATCTAACTTCTTGTCCAACTGCTAACAGTCCATCAATAAATAAAAATATTTTTTGTTTGAAATTTTTGCGTCCTTAATAAGCCAGAAAAAAATCCAATCAAAACTTCGCTGTTTCGCAGTTTTTAACCACTGTGATTCGTTATAAAATGGCATTATACACGCTGTATATTTATTTATTTATATATATATATATATATATATATATATATATATATATGGCACATGGAACCCGAGAAAAACCTTACATTTGACACTTGATCACGAAATTAACTGTATAATTTCAATATATATATATATATATATATTGAAGAAAGGGTAGTCTCGTGACTGGACTAGTTGAAAAAAACTATGAATTTGAAATAAACTTTGTAGAAAGGATATTCCTTGAGGTTGCAGTCAAAATAATGGCCTATGAGAAAAAGTAAACTCTTTCTTATTTAGTAAGCTTTCGAAAATGTTTATTTTCATTATCAAGACTTCTTGATAATGAAAATAAACATTTTCAAGCTTAACTAATGAAAGATTTTACTCTCAAAATAAATATATATATTATATTATAACTATATATATATATATATATATATATATATATATATATGAGAACTTCATGTATCAGTTACATTCATGATTTTTTATGTTTTGCTGTAAGTCCATGAAAACTTTTTATCCTTTTAAGGAGTGCAAATTTATCTATGATAATTCGTTTTTTTTTGTTTGGGGAGGGTCGAGAATATTGGTTAGGAGGTAATTAAGTGTCCGGTAATATTTTTTATAGACTTACTATCAAAATATCATCTATACTTAAGCGACTTTAGTTGGAAATAGAAGTATTTGAAATAGTAGAAATGTCTGGAATAGAAGCTTAGCTTAGATTAGCCCTAATTTTAGGTACAGTTTTGCAAAAAACAAAATTTTTATTGAAAATTAAAAAAAAATCATTGAAAAAATTAATTAAATAGTAAATATATTGAATTATTAAGATAATTGGAAAGAATCATCCTCAATAGAATATTGAATAGAAATATTTTTCTGTGAATTGAAATATCCACGATAAAAATGGAGTTATTCTTGTGAATATCAAACAGAAAACAACTACTTTCCCGGCTAAAGCCACGCTGGACATTGAACTACATCTTATCAATATTTTGAAAAGACCCTAACTCAAAAAAAAATCTGAGAGTAAAAATTTGATGTTCTATTGCAGTCTTAATCATAAACTCATATAGATGAATGAGATAAAGAAAAAAGTTTTCCAAGAAATAATTTGTAGCATTGATGCAAGACTGGCATCACATTCACTAGGTCTTCAATAAATTTTAGTAGACGAAAATCTATTTTACGTTTCCACGATCATCAGGAAGATCACTTTGCAAAGATGAAATATGTAAATATTTGAAATTAAGATATTGGATAGTTACTATCAATAAACAAATTGTCCACAAAGGCGAAGCTATTCGTGGTTATCTTGAACAATGGAAGATAGTGACCAAAGTTTATCTTTGAGTCGCAGATGATTCCACATCTGATTTTGTGAACACCCTGTTCATATTTTCAAACAAATCAATGCGGAATGCAGAATTCTTAGGAAACCATGAATGATTCAAGAGAAATGTTATTTGGTCTATATCAATATAGTTTTTCAATTTTGACATATAGTGACAAATCTAGATTGTTTTTATTTGAAAACACAATATTTCTTGACTGGCTGGAAATGAAAAACTCCTAACCAGTCTTAGTGAAATTTCAAGACATCATTTGACTTGAAATACAAAACCATTTAAAACAATTTGGGAACTACTCACTTTTCTTCAAACTCATGTCTATTTCAAAACTGACAGAAGGGATTGTCTTTCAATTTCTGTTAAAACTTGCCAAGAAGATATCAGATTTTGGTGGGATTTTTTCCGGTTTGCAAGTAGTCAGATTGAAAAAAAAGCACAGTTAGTTCCTGAAACGTAATTGGGGAAGGATAGGAAACAATCAAATATAGATGAATATACAGAGTAATTATTGATTAGCACATTTTAAATAATGACATAAATTATTGCAAGTAAAATAAGTGACAGATACAACTTAACAGAGATGCTTGAGATTGACTCAATTTTTCCAGCTCAAGTTGCACTTGACTTGATCTCAAGTTAAGCTTTTTATTCTTCAAATCAGATTTTCATTTTGAAAACTTTGAAATTAAAGATTAAAATTCTTACTCATAAATAAAATATAGTACAATTTTTTAATCTAGTTATTTATTTGTATTCATAGCATTTCACACTCTGCGAATGAGTTTCTGTGTTGATTAAATATTTTTTTCTTGCATGAGGAAAAATGATAAAAAAAAATATCCCTCTAGGAGTTTAGAACATTTTTATTCCAAGGTCCTATATCTTCAATATACAAGGCGTTGAGCAGAAATTGAAGAATTCTGAATTCAAATAAAAAATCGAATAGATAGTTGTGACTTCATATTTTGTATTTTTATATAGATGTTATAGATTTTTTTTCTGTTCGGTACAACATCCTGACAATTTGTGTATTTCATGTCACAGTATAATAACTTCAACATATGTTTGCATTGAGACTGAAATATATATTTACAATTTCTCTATACATCATGCAACATACAATTCAAGAATATTCATAACTCCTAAAGCAGGATGAACTCTATGATTTGTTATGATTGGCTGGCTCTTTGTTTACCTTCAACTGGTTTTTTGTTCGTTAAACGCATAGTGTTCCATGTTTGAGGCAAAAATATAAATGTTGTATTAGAGTCATGTGTATAAATAATGCTTCAGAAGTAAGTCAATACAAATAGGCGAAAAATACTTACTTGAAAGCTGGCTAATGTTATCTGCACTTCCAAACTTATTTTTGATTAGATGAGCAAATTCTCTAGGTTTTGACATAACTGAACCTCCGACATAGCTGATACCATCTCGAATATTACCCCCAACATTTCTGTAAAGAAAAATTATTGAATCCCACGTGTCATATGAACTCTTTCTAGTTTTGTGGAGGTCGGTAAGTAGAAACTCGATTTGTGCAGGAATATTACTTCAATTAACCTTGCAGGAATCTAGATCTGTGAACAGGTTTCAAGAAATTATCAAGGGGTGAATGTTTGACAACAAACAATTCTAAATGATATTTGAAATAACTTTCTGTAACAACTGATACAGGAGATTGGTTTTATGATGAGTTTCAGAAAAAAAAAACAATTAAGTTGTTCTGAAACCTCCTTACGAGTGGACGTTTACAGCAAAACATTATTTTTATGTATGTCATTGATTAGGTTTTTTTTCTCATATTATTTATTAAACAATTTATTTAAGTTGATTGAAAGTCATAAAACCTCTGTCTTTTGATCCAAAGCAAATATAAGATTAAAAAAAACACTTTATTTATCATTCAGCGGGTTCCATAGCTATGGTACCCATATTGAAACTGAAGATTCATTTCAAAAAATAATTTAAATGATAAAAAAAATAAAAATTTGTCGTTTCATATTTCCATATATTATTTCATGAAAGAAATTCAGAGCAATGTTGAGTGCTACATTTTGAAAAAAAAAAAACAACTGGAAACACATTCACATTTTTTTGAATCCCATTGAATTTTGTAAAAACATGTAAAACGCTTCGTATTTATTTTTTTATTTATTTATTTAATAAACGGGAGAACCCCTCTTTACAAATTATAGACAAAATAATATGAGACAATATATAGACGACAGTAAGATATATCAGGATATCAAAGATAATTATAAAAAGTAAATAAGTTAATGCCAGTTATACATACACCATTCGCATCAACTAGATTTCCCAGTCTCAAAATACGAGGTATACTGCTATTATAGCCATAGTTAGTATACTCATACTCAATGGCGAAAAGGAATGCTAAAAAGTTCACAATTTCATGTCGGTATTTTTTGAATTGTAAAATTGATTTTTGCTAACAATTCTGGACATATTGTTATACCTGGAATTAATTTGTATAGTAGAATTAAATCAGCTCTATTACAGCTAGTTTCCAAAGTATTCATGGAAAGGTGCTCTAGGATCTGAGAATAGTTGTATATACCATGGCATAAGCCCATTTTATAAGCGATACTTCTCAAAAACACTCCAGATTGTGAATGTGAACTCTATAATGCGGACTCCAGTCAGGGGAGGCATATTGGAGACAAGATACAAGTGACAGATATAGTGTTTTTGTTGAAAAAATTGTCAATTTCTGTGTATTCCTGAGAACAAAACCTAGTTTTTGGGAACTATTGCTTACAATTGAATTTATATGCTGAACAAATGTAAGTTTCTCATCGAATAATACTCCAAGGTCTTTCAATGATTTTATTATCTAAGTGATAATCATTTTGAATTGTAGTTTTTGCCCTACTAAAAGTAATTCATTGGCATTTATCAGGATTTAACAACATTTCGTTTGATTCCGACCATTTTAGTGAGGAATTAAGATCTTCTTGTAATTTTGTGCAATCTATTGGGTTAGAGATAATTTTAAATCAGCAAAAAAGAGGAATTTACAATTTTTAAAAATTGTTCCTATGTCATTGATAAAAATGTCAAAAAACAGGGGACCCAAATGTGATCCCTGTGGAACACCTGACGTTACACGGACCGAATTGGAAATAAAATTATTGATTTTAACTAGTTGATGTCTATTTTTAAGATAGCTATGCAACCAGTTTGTCAACCATGACAGGAAGCAGGTAGCAGACAACTTGCTGATCAAAGTTGTGGTTCACTTTATCAAAAGCTTTTCTGTAATTAGTCAATTTGACTATGTTTTTCTAGTGCATTGAGTATATCGTTCTGGTATATTAATAAGTAATATTTTTTTTTCATGTATTTTATTTTGATAAATAAAGAGTATAACAATAATAATAATAATGCTCACATCATATTAGCCGGTGATTTTAATGTAAATTTTGTTGAATACTCCCTAGCTAGAGAAAATTTAAGTAATTTGTTGTCCTCCTTCAACATAATGATGCATGTTGAACAACCAACACGTATCATCAAAAATTCTGCTACTATAATTGACTATATGTGTTCAAATTTAGATAGACATAGTATTAGTTGTTGTACTATTCCTGCAGGTATCTCTGATCATGAAGCAGTATTTTTCCAGTCCAACAACTTCAATATCACACCTCATAAAAATGGTTTTAGGTATGGCAGGATTTTTAGTGCAAAAAATTTCATAAAATTGCAGAAGAAATGTCAACAGATACCATGGAACACTCTCAAATATTCCGAGGAACCTATCAATACATTTCATAATTATTTATCAACCTTATTTGAGAACTGTTATCAATAATGCAAAAGAGACATACTACAAAAATCGTTTAAAAAACTCAAAAAATAAAACAAAAGAGAATTGGATGATAATTAATGAACTAAGAGGAAAAAATAAATCACAACCAATCAATATTGAAATTGACCCTGATATTTTAAATAACTTCTATTGCTCCATAGGCCACAAACTCACAACCAATCTCAATTCACAGGTCGACTCTTTAGACTATCTGAAGTATGTTAGCATTGCACAAAATTTTCACCTTGAAGATACTGACATATTTGAGCTGAAAGAGGTTATCAATGAAATAAAAAATAAGAGCTCATCGGGTATGGACGGCCTATCTGTAAACATTTTTCAAAGTCTACCTGACCATGTCCTACTCACCCTAGCTGAGGCAATTAACAGTTCCTTCAGAATGGGACAGTTCCCTTCCTGCTTGAAACAAGCAGTTGTAATCCCCTTGTACAAAGGTGGTGACCCAGATGATCCCTCGAACTTTCGCCCAATTTCATTATTATCAACATTATCCAAAATAATAGAAAAACTAGTCAAAAGAAGAATGATGGTACATCTTACCAGAAATGACATATTAAGCCATGCCCAATTTGGATTTCAAAACTCGAAAAGCACAAATGATGCTTTTTTCTCGTTGCTAGAAAATACATATGTTACTTTGAATAATGGAGAAACCGTAGCGGCGGTATTTTGCGACTTCTCCAAGGCGTTTGATTGTGTCAGCCATGAGATATTACTGCAAAACTACAATTTTACGGTTTCCAAATTCCTCATTAGACTGGTTCCGACGTATTTGTCAGAAAGGGTCAAGTAGTAAAAATACAGGAAAACTACTCTAACAGTGGCAAAGTTGCAATGGGCGTTCCACAAGGGTCGGTACTAGGTCCTATTCTATTTTTATTGTATATAAATGACCTAGCCACCATTCGCATCCAAGGAAAAATCACTTTCTTTGCGGATGACACCACCATTCTATGGCATAGCAAAGACATAAATCACTTGAAAGAATCAATTGCTCTCGATCTAGAAAAAATTAAGCAATGGTGTGACTCCAATCGACTCTGTTTCAATTTAAAAAAAACAAATCTAGTCACCTTTAAGTTTGACTTTGATAATTTGTACTTAGATAACCAGATTATAACAAATAAGCCACAAACTAAGTTTCTAGGTCTAATTATAGACAACAAGCTAAAATTTGATGAGCATGTAACGACCTTGAGCAAGAAGTTAGCCTCTAGCTGCTTTGCAATGAAAATTGTTTCAAGAGAATTAAACGTAGCCTCGGCTAGGATGGTCTACTTTTCCCTAGTTGAGTCACATTTGAGGTATGGCATTGCCTTCTGGGGTTTATGCAATAACCAGCTGTTTCAATGTGTTTTTATTCTACAAAAAAGAGCAATCCGATACCTGTGTAAAGCTCAATATCACGATCACTGCAAACCACTTTTTATTAGCCAACAAATATTATCACTCGTTTGTTTATTTATTTTGGAAACTGTATGCCTCATCCACACAAAATATGGTTCAACACATACTGAAACACGAAAACATAAAACAAGAAATGAAGGTTGTGTTCCCTTACCCTTACCTAAATCTAGTCTGACAAAAAACTCCATCATGTATGAAAGCAAAAAAATATATAATCATCTGCCAGCCAGTTATAGAAACATAACTTCTCTGAAGAACTTTCGAAAGACTGTAAAAAAGGCTCTATTGCAGAAAGCTTATTATAACCTGCAGGAATATTATGATGATATACTATAGTTCCTTATGGGAATTGATTTGATACTGGATATTTATATTATTGAATTTTTTATTTTTTATCTCATATGTTTTCATTTATTTTAAATTAAGGGGGAATTTTTTTTCCCTTTTTTTATTTTATATTATTGTTTTTTTTAATGTGTGTTTCAATAGTCCTTCTTTTTTAAAGGAGATTGACAATATGTTTTTTATTCATATATGTAATATTTATCTTTTATGTTGTACATTTTATCCATTTGACATTCACATATCTAATTATCTATACATTTCTTATTTTTTTTCTATTTTCATGCTTTGTCAATAAGAATCAACTCTTCAGACAATAAAGTATATATTGATTGATTGAATATAAAATAAATAAAAATGTAAAATAAATCAAGATGTAATGAATTCAATGGACATGTCCAATCATTCCAAAGATGATGACTTTTAATTTTCTTACGAGTCTCTCCGACGAAAATCGCTTCAAATACTAAAATACTAGTATATTTTAGGTAATTTTTGTATAGATAAAGACTTGGTGCACTTTCTCTTCTCCTTAAAATTTGAACAAGTGGGTTTCTCGTCACCGTCCAAAGTTTCCACGCTGGTGAAAGAGTCCAGACATTGTGAAAGTCTGAGCTGCTCTGTTCTCTGTGGAATCGGCAGTGAGAGATCCCAGAAAGGATCAACGGTAATAGAGCAATGCCCACAAAAAGTACATTTTAATGTCGATTTCAATTGGCCAAAAGTTATCTGCAATTATTCAATTGTCCATTCTTGAAAATCTCCAGCATGCCTCTTTGGCTTTATCGTTCATTTTTTCATCAATTTCTGTCAATACCAGTTGGGGCACTAGTGTAAACATTTTCACGCCATCATGAAAGCCTTCAAGGAGGTATATTGGATGCAATTGGAGCTGCATTCTCTGATACCATGATTCTTACTATCACTGGATCGGTGGGAGTTGAAACTGCTTGATAACTAATTGGATTGAGATATGGCAGATCTTGTAATTTTCCGGGAAGTGGACAAAAAATAATTTTTCGAAGTTTTGCCGATATAACTATCCTTAATACCCATATCAAGTCAAGTCAAAGTCAAAAATAGCTTTATTGTTTAAAAATATAAATTTTGTAACAAAGCATGACAAAAGAACTTAAATAAAACATAATTAAAACATTATACCTCATAGTTTTTGTTCAAATTTATACAGTTTTCTAGCAGAGCAGTCAATAGAACATATAAATAAAAACCTATAATAAAAAACCTAATTAAGACACAACACTATTTCATATTCACTTACACACATATATGTATATATAAATCTATAAAAACAACAAGAAAAATAAATTTCAGAGAGAAGATAAAAACTCTTCGACAGAATAAAATGGCTGTTCTACAAGTAGTATTTTTGTTGCCCTCCTGAAACTACAATAGGCTTCGTCTTTTATGCGATTATCCCAAGATCGAAAACACAAACTTTTACTATTGGATATCGAGCTACATTGAGATTTGTGCTTTTTAGAATGAGGATTGTAGAAAAATTCATTCAAATGACGTCCAACAGGAATGGTTCCCAACACTGAAGCTGCATTACCTCTTTGAATGGCGATGCTGATGTGTTGAAGGAGAAAGCTGGTGGATCTCCTATCATTGGTCACTTGGAAAATCTTTCTACCAATCTCTTTAATGAATTCCGTTGCTTGGAGGCCAAATACTCCTCAATAGCTACAGGGTAGAAAATGTAGAGATTTCTCAGGTTTTGATATTTTTTATCTTAATTTTCTCTCCATTTTCTGCAGCTGCGAATAGAGGTTGAGTTCAAGTGTGATGTGGCCATAGTGCCCATACAAGTAAAATCCTATACCACTGGTTTACCAAATTTCCAAGGAATCAATGACATTCCATCCGGTCATTTTCCATCATCACGACTGACACCTGATGGCTCTAAGATAGCTGGAATTTTTGCAGTTATTGAAGCTCTCTTTATCAAGTCATTAACAGCATCATGGCGAGATCTACGACCAGCGCTAAATTTACAACTCAAACCATGAACCCCAGATTCATCTACTTCAGCACCACATTTGCATTTATGACGGACACAAATTGAAGTCCAACAGAAATTCTGAATGTTTCATCGTCAAGATTACCCAAAGAAGAAACTGGTAATGCATCGAGCCACGCACCTGATTCCTTTGAAGACTCTGCATTGAGACGAGCCTTCTGAGATGTAGATACAGCTGTTTCAAACAGATTATTCAAATTCAATTTCAAGAGCGGACGATTCCATGCCCTTTGCATTTTCTTACCTGTAACTTGCAGAGAGAGATTGACTTTAGAAATCCACAATCTTTCGCCTTCTTCATAGAAAGAATATATTAATCCAAAAAAATCTGATGGGAGTATTGAGTTCACCAAATGGGAAACACTATTTAAGAAAGATAAAAATGCAGGTAAGGTGAGTGATGATGCCAAACGAATACCCAATCCCCCCCTTTTCACAAGAAGAGTTGCTTGAAGCCAATTCTCGTTACAAAATTGATTATTTGTTATCGATTTGAGAGTACTTTTTATCAATTAATCGAATTTCTCTAACTCTAAATTACCATGCCATGTTGGAGAACATCTAAGTATATACATCAGTTTGGGTAATGCCAAACAGTTTTCTAGTAGGAAAAAAGCAGCATGAGCTGGAATTTCTTCGAGCCGTGAAGATATTAGTGAGAGAGAGACTGTTTTATCTTTGATACATGTAGAAAGAGCCTCAAGAGTAACAGATGCACCAAGAAGTACAAAATCAGATTCCATTAATAATTTCAAACCAGGAATGAAATAGATGAACTCATCGAAAACTTTTTGATTTGGAACATCAAGAAAGAAGATTTCACATTTATTGGTATTCAATTCGATACCAATTTCGCTCAAATTGGAAATGATATATTTCAAGTCCTCCAAAATAACATATTTCTCTCCTCCTATGGAACCATCATTGAGATACCATCCGTTGAACTCGCTCTTGATCGACTTGGTCAAATCATCAATTGCAAGACAGAAAAGAGCTGGACCTAATGGGTCTCCTTGTTGGATTCCTCTCTCTGAGATGATAATTTCTTCACCAAAATTAAAAAAAGAGGGAAAATTATTACATTGATTTAAGAATGGAAAGATATTTGGTATTGAATCCTTCACCTTCTTCAACAAGAAATTTCTGTCAACCATGTCGAATGCATTTTTAAAATCTAGCTTGAGAAACACTCTTGATTTCGGGTTTGGGTGTTGATTAATATACTGTGGTGCAGCATGGGCAACAGCTTTGCACCCTCCAGGTGTTCCAAAACCAAACTGAGTTGGACAGAAAACTTCTCCTAGCTTTTCTTTTATACTAAAACACGCCAATTTTGCCACTAGTCGACGATAAAACATTCCAACTGCTATGGGTCGAATTCCACCGTCTTTCTTTTTCAAAGCACAAAGTGAAGCTCCATATAAAACTGTACAAATTTCAGGATTCACTCTGCCTGCCAGCATGAAGTTGCATAATGCTGTTGATGAATTTAAAAGTTTCTCGCTCGCACAACCTGAACTCTCACTGAGCATATCTTGAAAATGAGATGGCCTGAGCGAGTCTATGCCACCAGCAGAACTTGTTTTAAAAGATTTCACTGCCTCATTAACATTGATTTTATTGACTTCTAGGGGTTCACTTTCCTGACGGTCATATTGGAGAGGTTCAGATCTGATAGCAGCTGGGAGTTTTGACTGCAGTTGTAAAAATGTTGAACGGTCAAAACTTGCAATCGTTTCGTTTGAGCTGAGAATTATTCATAACACTTCTTGTCAAGTTTGGGGGAAATTTTGGTTTGGACATTCGGATTGGTCGAGTCTGAATCATTGATATTCTTTTCAATCAAAGATGAAAGGGATACCTTTCGTTCTTTACTACTTTGAGGAATATGAAGATTCTTGTAACTGAAGAGAAATAATTTTTCCCAAGATTCTATGGAATTATACTTGATACATTCATCTATAGCATCGCTGAGAGCGAATGCACAACATATTCTTGCAGATTTTGGGATTCTTTTTATTACGATAGTGATTCTTTTGAATTTGGCCAGGCGATTATGAAGTTGATTACTCCTTTCTTGATTGCGTTTTTTCTTGGAAATCGTAGGTTGACTTGTTTTGTAAATATATTGGCAGTGAATGGTGAATGTATGGTGAATTCTGTCCTTTTTGAGTTTTGAAGGATTTGAAACAGATCTCACAAGATGGCATATGACGAGAGATACACTCCTTACCATTGAGTTCATCATTTTGAGATCTCATCTGGTAGATCGTATTGGGTAATTCTTATAACTGATATCCAAAATATTAGGATAATGATTTCAAATTGGCAGCAGACAATTTAATCACCGTCAAATGATCACAAATGTAGAAAAATACCAAACCAAGGCAGAATTTCATCGATCTTCTTGTCCTCTGGGTTCTTGGGTTTACTCAAAGTATTGTAACGAACCTAGGCCGGACCTGTCGCCTCACGTGTTGCCATCGACAGCGATGAGATCATCCCCGGAGATATTCGAGAACCATCCAGTCGCTCTGCCGCGAAAAAACAACGGTCGATATTGGAAACAATTGGAATATGCTAGTCGCCAACCGTCCGAATTCGAAACATCGAGAATGCTGTATCGGAGATAAATAGACAGCCCTCAAGAGGGAGTACACAGTCTGAACGAGCCCATACGATCGAGCTATTCAGTAGCATAGTAATATAAATTAAGTTGTAGATTAAGTGTGAAATAAATTAGTAGAACCAAGTTAAGTTTATTTACGTTACAATTGGTGTCGGAAGTGAGATTTTGAAAATAAACAAGTGATCGTGGAGTGGATAGTCAGAAAAATAAATTGATAGACCTTTTTGTAAGCCAAAATAGACAGTGGCCCGGTTTTCGCGAAGTGGACAATTGTGCGTGGGAATATAAACTGATACACTGTTCGCGTGAAACAGAAAATAGACAGTGGCCCGGTTTTCGCGAAGTGGACAATTGTGCGTGGGAATATAAACTGATACACTCTTCGCGTGAAACAGACAATAGACTGGTGGCCCGTGGAAAAGAATTCGCGAAGTGAATTTTTAACAAACTGATAAACTTTTCGTGTGAAACAGACTGATACCTCGTCAAAGACAAAATGTGTTCAAGAAAAGTGCGCCTTGCGGATTTGAAGGTAGCGGAATTGAAACAGGAATTGGAGGAAAGGGAACTGGAAACAACGGGTAAAAAGCAAGTACTCCAGGAAAGACTTGCAGAAGGACTTATACAAGAAGGTGAGGACCCCGAAACATTTTTATTCGAAGTTCCCGGAGGTGATTTAAGTTTGGTAATGAATAAACTCGAAGAAACTACTAAATCCGTGAAAGAGGAACTGCAACAAAATTCGAGGACTTTGGAAGAGAAGCTTCAAGAAAATTCTAGAAATCTGGAAGAGAAGCTTCAAGAAAATTCTATAAATCTGGAAGAGAAGCTTCAAGAAAATTCTAGAAATCTGGAAGAGAAGCTTCTAGAAAATTCAAGAAGCTTGGAAGAAAATGCTAGAAATCTGGAAGAGAAGCTTCAAGAAAATTCTAGAAATCTGGAAGAGAAGCTTCTAGAAAATTCAAGAAGCTTGGAAGAAAATGCTAGAAATCTGGAAGAGAAGCTTGAAGAAAATTCTAGAAATCTGGAAGAGAAGCTCAAGAAAATTCTAGAAATCTGGAAGAGAAGCTTCTAGAAAATTCAAGAAGCCTGGAAGAAAATGCAAGAAGCCTGGAAGAGAAGTTCCTGGAAAACACAGAAGGCCTAAAAAAAGAATTGTGTGGTGTGGCTAATTTTCTAGAAGAAAGAATGGGAACCGTTGAGACAGAGATAGATAAAATTAGGGAGCAAATGAACACGGAGGTAGATAAAATCAAAGATGGGGTCGAGGCAGAAATGGACAAAATAAAGGAAACGATCAGTAAGCTGGAAAAACGAATTAATAGTGCGCCCTCCACAGAGATGGTTAACGAAAATGCAATGCTGGACTTGAGTTTGAACTTGGATAAAGTTCAAGAGGGTATGAAAGATGTCAAGGTCATTTCTGAAATAGGGAAGCTTTCCATGAAGCCGCCTCAATTCGACGGAAAAACTCCATGGGAAAATTACCGCCGACAGTTTGAGGCAGCGGCCAAAGCAAACGGATGGAATGCAGGGGAAAGAGCTGTAGCACTGACACTTGCATTACGTGGAGAAGCGACAAATATTCTACAAACTCTCACCGCCCAAGAACAGGAGGACTATGATCAGCTGATTAAACATCTAGAATTACGATATGGCCACGCTTATTTGGAACACGTATACCACTCCCAGCTGAAAAATCGCTGCCAAAAATCAGGCGAATCCTTACAAGAATTCGAAACTGACATTGCACGCTTGGTTCGTCTCGCATATCCAGCCACACCAGAAAATGTAATGGAGCGACTAGCGGTTCAAGCATTCCTGGATGGCCTCCGTGACCCAGATCCCAGACAATCGTTGACACTATCCGTACCAACACATCTCGTAGTCTCATTGGCACGCGCTTTGGAATTCGAGGCAGCGAAACAATCTTGCAAAAGCCAGAGTAAAGTCCGAATGATTGAGGAAGACTCACAGGAGCCTGCTAATTTGGAAGCTGCCATAAGGAAAGTGATTAAGGAAGTGTTCCCTGAGAAAAGACAGATAAGATGCTGGAATTGTGGAAAAATTGGACATGTGCGTAGCAAATGTCCAACATTCGAAAACACGACTCCGATGCAGGAAAACTAAAGAAAGTCGACGAGAAGGGGCAATCGTCGGCCTGTGTCCAGCAAGCCCTGGTTAACAACGCATATGTCGCTATCCTGCAACGACAGAACAGAGGTGTTTTCGTAGACGGTCTCATCAATAACGAGCCTTGCACCATGCTGCTAGATACAGGTGCGACTAGGACAATTCTCGGACCTTCCTTTGCCAGAACACCGGAACGAATTGAACCGACAACTTGGAAGCTACGCACAGCCACAGGGGAGCCAGCTACTGTATATGGCGAGCTACCGATTGAAATAATTTTGGGCAGCACTAAAGTGAAACATCAGGCACTTGTAGCGGACATCGAAGACGATGCAATCATCGGAATGGACATCATGAATTCCAGAGGGTTTGAATTGGATTTCAAAGACGGCGTCCTACGTGTCAACGGAGAAGAGCTGGTACTTCATGGGAGAAGTGAAGAGTTGATCCGTGTGCTGTTGGCTGAAGGGTGAAACCATTCTGGAGGCCGCCTGGACGGAGGCGAGAGTGAGACGTGGTGATGTTCGAGCCCAAACTTCATGATGAGAATATTTGACGAGGGATTGCCCTAGAGCAAACCCTGTTACGTGCTGAAAAAATTTGTGCGGGTAAGGGTCATGAATGTCAATTACTTTCCAGTGACCTTAAAGAAAGGAACAATTTTAGGGCACTGCTCGTCAGTTTCATCTGTGATCCGGGGCGTACGAGGTACGATTAGCCAACCCAACAACTTGCCCACAGAACTAGAAAAATTAGTTGCCATCTCTTCCAAAGACATAAAACCAGCTCAACAGCCCAAACTAAGAGATTTAGTCAAAAGTACCAAGACATCTTCGATACCGGACAAGGAAAAGGGGGTCGAACTAATGTGGTCCAGCACAAGATTGATACTGGGGGTGCCCGACCGATCCGGCAATCAGCAAGAAGACTTCCTCTTGCCAAGAAGGAAGAGGCTGACAAAATAGTCAGCAATATGGGAAAAGAAGGAGTTATCGAACCATCTGACAGTCCCTGGTCCTCTCCAGTCGTACTGGTGAAGAAAAGGATGGATCGACACGCTTTTGTGTAGACTATCGCCAACTTAATAATGTCACGAAGAAGGACAGTTACCCTCTCCCGAGAATAGATGACACCCTAGACACGTTGGCTGGTTCCACGATTTTCTCGGCCCTTGATCTGAAGAGTGGATACTGGCAAGTAGAACTTGCTCAGGAAGATCGAGAAAAGACTGCTTTTACCATCGGCTCAGGATTGTGGCAGTTCACCGTTATGCCATTCGGGCTCTGTAATGCTCCCGCCACATTCGAAAGATTGATGGAGACAGTGCTGAAGGGACTCTCATGGAACACGTGTCTAGTGTATCTCGACGACATAATTGTGGTCGGCAGATCGTTCGAGGACCACGTGAAAAACTTGGAGGAAGTATTCCTGCGACTGAGGAACTCCGGATTGAAGCTGAGCCCTAAGAAATGCCATCTGTTCCAAAAAGAAGTACGATACCTCGGCCACGTTGTCTCTGGGGAAGGAGTAGCAGTGGATGACCAGAAGATCAAAGCTGTTAAGGATTGGCCCATCCCAAAAAACATTCACCAACTTCGAAGTTTCCTTGGTTTATGCACATACTATCGCCGATATGTGCTGGGATTCGCCAACATCGCTAAACCACTGACCAGGCTCACGGAGGGCCAAACGAAGTTCCAGTGGTCCGAAGAATGTCAAGACTCATTCAGGAAGCTGAAAGGAGCTTTGATCAACGCACCTGTACTGAGCTATCCCCTACCCAAAGGGAAATTCATTTTGGATACGGACGCCAGCAACGTGGGACTTGGAGCTGTCCTATCTCAGATCCAGGAGGGACAGGAGAAGGTCATTGGTTATTTCAGCAAGACGCTTAGCAAACCAGAGCGCAATTACTGTGTCACCAGGCGAGAGCTGTTAGCTGTTGTAAAGGGAGTGGAGCACTTCTACAAGTACGTGTATGGAAGAAGATTCCTGTTGAGAACTGACCATGCAGCTCTCAAATGGCTCTTACAGTTCAAAAATCCTGAGGGTCAAGTAGCACGTTGGATCGAGAGACTCCAAGAATTCGATTTCGAGATCGAACATCGAGCCGGAACTAGCCATAAGAATGCAGATGCCTTGTCGCGAAGACCATGTCCAGATGATTGCTCTCATTGCCGACGAGCAGAAGAGAAAGAAGCAACACTTTGTAGAACCGCGGCAATGGATGACAACTGGAATGACAGCAAGATCCAGAAAGACCAAGAGAGAGACCTTGGCTTAGTCGTCAGCTGGAAGAAGGGCAATCGAAGACCATCATGGCAGGAAGTCGCAGGTTACTCGCCGGCTGTTAAGTCCTATTGGGCACAATGGAACTCTCTTATTCTGGACAATGGGATCCTGAAACGGTGTTGGAGGCCGATATTGGTGGGAAGACAGACGCCAAATAATTGTTCCCAGGAACAGAAGAGAGGAAGTGCTGCGGAAATCCATGATGGAGTCGCCGGAGGACATCTGGGAGTGACGAAGACCCTGCAGAAAGTGAGGCAACGGTTTTACTGGGCCAATTGTCAAGCTGACGTCCAGGACTGGTGCAGAATGTGCGCTGTATGCGCTTCTAGGAATGGACTCGAATACGACCCAAGGCCCCGATGCGTCAGTACAACGTAGGCAGCCCGTTCGAGAGAATTGCCATTGACATCGCCGGCCCGTTTCCCGTATCCGACCACGGGAATAAATACATCCTTGTGGCAATGGACTACTTCAGTAAGTGGGCGGAAGCCTATGCCCTGCCCAACCAGGAAGCCATCACCGTCGCCGACGTCTTGGTGAAAGAATGGATATGTCGATTCGGTATTCCAATGGAGCTGCACTCGGATCAAGGCAGAAATTTCGAATCCAACCTTTTCCAAGAAATATGTCTACTGCTGAACATCCGCAAGACAAGAACCACGGCCCTACATCCGCAGTCCGATGGAATGGTGGAACGGATGAACAGGACGATCAACCGCCACTTGTCCAAGGTTGTCTCTGACCATCAAAGAGACTGGGACCAGTATCTTCATTTGTTCCTGATGGCCTATCGATCCGCAGTACACGAGTCAACCGGTCAAACTCCTGCTAGTATCATAATGGGCCGAGAACTGCGACTGCCTTGTGACCTGAAGTTTGGGATACCGCCAGGACAAGACACTGCGGGAGAGGACTACGTCAGCAAACTTCGGCAGAGAATGGACGACATCCACGAACGAGTCCGGTTGAACATCCAGAGTGCCAGCGATAAAATGAAGAAGACCTATGACATCAAGGCCGACGCTGGAGGATTCAAGGTTGATGACCTGGTTTGGCTGTACAACCCCAAACGTCGTCGTGGACTATCACCAAAGTTGCGGAACTCGTGGGAAGGCCCGTATAAAATCGTGAAAAGGATAAACGACCTTGTGTACCGAATCCATAAGCCACCCGAGGGAAACCAAGGGTCGTCCATTTCAACAGGTTGGCCCCTTACGCTGGAAACCATGACAAGTTCGCACCCTCAAGCCACCGGAGGATGATATGACGTTCGAGAAGTTTATGTCCTTGTATTCAAACGGGCAGAAAGTTCTACATGGGGTTACTAGAGAGGAGTCACGAGACCTTTTCGAGGTGCCTGCTGACTACGCACTAGCCCACTGTGTGGCAGAAGATCTTCGAATGTCCAGGGGCATCGCCGTAGTGTTCTCCAAGAAATTTGGTCAACTCCAAACACTGCGGGGGCAGAATCCAGAAGTTGGTGGGGTGCTACAGTTGAAGAAAGGCCAGAGAAACATCTACTACCTAGTTACCAAGAGGCATTCCCAAGATAAACCGTCCTATGAAGATGTCTGGAAGAGTCTCACCAAACTAAGAGATACTATGGTGGACCAGAATCTGGTGGATCTAGCAATTCCAAAATTGTCCTGTGGTATTGATGGGTTGGACTGGAGAGTCATAAGAAGTATGCTGGAGGCGATATTCAGATCCAGCGGCGTCAAGATTTTAGTTTGCTGTAACCCTCTTCCACGACCGATCATGAAGACCGTGGAGTGTTACTTCCATCGAACTTCACGGTGCCGATATGGGGAGTCATGCAGATATCGTCACACTCCAAGGATGAAATTTCGGGACGAAATGTCTTTAAGAAGGGGGCAATGTAACGAACCTAGGCCGGACCTGTCGCCTCACGTGTTGCCATCGACAGCGATGAGATCATCCCCGGAGATATTCGAGAACCATCCAGTCGCTCTGCCGCGAAAAAACAACGGTCGATATTGGAAACAATTGGAATATGCTAGTCGCCAACCGTCCGAATTCGAAACATCGAGAATGCTGTATCGGAGATAAATAGACAGCCCTCAAGAGGGAGTACACAGTCTGAACGAGCCCATACGATCGAGCTATTCAGTAGCGTAGTAATATAAATTAAGTTGTAGATTAAGTGTGAAATAAATTAGTAAAACCAAGTTAAGTTTATTTACGTTACAGTATATAGGCACCTTTTGAGACATATGAGGGAATTCCATCTGGTCCAGTACTCAAACTATCTTTCAACCTCGTTATTGAAATCTTTCAGAGTGCTAATTGTCAATGAGGGAATAGAAACAGTATTAACTGGATTTACATTTTTATGATCAACATCAATCTCAATGTTGCTATATACATTCCCAAAATGCTCAGTAAATAAATTTACATTATCTGCACCACAGATCGCTACTTCGTCGTGGTACGTCATAATATTATGAATTACATTATCTTTTTTTAACGAATTTATATAGTTCCAAATATATCTGGGATTTGTTGATATGTTGTTATCAATCATAGCTATGTAGTTATCATAACATAATTTGGATACATTTTTACACCTGGTTCTTAAATTACAAAAAAGAGTATAATAATTAATATCAGATGTCTCTTTGAATTTTTTATGAGCAATTTTCTTTTCTCTGATTAGTGACTAGTGACTAAATGGACCTTCAAGATATTGAGATTTTATAAACACTTATTTATTTAGCGTATGGATTCTTTACAATACGATGATAGGAAACTAAAAGTAAAAACAGAATTGTAAACTAAAAAATAACATGTTACCAAACTATCTTTCAGATCAATTAACATACATAAGAAATATACATAAATATAATACACGTAGACGAAACATTAATGATTTTTACATTAATCCAAACATAAAACCTGAAATATTATTCAGCAAAGGATTGATACTGTTTAATAATCTACCAAGTGAATAAACAAAAAATATCAGTAAATGTATTTAAAAATGAATGTTCTAAATATGTTAGAACTATAGTTCATGGTTGAAAACTAGTTATCTTTTTTATAAGTAGTTTTAGATATGTATATTATTTTTTTCTTGTGTTAGTATTAGAATAGTATGAGAATTAGTCTTAGTGAAATGTGAAGAGCTTCTGCTAATAAAGGGTTTTATATAAACAATCTCTGTAAAGACTTAACATATATTACATCATATCATATCATATCACAGATTCTATGACTAACTATACATTAATGTCCAAATTGCACAGCCATTCGATTGCGTCTTGAGAGCACTCCTCGAAGTCCTGGAGGTTTCCGCCATAAGCACGGTTTGGGCAGTCTGAAACGATATGGTGGATCGTTTGTCTCGGTGATCCACAATCGCACCGCGGGCTATCGGCGAGGCCCCATCGGTGTAGGGAGTCGGCACATTTACCATGTCCTGTCCGTATTCGATTCAGCTTAGACCAGGTGGAACGTGGGAGGGTTGAGCCATTGAAGCCGAGTTCAGGATTGGTTATTTGGATGTAGTCAGATTCTATTGTAGGCAGCCATCTTTCTGTCCGTTGCTCTTTCATATTGAATTCATCAGTCATTTCGGAGGCGGTTCTGATAGGAGGGTGTCTGGATTTCAGTCGTTGGCGGCCCTGTGTAATGAGTGGGGCTTCTTCATGGATCGGTAAGCGCTCGTTTGACATGATTTTTTTATGTTCTCTAGCCAGTGCTGCGGAGCGTCGTATATCCGGCGGAGCGATGTTACTCAGAGTAGGGAGCCATCTCACTGGGATTGATTTTATGGTTCCAGTTATTGTTCTCATCGTTTGGTTTAACTGAACGTCGACTTTATTGGTGTGAGCGCTATTTAGCCATACCATTCGCCGTAGTATACCAAAGCCAGCGCGGAGATTCGCAGTGTGGGCGCGGCAGCTCCCCATGACGTTCCGGCGAGCTTAGTTATTATATTATTTCGTGTTCTTATTTTGGCGGCTATATTAGTAAGGTGGGCTCTGAACGTCAGTGTCCTGTCTAGTGTAACGCCCAGGTATTTAGGGGTATTGTTATGTTTTATGACCCTGCCGCCTAAACACTAACAACTGAATAAAGGAATAATCGATAATATTTATTTATTTATTTATATATTTATTAACGGGTAGTCCCAATTACAATATATTGATGAACAAAAACAGTAATATAACCTAAAACTATCTTAAAACCTAGAATAAAATTAAATAAGACAAAAGAGATGGCTAAGATGTTTGATTCTATGCTTACAAAGAAACTTTCCTGGGACTGTAAGTCTTTACTCAATCCCCAACAACACGGTTTCACAGAAGGTAAATCCACTTGTACCAACCTTGCTCTTTACACAAACTACATAACTGAAAATCTTGAGAGGAGGCTACAGGTTGACTCTGTCTATACGGACTTTTCCAAAGCCTTTGACAGAGTCAACCATAGAGTTTGTTTTCAATTATTCTGAATTTCTTATGTTTGCGGACGATCTCAAACTTTATCGGGCAATTACTTGCCGGGAAGATGCCGAATTAGTACAAAAAGATCTCGAAGCTTTTTCCATGTGGTGTAGAAATAATTTGTTAGAGGTAAACATCGATAAGTGTCAAATCATTACGTTCGCTAGAATTAGAAGTCCAATATTCTTTGAATATAAATTGAATAATAATAATAATAATAATATTTTATATTTATCTTTTACTGTGTTTATCTTGTATTGCATTTTATCTTATTCAATATGTTTTAATATCACGTCGAATATTTTAATTCAATGATTATGTCGAATTTATTTTTTGACTGACAGTGTTAGTGAGAGTGAATGTTAGTGTTTTACATTATGATTCTTTTCCTTTTTGACTAGTCTGATAAGTAATACTTACTGTTGTCTGTGATTACTTTAAAAGATGAATAAAGATATCTATCTATCTATCTATAATAATATAGTTCTTAAAAGAGAAAAATTTATTCGCGATCTGGGAGTTAAATTTGATAGCGAAATTAATTTTAATCTTCAAGTATCAGAAATTGTGGCAAAAAGTCTCAAAATGCTAGGTTTTGTGTTGAGAATTTCTACTGTTTTTTCAATTAAAACAAAAAAGATTTTATATTGTGCTTTCGTAAGATCCATTCTTGAGTATTGTTCGGTTATATGGGACCCATATTATAATGTAAATATAGATTTGATTGAAAATGTTCAAAAGAAATTCTTGAGGAATTGTGCTTTTCACTTTGGTATTCAAAAGTCAAAGTCAAAGTCAAAGCATGCTTTATTATCGAAAGAATAGAAATCTTATTGACAAAGCTTCTAAATATAATACATAAATTGTAACTGCTTAAAATGAGCAGGTGGTAATGGTAATTAAATAAAATTAAAATTATGCAAACCAGTAAGGATTGTCGAATGTTAAAAGTAGATGAAATTCTAAATGTATATATATACAGTCATGATACTATAAAATATTTTTAAGAAAATACAGTAAAATATATATAAAAACCTAATTTATTCTTTGGTTATAAAAACAAAAACAAGAAAAATTAAAATATATATTATATATAGAGAGAGTTGTCAGATGATAAAAAACCTTAAATATAAAACATGCCTTCCACTAGTTGGTGTAAGACGTGGATACTTCATATTTTGTACTGCTGTCACAGCTATTCAAAGTTTTGTCCAAAAAACTCCCTCAAGTCGTAAAACGGTCTTGTGAGTAAAAATGTTTTTACAGCCCTTCTGAATTTCGGAGGGCTATGGATATTTTTTATTTGCTTCGGTAAATGGTTGAACATTTTCGTAACATTGTAAACAATTGAATTTTGGCATTGGGTGGTTCTTAGGGATTAATAAAGGTATATTTTGGCCATTTGCCCTAGTGTTATGTGCAGTGTCTGATTTTAATAAGTGTAGTTTATGCTTATGAACTAAACTAGTTGATTCTAACACGAAGATTGATGTTAGCGTAAGTATCTTCTGAGATATGAATAAGGGTTTACATGAGGTTTGATGGTTAACATGACATATGTATCTCAGTGCTCTCTTTTGTAGAGTAAATATCATTGAAAATAACGCTTGTGAGCAGGCTCCCCAAAATGCTATACCATATCTGATGTGAGATTCCATAAGAGCAAAGTAGGCTTTTCTAGCAATAAGATGGCCGATGTCATTTCGAATAACTCTGATAGCATAGCACCCAGATGACAATTTCTTTGCCATTGCCATAATATGTTCATCGAACTTCAAGTTATGGTCCAATACAATGCCTAAGAATCTATAATTATCAGATTTCATGAGTGTGTCATTATTTATTTGTATTTTGTCAATGTCTCCCTTAAATGATAACACCTTAGTTTTCTTAGAGTTAAAGACCATATGATTGGCATCGCACCACTTTTTTATTTCAGCTAGATCTGTAGAGATCAATTGGCTGAGAGTATTCTTATCTTTATCTTTAGTGTGCCATTCAATAGTTGCATCATCTGCAAATAAGGTGAACCTACCGCTAATATTCAAGTTAGTGAGATCATTTACATATAACAAAAATAATATGGGCCCCAAGACAGAGCCTTGTGGAACTCCACTGTTCAATTTTTTTTTCTCAGATACTGTACCCGAAACTTTTACATATTGTTCCCGGTCTTTCAAGTAAGATGTCATCCATTTATTGGCTATGCCTCTGATACCGTAGTGCTCAAGCTTCTGCAGCAGTATTCCATGATTCACACAATCAAAAGCTTTGGATAGGTCACAGAACACTGCCGCAGTCACTTCTTGATTATTAAGATTTGTGTACACGTTTTCTAAAAATTTATAAATAGCGTCATTTGTACTTTTGTTGGTTTGGAAACCGTATTGGTTACCGTTTCTTATTTTATGTTTATCGACGAATGACATGAGTAGCTTCTTCTAATTTCTCAATGATTTTTGCAATAGTAGATAGGGAGGGATATTGGTCTATAATTTGATGGATCCTCCTATTTCCTCCTTTGTAAATTGGGATCACCATGGCTGATTTAAGTATAGTTGGAAATGTTCCGAGGCAAAGATTCATTTATTATACTAGTAAGCGCTCAATAGCTGCGGGGCAATTTTTCCAGCATATTTATAGACAAACCCTCAGCTCCAGATGCATTTTGTTCTTAATGTCCTTCATAGCACTCTTTACTTCATCTGGGTCTGTTGGAAATAGAAAGAAGTTCTTGTCAATTCTTGCATTCTCAAGATATTGCATTGGATTAATATGAATATTAGTGGAAATGTCATTAGTAAGTTTGGTTGCAATAGAACAATAGTAGTCATTGATACGGTCAGGTTTCAGATTGATTTTATCAATTTGGTTTTGCTCTTTCCACGGATATCATTAATAATAATCCAGCTCTCCTTTACTTTATTGGAGGCAGTATCAATCCTAGTATGGTATACGTAAGTTTAGCCTGTTTTATGACACTGTTATATATACTTCGATACTTATTGCAATAATTTTTTAGATGTTCCTCTTTATGAAACTTTTAATGTAGTTCAATGAGCGCATATTTTTGGCCGATATTTTAATGCCCTTCGTTATCCATGGTTTTCTTACCTTTTTCGGATTCTGGTGATTGGGAAAGCACTTTCAAAATATTACTAAGTGTATTCAAATATGTGTTTATATGTGTGATTCTGTTCCAGATGACCTGATCACAGGCCTTTTGAAATTTGCAATAGTTGTGTTTAGAAAATATACGCCCAAGTTTATTATGTTTTTTAGAATTACCTTTACCTGGGAAGTTGAGTGTACTAAGAACGGCTTCATGATCTGAGAGATTAGCTGGCAAAACTGAGCAGGTTACCTTAGACTCATCCACATTGGAACAGATGTAGTCTATTATAGTAGATGCATTCTGGCAAATATGTGTTGCGGATTTCCGTGCATGGTTAAATTAAAGGGGTCTAACAATTGTTCCAGAAGCTGCTACGAACGATTTGATTTATCTTCAAAATTTATATTCAAATCTCCTGTGAGAACAATATTCGAGTTTGTTGGAAGCTGTGACAGCAGCATTCGAGCTTTCGAAAAATATGGTCATTTCTTCAGAGGGGTTTTCTTACTATCTCGCGTTCTATAAATACACAGAACATACAGGGAATAAGCGTCACAGTACACCAAAGAGAACTCAAAATTTTTCTCTTCCAACAAGTTACTGAATTTTTCTACATTAACAAAGGTGAATATATCTTCATTTACATTATCTAGTATCAGGGTTCCTCCATGTTCAGCCGTTACTCGATCAAATCTAGAAATGCATTTATAACCTGGCACACATATTGGTTCCTGCGGTTTCAGCCAGTGTTCTGTAACTAATACTAATTTTGGAGAATCAAGATTTTCTAAATAAATATACAAGTCATCTATTTTGTTTCAATTGACTGTATGTTAATGAGAAGCAGTGTTAGTTTTCTATTGTTTTTACATTCGAAGTTTGAAATTTGCTACTCTTTTCTAGTCTTGGCGGCATTTCCAATAAAAAGATTCATTGAGGTATCTACTTGGAGTCTCAGCCTTGTCAATTTCTTGTATTTTCACTGTCTTTACAACAAGACATTTATTAAATTCAGTAAGGGGCTGTGTACCCTTGTAAGTACATCAATTTACTTCCTTCTTCCCTGCGTCACTTATGTGTGTGAGAGAGAAGTTATGATTATGTTTCCTGAACTCATTGATCCTTTTATTGATAGAATTGAGCAGCGTTTGGTCAATGATATTATTTCTTTCAACAATAAAAAGGAGGTTTGTGAATTTGCTAATTGGTAAAATTTGTTTGAGCGCTAGATTTAGACTACGACTATTGCTTATATTATTGGTATTGCACATGGCGATAACATAATCATCCTGCCCTAAGTGTATCGTGTCTTGGAACAAATTACTAGATAATTCAGATAGCTCTGTTTTAGGTTTTAATATTTCATGCAGTGAGTACTTAGCGTTCTCCCATACACCTTTCAGGGCCATAGAAAAGTTTATTGAATAGTCATCTCCCAAAATCACTATTCTTTTTAATGAGTCTGTCCGTGACCTGTCATCACTAATGTTCGATCCTGTTTCGTGTTTGTTAGATTCACCACCACTTGCATAGTCTAATATGGTATTTTCGAGGTCTGATTTCCAATAGACATTGGGCTGGTTTCAGTTGATTCAGTTTCCGGTGTTTCAGGAGCCAACTTTCCGGCGTTTTCTCTACTGGGTTGAATGTTGTCATCATTTAATATTTCAACTTCAAAGGAATTAATTTTCATGGACTGCCTTTTCTTCCCCCTTTTTCTTTTACATCTTATGTCTTCCACTTTGTATAGTCTGCCATTTCTAGTTTGTGTACCTTGTTCAATACTCTCTATAATTGTCGGAGTTGGAATCTCAGTCACTTCTATTTTATTCTCTTCCTGCTCTAGAGTTTTGTCATTATATAAATTTAAATTTATTGGTTCCCGTTGCCTATCACCCTGTATATGAAGTTTGCTTGGTGACTCGCTGGGATTCGAAGTCAAATTTTCCTTTTTTGCCGGGGTATTCTCTTTTTTTTCCTGTTCACCGTCTGGTAGGGATTCCTTGGTCAAATGTTTTTTATCAGTTTGAGTTTCTATTGTTTTTATTTCAAGATGTTTTTTATCAGTTTGAGTTTCTATTGTTTTTGTTTCAAGATATTTACCGGCCAGTTTTTGTATGTGATAGGTGATTTGTTGTTCTAGTTTTTCAATCTGTTGTCGTTGGACTTCTACCTGTTCATTAAGTTTTGATTCCATTTCAAGGGCTTCACTTTCCAACACACTGTTTTCTTCTTTCATTTTGGAAATATAATTGCATTTCCAGTGATTTTCTTCCACCAGATCTCTTATAGTTTGTTCGAGAACGCTGTCAGGCTGGTTTGTGTTTTCTTCATTTTCACTTTCAGTTCCACAGCATATCACTTTGTTCCCACTAATAAAAGTAATCGTATTTTTTTTCCGCATGATGCAACTTTGGTGAGAAACACTGAAGCATTTAGTGCACACATAGTATTTTAGAGGCTTTCTGCAACATTTATAGCTATGAGAACTGTCTGTCATAGATTCACTTTCAGCCATCTTGATAATCGATTTCGAGTTATCGGGAAGAAAAATCCATAATTTGTAGAGTGGAAAGGTATTTTAAATGTCTCTTTGCCAACTCTAGTCTGCCTATTAGCATTCAACTCAATAAGTGATAAAATCTCCTGACAGTCAACTGCACCCTGCAAAATTTTATTTAAGAAACACATGTCAATCATGGTTCTACGATTTTCTAGAGTCAACAGATTCAATTGTTCCCGAATAAAGTTGTAAGAATAATCGCCCCTTTTCAGACCCAACTTGTATGCACAAACCCTAAGGACTGTATTTTGTACATCTTCAATGTGTTTTATATGAATGTCATAATATGGGCACCAGATTATTGAACCATACTCTAATAGCGACCTCACCAGTGAACAGTATAACAATTTTAGAGTTTCCAAACTGAAATCTTTACAAGTTCTAACGATGAAGCCCAACATCTTGAAGGATTTTGATATCATATACTCATTATGAGCTTTGAAGTTCAGTTCGGTATCAAACATTATTCCTAAGTCTTTTATAACTGATGTCCTTTCAATAGATGTGTTATTGATCTTATAATCATGGTAAACTGGATTATTAATCCTGAAGAATGTTTGACAGTGACATTTGGAAATATTAAGGTCCATAGAATTAAGAACACACCAATCATAAAATTTGGATATATCTTCCTCTAAAAGTGTAATATCATTTGTAGAAGCGATGGATTTAAATATTTTCATATCATCGGCAAAGATGAGGAACTTACTATTTTTTATAACTTACTGATATCATTGATGAATAAATCAAAAAGTAAAGGTCCACAGTGAGACCCCTGAGGAACACCTGAGGATCCAGTAATAGCGGATGAAGTACAGTTTCCAATTTTTACAATATGGCATCTACATGATAGAAAATTCTGAATCCATTGCAATATTGATCCATGAAAGCCTAGAGAGGACAGTTTGGCAATGAGTAATTGATGATCGACTCTGTCGAACGCTTTAGAAAAGTCAGTATAAATAGAGTCGACCTGTAATCTGTTTTCCATAGCACTCAAAATATAGTTTTCATATACAAGAAGGTTTGAGATAGTTGATCTGTTAGTGACAAAACCATGCTGTTGTGGAATTATGAGACTCTTGCACTCCCAAAACATTTGTTTTGTTACCAGATAATCCAATAGTTTGGGTATTTCGGATTGGGTACAAATCGCTCTATAATTTTCAATATTCTCTCTAGCCCCTGTTTTATAAATTGGTTTAAGAAAGCTCTGTTTACAAAAATCAGGAACAATTCCAGAATTCAGGGATAGATTGAAGATGTGAGTAAGAGGAGTTGCCAATGTATAAATACAATTCTTTAAAAATACAGAAGGGACACAGTCTGGACCATAAGAAAACCTGGATGGTAAGAAGTTGACTCTATCAATGACATCAGTGACATTAATATTACATTTACCAAAATTGATTGATACATCAAAATTATAGTCAGGAATCATCACATTGTCATGTGAAGTAAAGACCGATGAGAAATGGTTGGCAAAGAGACCTACAATACCATCTAGAGAGTTTTCATATTGGTTATTAAAGTGCATCGAGCTAGGTAGATCGTAATTATTACGTTTATCATTGATGAACCTCCAGAATGATTTAGGATTCAGATATATGTTGTTTTCAGTATTTCTTATGTAATGTTTGTAACAAGCATCGCGGAGTTGTTTACATTTGTGGCGAACCCCAGAGAAAACTCTATAATCATCATAGTTACCCGACTGCTTAAATTTTCTGTGGAGTTCAGTCTTCTCCCTCACAAGGTGTTTCAATTCTGGGCTGAACCAGATAGGAAAATGCAGATAATTTTTCATTGAATAGAATTTTTTATAAATATTTGAAGATCCAAACTGAAATTAGAAAAAAAAACGAAATTTTTTTGATGACAATTTTAAGCCTTTGTCTCATGGCGCGAGACTTGAGGAGCTTGGCTTGGGGGATTTTGCTCGGTGCACAGGAGTGAGGTTTGTGCAATCTCGAGCGTGATCGGTCTCAGGGCATGTATAATTTCATCGACTCGTCGAGTAGAAGTAGGTACATGAGCCTAGGAAGGGATACATTGTCCAGTGCAGTAGCTATAGATAGCGCCGATGAGAGCAAAGCATATGCAGCAGCGTATTTTTATATACATATTTTTTCTTTCTCATATAAATCTGAGAATTCAATAGTTGCTTCTGAATTCCATTCCATGTTGATACACAATAATAAAAATAATACTCAACTATGCTCTTCCACAATCAAATTTCCCCTACTAAGTGACCTGGCACCTGTCGTAGCCGACACTGTGGACAGACACCCTCACGCCGTGTGACTGCTCAACAAGCCATACAGCAGCCAGCTAGTCGAGCCTCGCGCCTTTGATGTTTGGGAATTTACCGACATTTCATGGAAACGGTCCAGCCACTTCGAGCTTACGCTTGACAAGTCTCAATCCTACGTGAGTCGACCGTTCTCACGACGCAAGACTCGACAATTCCCAAGCCAAGCTTGTCAAGTCTCGCGCCGTGAGACGCCGGCTTTAGGGGGCATCATTATCAATATTCATTTTCTTGTACTGACATCTAGAATGAAAACTTCATCTGGTACTCCTTTTATGTACCACTGTGGTGTCTAAAAATCGTATTCAAAATATAGCATTGAATAAATCAAAACATAGCTTTGAACATACTGATATCTTATACATACTTTTTTATTTGCCTTTGATACAATGTCTATCTGCAATAAAGGGCCTTTGAGGAAAAATCTCAAGGTAGTTTGAGTTGAATTTCCAGTTACAATTTGGCACCACAGATAGAAAATATCCTGTATTCAATATGAATATCACTTTGATACTTTGAATACTGAATTTATCTACAATGGATAAATTGCCTAAAAGTTATACAATAACAAATAAACATATCTCGAGTGTTTCGGAAATTTAGATGAATTTGGTAATCTCTTTTTTGTCGTCACCTTTAAGATGTGAAAACAGTGATTGTTGAAAGTTTGCCACCTATGGTATTTAATTAATACTCAAAACCGCATAATTTGCATATTTCATTTCAATAACAAGTCAACATTATTAGGCTTCGAAATGAAATAAAACAATAATCAATATGGAAATTAACAAATTTAGAGGATCAATCAAAATGAACAAACTGTTTCATTGCCTTAACTTTTTTAAGTTTGAATATCTACTCTAGTAGTTTGTTTAGTTAATGAATAATAGGTATGAATAACTTTTATATTTTTATTTGTAGTTTGAGAACATCCAAGTTTGATTTTTATACATGGTCTTTTTTACTATTGCTATATTCCAAAGTAATTTCTAGAGAAGAATTATCCCCGAAAACCCCTCTTCAGTTTTCAGAGTTCTGTTATTTTTGCACCAAAACTCTAAACTCCGAATGCATACATGTTTTAAGCACTCAAGACATGAAGTAATTTTACCACCAGAGGTAAATTTTTTACAAAAAAATGGGCATGCCAATTTCTTTGTCGAAATTCAGCAGTTTTTTTCAGCTGAATCTCTTTGACATCCTCTGGGTTTAGAATGATGTGTCCAAAGTTGGTCTTTCTCTGATGCACCAGCGCAGGGCACTCAGAGAGGATGTGTCCCGTTAGGAGCCCAGTCACAGTCCTGAGTGACAGGATCTTTTTCAACAGTTTATTCAATGGCCCCTTTATATGGAGTTTTGATTGTCTCATGCATGGCGTCCCTTGTCATGTTTCGATGAACTGCTTTTGTAGCAGTCCCATCATTCGAGATTCCCAAGATTCCGTTCCGACTGAGTTCTTTCCCTACTTGGCTAATCTGTCTGCCTCTTTGTTCCCGGGAACGAACACTAGAGTGTCCTGGGACCCATACAAGGTTGACTTGTCTTATTTTTAGATACCAATTTGGAAGCGATCTTATTTGATCCTAACGCCATAATTTTTGCTTTTCTGTCCAAGTAGATATCTGTAGGTCCTCGACTTCTTTTATCGAGGTTTCCTTGGATGCAGGTGAATATAGCATATACTTTGGACTGGAACAATGAGGCATATTTGCCTAGGGGAATGGATATTTCTCCTTTAGTATCTTCTTCCTATACCTATGCACCAGACATTCCCCCAGATCTTGATCCATCTGTATACAAGGTTGATCCGTAGATGGAGGGCCTGCCCAGCGCAGAGCTTTCCATTTTTTTCTCGTGGAGTTAGTAATGTTAGGCCTTTTTCTGAAATTCAGAAAGGTGGGATGCTATCTCTTTCCATTAATAGGATGGAACAGCCTCCCTTTGCCTTGTTCCAAATAGTGGAGTGTCGCTGGTCTGCCCCAGTGCTGATCCATTAGCTTGCGCCTTCGAATTTGTAGGCAGTACGCATGGCTTTGTGCTCAATGACAAGCTGCAGAGGTGGTAGAGATATTTTATTCCCTACATTGGAGTTTGTAATGTACAGTCTTAGTAGTGTTATGAAGATCAGTTTGCCAATTTGATATAGAATATTCAATAGTGAGGACATACAGACTCCAGAAAAATATTCCGAATAATTCCATACAAAAATATAAAGAACATTACAAAATACTCACTTTAACCCTTGGCCCATATCCCTAAGCACCTCCCGGGGAGGTCTGTGACTTTGAGAAGCCCCGTGTGTCTCTAATTCATGAACACGCTTTTGATATATATCTAATTTCTTTTGTAATTGCGAAATAACTTGTGCACTCTTTTGATTTTTCTTCTCAAACACTGCCTTTATCCTTTGGACTTGTTGTTTGTCTGCATTCGCTGCCAATTTGAGATACTCATTCACATTATCTGAAAAAAATTAAAAGGAAGTTCTGAAGAAGAATATCTATCCATATTGAGATTTCAAAATACGAGTCCATTTGACATTTAAACTTGGTTTTAAAATGTTATTCCTTGTTATTTTGATTGGAACTAGACGTTGAACAAATGAAAAAATACCTATTAATCTTTTTTTTTGCTCTAGCTCTTCAATTTACTGAGTTCAAAGTGTTTCCACGAGCAGGGACAAACTGTATTTGAAATGTTACCCTTTCAACTCACCATCCCTCAATTTTTGTTCAGTTCTGATAAGGTCCTTAACTCTAATTATCTTATTTCCTAAGTGTTCGATAATGGCGTTAGTTTTGGGATCGACACTGTCTGTGTCGTCGTCTGCTTTCAAATCTGAGCTACCATTCGACAAAAACGATGAAGGATAATCCAATGGGTCGAAGTCTATGTTCCCAGTTTCATCCAGGATTGAGGCCATGTTCATATCTTCGGGGTCAGCGGTGCGGTTCAAGCTGGAGGTGGGCGATCGGTGTTTAGAAGATTTTTGCTGTGATGTGCCATCTTGACTCTGTAACAAATAAAATAGATTATACTAAAATCATCGCACATACCTTCTGAGGGCCTTAATAATAATAAAATGGTTTTATTAGATTCTTGCTATTTGTTAAATGGACAATGAGTGAAAAATATCACACATGGAATTTATTTTCACCTTATTTAATAATAATAATAATAATAATAATCTTTATTGATTTCCAAGACCTACATGGTAAGTATAAAACAAGTCAAAATAGAACATTCAAAATAAGTAAAACCAACAAGTACATATAATTTAAATTTAAATAAATAAAAGAGTATAAATAAAAGAGTATGAGGAACAAAGAGAGCCTATTATAGGAACTCACCCATTGTATAAAACATGTTGTTCAATAAATATATTTTCAACGCTTTTCGGAATTTGACGTAATATGCTTCTTGTTTGATAATTGGAAGTAAGTGGTTGTATACTCTAATCCCATTAGTTATGGGGCCATTCAGGCATATATTTAAATGATTTTGAGGTGCGCACAGGTGATGGCTAAATCTCGTTGGGTAATTGTGTATGTTGCTATGGCAGGGAATGATGTTTCTGTTTTTATGTATGTAACAGGAAATTTCCAATATATATATATATATATGCAGCATAAGGGAAGTATTTTTAATTTGTTGAAAAGAGGTCTGCATGATTCTCTTTGATTTTTCTTCAACATTGCACGTATGCATTTTTTCTGAACAGCAAATAGTTTTTGAGCTGAAGAAGACATGCCCCACAACAATATACTGTATGATAGTCGGGACTGTATTTCAGCAAAGTAAAAGTTTTTTAACACATTCAGGTTGAGCACTCTCTGAAGGCATCTTATTTGATACAACTTACAGTTCAGATTTTTTTATATGTGATTCCCAGTCCAGTGTATCACTCAGTTATACCTAGAAATTTTATAGTGTGGCATTTCTCTAGAGTCATTTCCCCTAAATGTATTTCTATGTTTTCAACCGTTCTCTGTTTTGTGTGGTAAATTCGAAACTGTGTTTTGCTGGCATTAATGTATAAATTATTAATCGAGAACCATAAGATAATTTTTTCCATGAGGGTATTACGTGCTTGTTGATTTAGTTTGGGAGAGTCTTGCAATGCAATACAAAGCCTGTTCTGAAAAATTTTTGTTAAAAAAAATACGGGTTTTGTTCAGAGTATTCCTTGTTAGCTTTTTCTATACACAGACAGAAATATCTTACCACCGACACATGCAGTTTTTATTAGAAACAACAGAAAGAAATAGTTGCACGGTACGGTAGACGGGTGACTTGTTTGACTCCGGAATAATTAAAAAGGCTATATGCGTTATTATGGTGTAATAAAGTTCCGAACAAACTATATCTTGGCCATCATCACACAATTTTTCGAAGAATGTCGTAATTTCATAAATATTCAAGACCACAAAGTTTTGATTGCATATTCGTGTATGGCAGCCAAACATAAGTATGGAAAAATCTATTGAAATCGGTAGGGCATGTATGTGATAGCAAATTTATCGACTGTGTGTTAAACTTTGTTTACAATCGTAGAATAATTCCATGGAACTTTATCTCTATAAGCGTAAACTCCAATCTTCGAAAATTGCAACTAGATCAAAAAATATGCTGTCAATTGATGTAAACATTTTTATTTTTGTCTGGGTTCATGGCCCTAACCTAACTTATCCTTATTGAGCTTATGAATGGGACAATTTATATGCAAACCATATATATATATATATATATATATATATATATAATAAGAAAGTGAGCTTTGTTTCAATTCCAAGGGAGACCACCATCCTCCTACAGCTGTTTCATGGTTTCCCAATCATCAGGATGGCTTGTGGTCTTCCTCGAACTTGAACCTTGAACCAAACCTCTCAGAGTACTCATACTTTCCGGCAAGGATAAAGATGAGAAATGCACAAATTATAGATGCGACATCTATAATTTGCGGAGTGAAGCCTTGCCTAGTGCTGTGTGTGTGTTTGTTTTCGAAGTGTAATAAACGGATATTCAATTAATCCAGTATTTTTAATAAACAACAGAGCCAGGCTCGTAACGATAGGTTTAGTCATAGTTGTGCTAGTGTTAAGATTACATTTTCAATGTGTGAAATCATACTTTGAGGGGGTTACCCGTGAATAAATAAATAAAAAATTAATCAATGTTGATAGCGGAATGCCTGAAGTAATATTCCAACGAACCATTCGACGTACCCTTTCCAATGTTAATACCAATAAAACTACAGGACCCGACAGAATTTATCCAATGGCTGTCAAGAGATGTGTCCCCGAACTAACTCGTCTCTTCCCGCTATCGTACAATGTCGGTATCTACTGGAGGCATTTTATTTCTGTTCTAATACAAAATGTGCATAATTTGTGTTGGTCGAATCCTCTTGTCCAGCAGACTGAACACATGTTTATAAGAACACCGCAAGCGGTGGTGTGACGCAGCACGTTGTTCTCGGCTTTCGTAAATGCAAAGTGAGGTTATGGTGAACTCCAACTCGAAATATAAAGAACATTTTTTTTGTTTTTTTTGATCACATGTGAATTGATACAAGTAGTAAAATTCAGGCTTTTTAGAGTCAGTAGAATTAATTGTAATGTCAATAGCTACGATTTTGTCTTGTTAAGACCTTATACATTTTGTGGTCCCGCCGGCTGGACTCTCGGTTTCAGTGTAATTTTTTGTTATTTTTCAGATAGTGCTGCTTATATGAAAAAACCATTGACTGACGAGGAACTGAGGAGAATATGGGATTAAAGTGGTCCGAATCTTAGCTCCGATGATGAAAATGAAGAATTTTTGCTACAAGATCAAAACTCGGAAAGCGAGTATGAAGTAGATGACAACGAGTATTTGGGACTGGTCAATTTTGATGAAAGACGAGTACTAACTCAAGATCCTATTGACACTCTTGAACCTGAAGACGATTCAAACTCAGACGATGATACTATCCCATTGTCAATAATAAGAGATAAAATCATGAAAAACAAATTAGCTGCTGGACGTAAAAATTTTAAGTGGGAAAATAGAGTTTTTCAACCAGATATTTTCGGAAGCTATGGATCAAGAGTTGATGTCGGAGAAAGAACAAATTGGTCACCTTTTTGTTATTTTTGTCAGTATCTAGACGCTGAATTTTGGGGCTTGATGACAGAGATCAGAGTAATATTCGGGCGCTGCAAGATAATTTACCGCCTCTTAGAGCTTCATGTTCGGATTACAAGAAGTTAGTGGGTTCTTGTATCATAATTTGTTGCTTCAAGGTGCCAAGAGTACTTATGTTCTACAAAAATACGTTAAAAATTCCTGCATTTGGTAACTAATTTGGAAATTGCTGCTGAAACTAAAAAAACATAATAGGTTGTGGAAGGTTCAACCAATAATTGTGCAATCAAAAGAAAGTGCAATACACAATACACACAAAATATCTCAGGATTGATGAACAAATTATTACATTTTCTAGAAAATCTTTCTTGAGGCAGTACGTGAAAAACAAGCCCAATCCAGTAGGCTTAAACATTTTTTATTTGGTTACTCCTTGGGGATTGGTCCTGGATTTCTTCGTTTACCAAGGTGCTAGCACATGGCCTGGAGGTAAACCCAGGCCATGTGTTAGGCGGAATCAGAATTAAGGGGAAGTGTTGTGAAACAACTGACTTAAATTGTAAATCCTAGAAGTATAATTTTTATGGATAGATATTTCACATCGTGTCTTATCTTTGATTATTTAATGGACAGACGCGTTCATGCAGGATGGAATGACAGGATGATATTTTACTACAGAATGTCACAAAGAACAAAAAAATTACCAATTCGTTTCATTCCTCACTGTATTAATTTGGCAATTGTTAATTCTTGGTTAGAATACTGATTGGATGAAAAGTCTATAGGTGTTTCCAATCGCAACATAAGGGATCAACTGATTTAAAATTCACATAGGTGAATGTCTGGCCACGAATGCAGATTGTCCAATAACTAATCAAATTGACAGTGATTACGTACCACCGGCCCCGCCGGGATATCCTCAATCAAAAAACGCATCTAGACCTATTCCTCCAGCTGACGTTAAGAAATAGCCGAACAAGCATTTAACAATATGTGCTATAGAAGAAAAAAATAAATTCATGAGATGTCGCAACAAAAACTGCAAAGGAAAAACTCGATATCAATGTGGTGCATGGCATGTGTTTCTGTGTATTCAACCACAAAGTCAATGTTTCAGTTTCATTCTTAACATGATTGTATTTCTGATTTTGTTACATAGGGATGTTTCCATGTATTTGATTGAATAAATATACTACAAAGTTTTGAAGAGAAAACGAAATTAATTTCAGAATACAAAAATTTATAACTATGGTAATTGTCAAACTGGACCCTGGTGTCTAGCTACCTGTACTATATTTTTTTTGTAAAAATTAATATTTAATTATTTTCATTAGTTTTTTTAATTTACAATCATTATTTTTGAGAGAATAATACAAAAAAAAATGTCAATTTGGAAGAGTTTTTTTTTGTGGGCCCGAAGAGGATATAATTCAATCAACATGAAAAGAAATACAGTTCACATCAGTAAATTCAAAAAATTACTAGAAGAAAAACAACACCGATACTTAACAAATATACAAAGCAATCAAACTTTTGTAGACAAAACTGTAATCAATTTATCTTCAAGAGAATTGAACAAAAATGAAAAAATGGTGTTAGCGAAGCGACTGCACTCTGCTGTTGCTCCTAGGGAGGTACCAATTCTAGAAATGGTTATAGCTATAGAGGCAACAGTCCAAAATTCACCACCAGATGATGCTGGTGATTACATATCTGAATGCAACACACTCACTCAACCTTATCACCCTAGAAGTATTTTGAATAAATACGAGAGAAATGCAATTAAAATTTCTTCCGAGCAGATGATCAAATCAAAATACTTCTAACTGATGAAAGTAATGCCACAGTCATCATGAACACAGTCGAATAAGAAAACAAATTGACTCATATGATCACAGACACTACATACAAAATTCCGATTTCTCCACAACATTGAAAAAAGTCTAAACAAATTTAAAGAAAACCCAACAAAATCAATAAAACAAAAAGTATACAGAACTTAAGCCAAACAAAAAAATATACCTTCGACAACAGAACGCACACAACTTGTCCACACCACAGCAAACCTCCACATTTCTATGGTCTACAAAAAATCCACAAACCCAATACACCATTGAGACCTATTATGAGTTCCATTGGATTAGAAACTAGCCAGATATCTCCTTCACATCCTAACACCGCTATCTGGTAACACGAACAGGTTCCTAAGAAATACCCCTCATTTTATAGAGAAACTAGAAGGATTACAAACCTTTTAGTGAGTTTCAATGTTGCTATTTACAAATGTTCCGATAAATAAAACTTTACAAATGTATGTATGTATAAACTGCTGAAATTATGTACAGAAAAAACCTATTTCCAATTCAAAAATGAATACTATCAACAGTAGTTCGGCATGGCTATGGGATCCCCATTATCTCCCATATTCCCATCTCGCGCTGAGAGCTGAAACCAAATGACAGATAAATGAGGCATACAAAAACTTTCTTAATGATAGCGAAAATAATATACGCGGAGACCGAAGTACTTTTTGGAATTTTATACAGAAAAAAAGGGAACTCTAAACTCAAGAAATCGTTGATGCATTTACGAACTATTTCAAAAGTGTTTATATAATATCGGATATCTCCTTCTGCGATATACATGACTTCCCGAATAATCTACCCGGCTTAAACCTGGAAGTAATCACGAAAATCGATGTAATTAAAGATTGCATTTCTCCGTTATTGAGCCTGATTAATATATTTAACCTATCACTGAGAACGATAACATTTCCCGAAATATGGAAAACGGCCTTTGTCTGGCCAACCTTAAAAAAAGGAGACGCAACTTTGATACAAAACTATAGATCTATATTGATATTTCCAAACTTTTTGAAATAACTTTATATTCTTTTATTTACTATTCAGTCAAAAATACCATATCAGATGATCAACATGGATTTGCAGAAAAAAAGTCATGTGTGACCAACCTAGCATGCCTCGCACAAGATGTCTAAAATGCTATTGATAAGAGAAAGCAAGTTGATGTCGTTTATACAGACATGCAGAAATGGTTTGATCAAATTGATTTTTACATTCTCCTTATGCCATTATCATCATTTTCTGATGCTTTTAGAGTTTTTCAACCAGATATTTTCGGAAGCTATGGATCAAGAGTTGATGTCAAAAAAGATCACGTTCGAAAAACGGAAACGGATACAGTCCCGAAACGTTAAGAGTTTATAGAGAAGTATCTTTTGATGCAATACTTTTTCTCTCTCTCTCTCAATATATTAGTGGCTTTTACTTCCTATATTGGCAATCAAGGGGGTGAAAAGGGTCTTGCTCTTGGCAATATTCCACCCCTGTGCTCCTTCTTCCGACAAATCCGTTGTCATCCGGCCTGGGTTCCGGCGTAGAGAAGAAGGGATCTATTTTATACACAAAACTTTTATTAAACTTCACTAATTTGTTCTTATTTTTGCGATGTACGTTTTAAACGGCAGTCAACATTTACTTGACCTGAGAACGCCACATATTCTCCGCGCTATGGTCGGAAGTCGAAATATTTTTTCCTTTTTGGCAAATATGGCAGGTTACTGACTAATCGAATATTTTTCCATTCGTGAAAAATAATTTGGTGTACGCAGGGAAACCTTCATGTTGAAAGATATTGTCTTAAAAAATGCCTTCGCAATTAATAAAGAAAATGAGTTGTTATTTAACATTTTTCCAGAAACTAAACTTTTAGAGAATAGTGACATTTCAAACTGATCAAAAAGAAATGAAATACAAGACAACAATGATGGAGCCCCTCTTAGCAATATAATGTTTTCTGTTATTTATCATACATAGAAGAGCTAACACATTAATGAATTTAAGAACGAAAATATAAAAATTGCACAACGCAATGTGAAAACTAACAACTAACAAAATATCCACGATGTTTAAAGAAATGAACTTTATAAAAAATGTTAAAAAAAAACAATCAAACATTGAACAATTTTAGTATAGTGTATATCTCACAATGAGAACCAAATAAAATTTCTTCTCTCTACCATTTTTTTTTTTCGAAAACTAGTGCTTCTCTCAATATGACATAAGAGTCTTTTTCTTTTCTATAACAAACTGAGAGTTTTCATAATTTCCAGTCAAAACCCAGAAAAATCATGTACAAAAACTATACTCATATACAAAAAGTTGGGGTCGTTTTTACCCCCTACAACCCTCAAAAAGTACATTAAGTTTGAAACAAGACCATGTTTGATTCTGGAATTGTTTAAGATAAGAGCCTTGTATCTGAAAAACTAAGCGTTTACGGACTGATATTTTTTTTCATATTCTGTCAAGTACTATCTACCCAGGAACCATCTGTATTCAGAATTTACTGATAACACCATTCATTTGGAAAATATTTGTTCAATAAATTTCATGCGAGAAAATTAACTATACAGGGTGTGCCCGATAATGGTGAATCATTAATGATTCCTAGGTATTTGATTTCTTTCACAGGGGTTTATAGAAAATTGTTCAATATTCAGTTTCATATTTTATTTTCTGAATTTTGGAAGATCACGAGAGCTGCAGATGAATGACAAGTTATCAGTTTTCTCTGTGTTGATTGTGAGCAATTTGTGGTCAGACCATTTCTATTGAATGAACTTCAGAACTCAGAATTTTCCAATTATCAGACGTAGAAAATAGCTGTATTATCAGCAAATCAGATAATGTTCCCGCAACTATCGAGTGAAAATAGCCCATTAATATATATGTGGGACACCATAGTCAATCGCTTCAACATCACTGAGTACACCATCAATACTCACAGCGTGTGCTCTTCAATGTAAATCGCTCTTGAATATGCCTCTAACACCGATATTTTCTAACGACTGCAAGAAAAGATCATGACTAACGATGTCGAAAGCTTTTGTCTATAAATATGCATGAATACTACTTTCATTCAGGGGCTCAGTTATTTTTTTTGTTAATGCTGGAATTGCTTTTTGGGTGGAAGTTTTTTTCCTGAATCACAATTGATTTTTATACACGCTTTATTAGCTTCACCTGTATGTATGAATATATGTAACGGAATCTTTGAAATTAATTTTCACCCACTTCAGACGTCTGAATCATTTGATATTTTGCACACGTATTGAGAACCGATGAAAATACTAGCTATGATCTAGTATTCTCACCAAGATCGTCAGAAAAAAAATGTCTAATTCACATTACCAAGATTTGGTGAAGTCACTGGTAAAAAATGACTAATTTACATTTTGAAGATTTGGTGAATTCACTGGTATGATCTTAGTACTTTCACCAAAAGTTTGTCCAAAATACCTTAAAGGTTGAGGTACGGAGAGGCTGAAGAGCTATATTGACCTACCCTACAATCTACTTTCACCAAAAGCTAGTGAAAACTCCTCATGGGGATGGATTAATCCATGAGTTTTCTCGCGTAGTTGGAAAGTTTGAAAACACGAGTCTCTAGCAATATGAACTAAAAGTTGAAAATAAAATTATAATTTAAAAAAAAAGAAAAGAGCTTTCCAGCAACATGAACTAAAAAGTTAAAAATCGTAAGAATAAAGTCATTGGCCAAAAAATAATCTTTAATGTAATAAAAACGTGGGGTGCTCTCTACTTACTTTTCATAATGACTCTACCTTTATGAATAGCTAGCGATAAAAAATGTAAGACAACTGATATTATGCACCCCACGCTTTTTTACAATACAAGTTAATTTTTCAATGACTTTATTCTTATTATTTTCAACTTTTTAGTTCATGTTGATACAAAAGCGTGTTTTGTAGTTTTCAGAAACTCTAGTTTTTAATATAATCCCGTATTTCTTAAGATAGGAAATAAATCTGTAATCAAATTAATTCAAATATTTTTGGGAGGTGCTTAATTGCCAACTTCCCGCGTATTTCCTTTTTTATGAGGCGTAATTACTACCGCGTGTTTAAATGTTGATACTTTCCGTGTTCTATAAATATACTGATAGACAAGGAACACCAATGGTTTTAGTATGATACCTACAACTTTCTTGTTTTTCAATTGTCCTATAATACCCTGTAGTTCCATGGAATCTACTGTGGTGAAAACGAGAGAATGTGGTGTGGATATTCTCTTTGTGAAAGTAATTTCAAACATATATTAGAAAAATAATCTTGCGAAATTAATATTACTATACTTCTTAAATTTAACTCTGTAGGTAACCCAGACAGCACTGGATATTCTATGAATATTCATAGAATATTATTTTTAGGATATTGGAATATTCTTAAATATGCCAGGGATATACATATCTCTTTTGGAATATTCCTAGAATGTGCTGGTGGGGAAAATTTGTAGATATTCCTTGAATATTTCATGAGGAATATTCCCGGAATATCCGAATATTCCATGAATATTCCAGAAAGAATACTCCTGGAATATTCTCTGGGAATATTCCTTGTATATCCAGAATATACCTACAATATTCCAGAAAGGATAATCCTAGAATATTCCATGAACATATTCTATGAATATTCCGAGAATATTCAAAGTAATTCAGGAATGTGATAGTAATATTCCCTAAATATCCTGAAGGGTTTTCAGAACAAAATAACCATTCCCTGAAATTTCAGAAAATAAAGAAAAATACAACTGTTTCCCACATGAGTATACTCAAATATAAAATCTTGAATGGCACTTTTACATCAATAATATGAACTTCTACAATTATGCCTGACAATTCAAGTAATGTATTTGCTTACATTCGCCAAGAAACAAAACTTCATTTGAAAAATTATGTAGTAGTGCAATACATAACTGTTTTCCTCAGAGTATTATTTGTGGTTTGGACTTGCAGGTAGGTGCCACTCAGAAAAAAAAATTGATTTCCCAGACTGCGCACCCCTTCCCTACAATGAAATAAAACAACATGAATTTGAACAGGTCTATATAGTTATAATAATAACACATATTTTAATAACCCGTTGCTTCTGTCACCACGGGGATATCTCTGAAAAACAAGAATTTCAAGATCGAACTACTGCTAACTGAATCAGAAAAACTTGAATCCATTCTATCACTAATAGTTTCAACTTGATTACTCAACTGTCCTTTTGCATGCTGTGACGGAGTTTGTGTAAAAATTGCATAAAGAATATTTTCAGTTTTCTGGTGTACTTCCTTATACCAAGGCACTGCTTCCCTTTTCTTTTAGGCATTTTGTAGAAAACGCCTTGAAAATGAAATGATCAGTGACATACAAATGAAATTTTTATGGAATGAAATGAATGGTAACATAAAATGCATTCAACTTTACAGCTCTGCCATTGGGTTGAGCTACGACTACCGGATGAACGACAGACGCTGACGCGCGGAATGGTTTTGATTGGTCGTGAAAGTGCACCTCGATATTTTCCGACCAATTACAATTTGGTCAGTACAGTAGTGTATTTTTGTCAGCTTGTCTGAACAAAACCTCTGCAAATCAAATACATCTATTCGCACTTTTTTTCATACTTATTCCATATTTTGAACTCGAAAATGGTTATTGGTGTTCATTCCATATGAATAAGGGAGAATATTCCATGAATATGCAATACAGAATATTCAATTTTGATTATTCTATGAATATTCATACATGATTATTCCATGAATATTCCCACAGGAATATTCTATGAATATTCATACAGGAATATTCTCACGAGAATATTCGTGGTACATTCTCCCGAGAATATTCCAGGAATATGCATATTGGAATATTCCTGGAATATGCTAGAGGCATGTGAATATTCTAGGAATATTCCATGTATATTCGGAATATACTCTTCTCTTTCCGGATATTTAGAGAATATTCTAGGAATATTCCATGCTGTTAAGATGTCTATCGAAAGTTCAGTTAAATCTTCGGGGTTTCTTTCGGAGTAACACTTGATTTATTTGTAAGGACTTCTTAAAATATTTAAATATCTGTTTATTATACAGTAGGGTCATGGTTGTCTTGAATCGTTTTGTGTTAGAGAAAGTTAAACTTATAACATAATATACCCTGAAAATAATGAGTTCTTCGGAAGGGTATATAGAAGATGCCATCTAGAATATAAAAGTTGAATAAACAGTTTTCCTAAAGTACCCGTTTTTCTAATGATTGAACATCAAAATTTTCATCAGAAAGTGATATGTGTGCCAAGTTTCAACAGAATCGGTTCACAGGTGTAAAATCAATAAATAAATAAAAAAAATCTACCTTTAGAAGAGTAATATTTTTTCAAATTCAAATGTGACCAATCGAAGCATATTCTATAAAATGAAAAAAGAATCATCCGAATCAGATAACACAGAAGAAAGTTATGGGTGGTAGAATCAGTTAACAAGTAATAATTCACTGGGAGAATTAACAATCATCCCCCATTTTCCTACCCTTAGAAGTGGAATTTTTTCTTCAAATACAAATTAAATCAATTTCGAGGTATACCCTATCCTTTGAAAAAAATCATCAAAATTGGACTTCTCTGTAAAAAGTTATGAGTGGTCATACCTAAAAAAAATACGGTCGACTAGAGAACTTCCTCCTTTTTTTTTCGTCGGTTAAAAAGGGCTAGCCCGTCAGCCTCTCTTTTGACTTATTTGCTCTTAGCCAAGTTTTTAGGAGCCTCAAATTGGAAGTATTCATTTTTATTGAAAAAAAAAACAATCATTATTCATAATTTTACAATGCATCGGTGTACGGATGTAGCATAGCAAATATTGACGTCCATGAATAAACTTCAACAAATCAATTCTGTAATTCTTTCCTTTCAGATCTCTCACATTTATATTTTGAAAAACTTGCATGAAAACACCGAGACCAAACAAAAACAAAACACAAACTGTGTTTTATTCACAGTCACGTCACAGTGTCAAATAATCTCCCGGCTTGCTGGCTCCCGGTGCGGTTGCGTGGGATGTAGGAGTAGGAGGGAGGCGAAAAGATCCGGCTCATGACGCTGTGACTGTGACGTGTCGGCCGTTGTTGGATTTTTGAATTTGCTTCGCCCTATACTATGCGCATTTTCCAACATTTTTCAATTGCGGAGAGTGAGTTACGAACTATTACGAATGTTTTTGATTTCATTGCTTAGACATTTGCAGTGATTTTTAATTTAAAATGTTCGTCAAGTTTTGGTAGGTTTTTAGAAACTGTGTGGATTATTTGGGAGTGGGGGGAGGGGTCATGACCCCTGTGACACCCCCTCTCGGACCGCGCCTGTGTGTGAATAAATATATCACCATTAATACCAATCCGTCCAGAAAGTACTATCTGACCAGAAAAGAAGAAAGACTCTCTACGATAGGGCCAGAAGTTCCTTTTAGCATTGAATAGGAGAAAAATAAGAACAGTGGTATAAAAAAACTCACTTCGCTTACAAAAGAGCGTAAGTAACGGAAGAAAAATAATGTGTACCACTCGTATAGTTTAACCATTTTCCATTGCAGAAGCTGTTTCTATAAGGTGCAAATCAAAAACTCACTTCGCTTACACGAGCGTATATGCGAAGTAACGGAACGAATGTGTACTACTTGTAAACATTCTCCGTCGCCGAACGGAAGATCAAACGAAGATCAAAAGAACCGACAGTCAACGTGGGTTTGACAGACAGCTGTCTAGTTCTACATCAGATTCGCCAGAGCCAATCAAAACGGACCGCAAGCCAACGATAATGTTTGTAGGTGTGTCGATACGTTGAGAGGCCAAGAAAACTAATAAATCAGGAGTTATATTTGTGTTTCCAGAGGTCTGAATAAATAAAAGCCAGGAGCGTCTCTGGTCTGGGATCGAAATAGGTTTTAAAATATTCTATATTTTTTTTCGACCATAGGGAAATGAAATTATGATGATCCGATTGCCTACATACTTCCTCGCTTATGGCATATTTTTTTATTTTAGCGTATTTTTGTAATATTTAAATATCTAAATAAAATTAGTTGTGTCCGCCTATGCTGCTCAAAGGATACCGCTTCAAGACTGCGAAACTTGTTTTTTATGCTTCTGCAATTGTAAATGGTTTTACTATTACACGGGACACTGCCGTCTCATCGGGATAACATATCCCAAGTGTGTGGTGCTTGGAGGTTGGAGGATGAAGAGTCAGCCACTCAAATTTTCTCAGCGGTGGCAACAGTTCTTGTGATGTATTCTAGAACCCAGGGTATGTGAAGGTCAGTCACGAGAGGATGGACTACCAAGAGGCCTAAATGCAAGAGGATTTGAGCCGCCAAATACATCAATTCATAACACTCCGTTGTATAATTGAATTGTGAATTTAAATTGACTAAAAAAATACTGATTTGTTGTTGTTCGTCACACAGCTGAACTCCCTATTATCTTCTGGACATTCTACAAACGTAAACTTGTACGTTATGAATGTGTAAATAACGATTTTTTAAAATAATTAATTGAACTAATTTTAGTGCAGAAACAGAATAGAGTTATGTTTGCCTAACTAGACCATTCTATGAGAAAATAAATTTAAAAAAAACAGGCTCGAATGGTAAATAGAAATTTATTATACCATAATCCTTCGAAGGATTGGATGCTTATTTTAAACAAAATATCCGAAATCGAATCCAATATTCAAATAATTGTTTGAACTCTCTATATTCGAGTCCTTTTACATGGTTCACAAGAGAGACAAATCAATATGTTATTAATTATTGATTTGAAACATCGATATAATACCATTAAATTGCAGCTTCGGATAGTTTCAATGCCATATATCTCCTACGATCGTTGCATAATTTTTTGTATAAATTTAAATGAAAAATTGATTTGTTGAAAATATGAACAGGATGTTCATAAAATCAGATGTGGAATCATCTGCGACTGAAAGATAAACTTTAGTCACTATCTTCCATCGTCAAGATAACCTCTTGTGGGGTATTCATGTTGAAAAAGGAAACATTCTCCATGAAATATATGTATATATATATATATATATATATTGTTATGTTATGTTATGTTATGCCAGTTGTAAATTTTAAAAGACTAAAAACCCACAAAATGAATAATTACTAGATGGTTAATGGTTTCAAGAGTTTGTTTGTGAATAACTTTTGAAATTCTATGTATATTGTGAGCCTAGGTAGAATATGGATAGATAAAAATGTCAAAATACTATAAAACAATCAATTTCATACACTGTCAAAATTATTATAACTCATAATTGCTCAAAAGACAATAAAAAGTCTAAATTTACAAAATTTTCAGGAATAAAAAGTAATCAACACATTTATAAATTTGAAACATACAGTATATGAAATTGTAGCTAACTAAAAGTAGCCAATGATAGAACAGCAAATGTCTTTATAAAAATAGCCAATCAGGGAATGATGGTCAGGTGTAAAATTGGAAATTGTGGGAGAGTAGCAATGAGATGGTATCAGAAGAATTATTATTGAAATTTGTAAATAATGATAAGAGTGGAAAAATAATTGTATATATAAATTATGCAATATAAATATAAACAGTGAAAAGTGACAATTTAGTGCACCAATTCAAAAATTCAAATGAAAAAACAAGGAGAAAAAGAGGTATCTAGGCGATAGAAAACAAAGCTTCAAAGAGATCGAAAATAAATTTCCAAGCAAGCGGATGCCACGCAAAAATTTTACCAAAAGAAAATTGGAATAATCCCATCATTTGGTAAACAAAACCAATATTACCTTAATGATAACATATCCACGGATCCAAATGCTGATTTCCGCATCTATATAGTTCTTGATTCATGGTATTGCAGTCCTGACAGCGATTGGAGAGAGGAGACCTCCTGATTCATGGTATAATTAGAACACCAACAGTTCCAACCAGGTATAAAACTTTAATAGTGCTCTTCCGGTCCTGAACTATTTCACAAATAACATATTTCACATTCGAAGAACTTCATGTCACCCTATTTTGAACAATAACAGAAAACGTCACTCTCACGGAAAAAGTGAGGTTCTGTTTATCTATCCATGATCTGATTTATTATTATTATCCGTGAATATTTGTTTGATTCACCCTAGTATAAGTTATTTCTCGTAGGCCAGGTATTTTAAGTCTTCCTGAATAAAGGAGATAATTGCTTTATGATATTTTGTTGTTTTGTTTTCTCACAATGATCAATAACATACCAAAGACCATTCAATAAACTGAAGTTAGCCAGCAGTGGCAGTGTCTCTATTGCTTTGAACCGGCCACCTTGAGATAAGGGCGTACCAACTGTAGCTTAGCCGTGGTGAGGAAAATAATAATTGTTGGTAGCGTGACGAGAGAACAGTGACGTTCGCTGGCAATTATTATTACAGGGGCAGAAATATCTATTTGTATCATATCAATTTGGCTCACAAAGAATACCAAAAATAATTAGCAATTTCAATATACAAAAACAATATATATAATATTTCCAATTCATCAAAACATAACAAGTGTCGCCCAACGCGGTGCAAAAATATATTAATTATAATAATAATAAAAAATATATATTTCCAAATTCTCATACATAACAAATGGCACCCAAAAGTGGGGCGAAATAATAACAAAATAATTTGTCATATCATCAAATCATAACAATATATATATATATATAAATATATATATATATATATATATATATATATATATATATATATATATATATATATACCATATTGGGGTCATACAGACACGAATCATTACTGGAATGTTCCAAAAATGGAAATAATTGATGTATCATTGAAAATAAATTATAGAAAAAACACTCAGAACAAAGATAACGAACCGAACGCTTTAATTGTCAAGATAGGAATAATAAGAAATATGCCATAATAGTGCAACACAATTGTTAACGTTTCCTTGAATCGATAAAAGATATAAAAAGACTCCGAATTCTTTCCAAAAGATACTTTGTTGACAGATAAATCCTATTCCTTCCAAATTTACTTCCAGATAGGAATTTTAGGAGCATTATAGTTTACACTTGAAATCATCCTTTACAAAGTTATCCAAAATTCTTATTGAACTGATAATTTCGAAAAAATTAAATAGCACCGATTTCGTGCAAGAGAATTTTTGGTAAAAATTGGATTATCTTCGATATGATATAATCTAGAGCCAGATCAAATATTACCACTAGGGCCATGTTTGAATTTAGTAATTTGATTTATTTGAACTACGAATGTTTGTATAATATATGTATATCTCATAAAAGCTTACCAATTTACTTTATATAGGGAAACTGTTAGTTCACTTATTACCCAATCCCTTCAAGAGTCCTACTCTTTAACCAGTTCAGCTACAAAATCGAATACGATTCACTATAGTTTTTGAGAACCTCATTCTAAAACAAAGCATAAAATATAAATTCAAATAAAAATGAATTTTCTTTGAATATATATATATTACTGGATCCAGGATGGATATTCATTAAGTTAAAATGACTTAAATCGATAGAATTGGCCGAAATGAATATTACAGTTGACAATGACTTGAGTTCATCTGTTATCTCTTTATACCGTATACAAATAATCAATTATGATTCAAATAAATATCGGCGTGTGATGTATCCAATAAAATACGAATTTAGAAACTCATATTTTAATTAAAAAAAATAAAGACAAGCTTTTATTTATACAAATGCACTAAAAAGGAAAAATTAATTTATTTCATTGTTTGATCTAGGTTATTCTGAAAGTAACAGATTCAAAATCTTTCCGCGCAAGATTACCTATTTTATCTGTTACTTACAGAATAACCTAGATCAAACAATGAAAGAAATTGTTTTTTCCTTTTTAGTGCATTTGTATAAATAAAAACTTTTCTTTAATTTTTTTTTGATAATTTTTATTTTTAACTTTTTAGTTCTGTTTTTATTAACAACTAATAAAACCCCTAGATACCAATTTTGAATAGAATCGGACCATAAACACAAATCTCGTCCACCATCTTGGAGCTGCCATTTTGTTTTTTTCTCCTGGCAAAAATTGCATAATGCATTGTCACCAGAATCATGTACACTTGCCAAATTTCAAATCAACGGTTAGAAATGGGTAAAATTTAACTTGCAAGATTTGATTACAGTCAGACACACAGACAGATAGACACCGGGACAGGAGAAACTAACAATAATAGCTTGTAAAAAAAAATCTTCGACCTCAAAAACCCCCTTGTACAAATTTTGAATAGAATCGGACCATAATCACAAAAATTATCCGCCATATTGGAGCCGCCATTTTTTTTCCTAACAAAAATGTCATAATGCATTGTCACCGGAATTATGTATACCTGCCAAATTTTAAATCAATCAGATGATTAGAAGTGGGTCAAATTTAACACACAGACAGACACCGGAACAGGTGAAACTAAAGAAAGGCTTGTAAAAAGATTAATATATTTGATAGATTGTCAGCTATGTAAGAAATGAAAGTTATTGAAAAGTATTAAATTTGCTCTGAATACTTTTCTTTGCATCATTTTTATAGGGTAACCTTCCATTAGTTATTATTTATGCAGCGGTCATGGATTTGAGGAAACTAATGAAGACAAAAGTTTCCTCAAATTTATAACCATCTAGAATTCTGTAAGAAGGATGATTATAAAGATTATTCATCAGCATTTAAGAAAACCGACACTTCAAACGTCCACGGGCTTTCCGAGTATTTGCTAATTTTTTTAATGTACTGGTGTGTCGAATAGTACAGTTATTTAGAGATAAGGCTTTGAAGTTTTTTCTTCAATTTTCTAAGGTTTTTTAGCTAACAATCAGTAACTCATAAGTGGGACATCCACATTTATGATGTACGGTATTTCGAATTTGGGATGAATTCGCAGTTTGGGTCGGAATTCGAACAGTAACAAATGTATTGAATTATAATGGGGCAAAATATATTATAGAGACATTGACATATTTATAGCGTGGACTAAATAACACCTAACTGTGAAATCGGTTGCACACTCACTCACACACACCTATACAGGTATCAGCTACACTATGGCAACCCAAGCATATTCCGAACTTGTGGCACATTTGATAATATACTAGGTGGAGGTAGTGCTCTTTCTAAGAAATATTTAGCTATTTTTATTTCTTAAGTACACCCCGTTTGACAAGATATATTGATGTTCCACACTACGGCTACCTGAGCCACAATGTTGTGTGTACAAGTAATGTGTAAAGAGTTGTCATAGTGCAAAATTAGTAGCCATAGTGTCGAAAGTTCGTGAGGTGTGTGAGAGCGGTGTTGCCACATTTTATTTACTTTTTACCACGCCCACTTACTTACGTACACACGACTCTGTGGCTACTACCAACAAGTTTATTTTGCTTCTGCGCAGCGAGCAGTCATTTCGTTAGTCGGAACATAAGCGAAAATTTCTTCTCGTCGATACCAATGTTCATTATTGCGGCTGAATATCAGAAATTGGATGTTGACAATTGAATTTTAAATAATCAGAGTTGAATGTTAAAGGATGAAACATGAAGTTTAATGTTGAAAAAGTTGAATGTGCAAGTTGGGAATTGAGTTAGTTGAAGTTGAGGTGTTATTTTGAATGAAGTTGAGTATAGTTTAAAGCTCAGAATATTGAAATTTTTAGTTGAATAAAAAAGTATGAAAAATAAATTTTGTAAAAAGTCAATTATTCTTCGAAATGAAAATTTCGTGGAATCAAACTGATGATTTCATGAATGAGCCCTGATTCCAAAACTGATTGTAAATTTCACATGAAACTTGGGGTAAAAAAGGAAAAATGTCGTTCGAAATAGCAGTTTGAGAAAGTTTTCGAAAGAAAAAACATCTACTGTCTTATATTGGGATTAAAATTCGAATAATTGAATAAAAGCGAATTTCATGGAAAACTGCTGTGGAATGTCAAATGAAAGCTTATGTGATGCAGAACCCATTCATATATATGAAAATTTTAAAATAAAAAATACATAAACTGCAAATATAGTTGTAACAAGTGTAATCACAAATAAATTCTTTTATATCTGTAATGTATCGAATTACTCCTTAAATTCGATTTTTATGGATAATGTATATCTACTAATATAGGAAATTTCGATTCAATCAGTTTTCTCATATTAGAAGTCTCAAGTCGTTAACACTGAGTGTTGGATGTTATGAGTTGAAATTCAAAGCTTAAATGTTGTAAAACGAAGATACAATAAAAGCATTTTGAAAAGGTACATTTTGTGAAAAAAAAATACTTTGAAATAAAAAATTCTACGTAAACATCAGGATACTATTAGACATTGATTGGAAAAAAATTACGACACCTAATCTCGTGTAAGAGTCTTAAGTTCATTTATAATTATGGTAAGTTTGGTGATCCACAGATATGTTCTTCAAACGGTTTGGTTGGGATTAGAATCAATGTTATTAAAGAAAACAATTGCTTTCTCGCCAACGTTACGAACTTCAATGAGTTCTTCATCAGGGCTCTGTAAAACTCATTGTTACAGAGCTCTGTTGATAAATTTATTATAGTTCGAAAAGTTGGTGAGAAACCAATAATTTTCTTCAATAACATTGATCCTAATCCCTAACTAAACCGTTTAAAGTTCATTATAATGATAAGTTGGATATGGACTTTGGAATTAAAGAGAAACAAAGAGTTCCTTGAGAATGAGGTGTTTAAAAGAATGAGTTTTTCGAGCAAAACTCCAAATTACGAATAAAATTTCGAAAATTATAGAAAAAATCGAATTTCGTGGGATGTCGAATCAAAGCGAGGTATATCAAAAGTAAGTTAATTTGCTGTAAATCCCAAATGAATGAACTGAAGCCTCAAATTCCCAGTTCAACTTCGATACATGACACAATCACATTTATTGGTATAAAGATGTACAGTAAACTTCCTCTGGGTGTTGAAGAAGTAACAGCACTTAGTCCATTTAGAAGAAAAACAAGAAATTCAGTGAGTGATGAAGCCTACTATAATCTTGAAAATATTTGGATGACACACTGTGATATCACTATTAATTGATTATATTTTATTTTATAATATTCACTCACTACCTTAGACTTGTTTAATTCCTTGCAAAATCCTATCTGAGTGATACAATTTGCAATTTTGAATATTTCTTAAAATTTTATTAAATTGGGGTACCAAATTATCATTTTGCAATAAGTTCAATGAGTTTTCTGTAAAACTACATGACAATTCAAAATACGCTACACGTATTTTGAAAATGTCAATCGAATTGATTTGTTTGAAAATATGAGCAGGATGTTCATAAAATCAGATGGAATCATCTTCGACTGAAAGATAAACTTTAGTCTTTAGTCTTCCATCGTTCAAGATAACCTCTTGTGGGGTATTCATGTTGAAAAGGAAACATTCTCAATTGAATATTGAATAGAAAGATTTTTCTGTGAATTGAAAAATCCACGTTAAAATTAAGTTATTTTTTGTGAATGTCTAGCAGAAAACAACTACTTTCCCGCTAAAGCCACGCTGGACATTGAACTACATCTGATAGATATTCTAAAGGACCTAACTCAAAAAAAAATCTGAAATTGAAAATTTGCATTTTTATCAAGATAGTTATATGATTTTCTATTCAGTCTTAGTTAAGAACTCATATAGAAAATCTTTCTATTCAATATTCAAGTGAGAATGTTTCCTTTTCAACGCCAATCGAATAAATCAAAAAAAAAATTTGTTTGAACACGATAATTTTTATGATATTTCTGAAATTAATCCATTATGTTTTTCATATTTGTTTGATTTTCGCAAATGAATGATTTGCTTCACAATATTTATTAATGAATAAGTTTTTCTCAGTTTGAATTTTTGCATTAAATCGAATAATATCGTAAAAACGTTCATAAAAACAATAACTAAATTTTCAGAGATGTTTAACTTCAAAATGGTTCCAAATCGTTTTTCTGTTCACTGTCATCCGATCATTGCATCAATAGATATTTCAGGAGAATTGTCCACGAACCCTTTCAAATCTAATTTGAAATATTACATAGCACCATAGGTAACTGTATAAATCCGTGAAATGTAAATTGCTTGAAAATATTGCTCATGACATATAGAGCCGAGAATGATAGAGAGCCGAGAATGATACTATAAACAACAGAATTAGAATTATAGAGTGGCGTTCTCTTCTAAATGTCTGACACACCTATAATTCCAATTTCTCCAGTATTGTTATATTTCACTTAACACTTACAGGAATAAGATATTTTTGTAGAAATTTCAACAAAATAATTAGACTTTATAGAATTTGTAAATTAGTTTGAACCATCTCAACACATACTTGTGATAAAAGATTTGTTACAGGAATTTAATAAACGCATCAATAAATGTTTTGAAAAAAATTGTGGATATATTGAGGCTTCAGTGGATTGAAGAAAAATAAAAAAATTTGTATTTCCAATAATGTTTTTTGAGTTACTTTCTAGGTAACTTGTCATCTTCTGTTTAACTTTTCATTTGTCAAATATTCATTATTATATGCACGCATTAATTATACTAATTCAACTTACCAATGAACCCAAAGGTTATCATATTTTTTAATACCATGAATGTTTCATTATTTGCAAAATCAAATTATAAATTATTCATTCCCAAAAATTATTGAAGATCATTTTTTCATACATATACATATATATATATATATATATATATATATAAAAATTTAGATATCACGACTGAAAATTGGTATGAACAGTGGGGAATAACGGGGATCTTCAGTCAGCAAAAGTGTTGAATTATGAAAAACTCTTTAATACGTTGGACCGAGCTTTCGTTTCAATTTTGAAACTTCTTCAGGGTCAGTAATCGCTTTTTTCAATTTTGATGAACATTGCAAAAAAACGTAAAATATATGTAAACATTTGTCAAAGCTATAATACCATTCCGACAAATGTTTACATATATTTTACTTTTCAAAAGAATGTTTATCAATCACCACTCAATCATGACCCCGAAAATTCAAAATTGAAACAACTCAGTCCAACGTATTGAAAGTTCTTCATATTCAACATTTGTCTGACTGAAGATCCCCGTTATTCCCCACTCTTATATATATATATATATATATATATATATATATATATATATATATATATTTATATAATGCATTCCATTCCTCATGTAGATCGCAATGGAAGCTGGTGTCATAGTTCTGTGTGTACGAACACAAGAATAATCCAAACTTATGGCAACTCTGTATAATGAGTTATTACTCTGGGTGAGAAATGGAATTAAATATTGAGCATTTGCCATAGATCAGGAATATGCACGCACACCGAAAAACATTTACATATATATTTATATATACATATATATATATATATATATATATATATATATATATATATATATATATATATATATATATAATATATATATATATATATATATATATATATATATATATGAGCGGCTGGCTTCTGTTTGTTGACTCCGTTGATTTGTCGTTTTCTACCAAGTGTTGTTCATCCTCGCACTTCCCCACCGTACCGATGAGAACCGAGAGCCCGAAACACGTGTCTACGGTTAACTTTTTTCTCTGAGGGCTATGTCCACTAAATTCTTTCCATATATATATATATATATATATATATATATATATATTTATATATATATATATGTCACCTCAAAAACGGAAACTGCTAAATTTGTCCAGAGGAAATAGGATTCAAGAACAATCATCCTTTGATATCTTCTGACGCATTGATCGGATGACAGTGAATGGGAAAACAATTTCGAACCATTTCGAAGTAAAGCATCTCTGAAATTTTGGTTACTGTTTTTTACGCACGTTTTTCTATAACTTCTGATTTGATGGATAAATCGAAACTGAAAAGACTATTCATCAATGAATACTGGGGTTAAAAATAAAGCATCTCTGAAATTTTGGTTACTGTTTTTTACGCACGTTTTTCTATATCAGTGTTTCAACCTGATGATGACAAATTTTTGAGCATATTGCGATTCCTTAATTCGTAGTTTAACCCACTGCTAGAGAATTTATTGAATTTCATCCATTAAAATAACATTGAAAAATGATTTTTTATACGTTTTTCCTTCCGCTCACCCTGAAAATTTATTTTTTGGGAATTTTGACTCATGGATTCTTGTTATAGGTACAATTTCTTACAAAAAAGCTGATTGCGTCGAATTTGTAACTCCAACGGGTTCGGCGAAAAATGTCATTTAAGCTGAATTTTCATAAAAATAGCAGTAAATCGCGTTCATTTGCTAAACTATTGGATATAGAAAGAAAATTTGTAGGGGGGTTTATGCCCTACAATTTTGCTGTGAGATATTTTTTTTTGCTCTCATAGTTCAGCTGTTCAGCCACTTAAAACTTAAAAATAACGAAAAAATCAATTTTTTTCAATAAAAACTAATTTATGAAATTCAAGTTAAAAAATTGAATGAACATTTTTTTTCCATTGTATTTTTTGAAATTTTATGGCAGCAAAAATGTTTTGAATCAGTTATTCCACAACGATGACTACTTTCTGGAGTTTAAAACATTAAAAAAAAATTATACGATTTTCACAGATAGATTATTCATGTTAGACTTTATATTTATGTACAACTGAGTCATTATAATTTTTCAGTAATACGTATTGTTTATGCTTGTGATCTATACTATAATTATGTTCAGGAAAAAGCCTCTTTAGATTGGATAACGATATTAATTTTTTTCAGTAATACGTATTGTTTATGCTTGTGATCTATTTTTGTCGAACCCATTGGAGTTACAAACTCGACGCAATGGGCTTTTTGTAGAAAATTATACCTAAAAAAATCTAAGAGTCAAATTCCCAAAAATAATTTTTCTGGGTGAGCGGAAGGAAAAACGTATAAAAATCATTTTTAATGTTATTTCAATGGATAAAATTCAAAATTCTCTAGCAGTGGGTTAAAATTCGAATTAAGGGTTCGCAATATGCTGAAAAATTTTGTTTTTCTATAAATTACAAGATTTTCAGGCAGGACTTGAAGAAAAAAAATGTTGCCCAAAAATGAAGCACCCTAATATATATATATATATATATATATATATATATATATATATATATATATATATATTATATATATATATATATATATATATCATTGTAGTCCTCATGTGGACTGCAAGTAAAGCCTGTGTCATAGCTCTGTGTGTACGAACACAAGAAGGGGGAAAGAAAAGTGAATTGATTGCCACCAGAATATATATATATATATATATATATATATAAATGACAATTCCTTGGAAACATCTCATTTCCAAGGAATTCTTTAATTATCTTTAATTCCAAAGTCCATATATAACTCGTCATTATTATATGAGCTGGTGTCATAGTTCTGTGTGTACGGAAACAAGAATAATCCGAACTTATGGCAACTCTGTATGAGGAGTAATTACTCGGGTCTAGGAATAGAAGAAGTGGATGGCTGCCACCAAAATATTAAATAATATATATATATATATATATATATCGAGAATGAAAGAAATCTGTTACGAATCCAAAAAGACACACCATCCGTCTACAGCCTGTTTCATGGTTTCCCAATCATCAGGACGGCTTGTGGTCTCTTTCAAATTCGCATCAGATTTCTCGTTGGTTCATAGCCTTAGGCCAATACAAACATGTGAATTGCATCAGATTATTGATAGTGACATCTATAATCTGTGCGGTGAAGCTTGGACCTAATATCGTGGAATTTTAAAATCACGAGATTTCGTGCACTTTAACAGGTCACTAACAAATTGTTAGAAAGGCCTACCCACGATATCAATAGTCGTACTTCTCATGCGTTTAACGCAAACATCGATATCGAGAATGAAAGAAATCTGTTACGAATCCAAAAAGACACACCATCCGTCTACAGCCTGTTTCATGGTTTCCCAATCATCAGGACGGCTTGTGGTCTCTTTCAAATTCGCATCAGATTTCTCGTTGGTTCATAGCCTTAGGCCAATACAAACATTGAATTGCATCACGAGATTTCGTGCACTTTAACAGGTCACTAAAAATTGTTAGAAAGGCCTACCCACGATATCAATAGTCGTACTTCTCATGCGTTTAACGCAAACATCGATATCGAGAATGAAAGAAATTGTGACGAATCAAAAGACACACCATCCGTCTACAGCCTGTTTCATGGTTTCCCAATCATCAGGACGGCTTGTGGTCTCTTTCAAATTCGCATCAGATTTCTCGTTGGTTCATAGCCTTAGGCCAATACAAACATGTAGATTGCATCAGATTATTGATAGTGACATCTATAATCTGTGGTGAAGCTTGACCTAATATCGTGGAATTTTAAAATCACGAGATTTCGTGCACTTTAACAGGTCACTAACAAATTGTTAGAAAGGCCTACCCACGATATCAATAGTCGTACTTCTCATGCGTTTAACGCAAACATCGATATCGAGAATGAATTGATATCGTGGGTAGGCCTTTCTAACAATTTGTTAGTGACCTGTTAAAGTGCACGAAATCTCGTGATTTTAAAATTCCACGATATTAGGTCCAAGCTTCACCGCACAGATTATAGATGTCACTATCAATAATCTGATCAATCAATATATATATATATATATATATATATATATATATATATATATATATATATATATATATATATATATATATATATATATATATATATATATATATATATATATATATATATATATATATATATATATATATATATATATATATATAAATAAGAATTCCTTGGAAACATCTCCTCTCCAAGGAATTCTTTATTTATCTTCAATTCCAAAGTTCATATATAACTCGTCTTTATATATGAACTTGAGGATTATATATATATATATATATATATATATATATATATATATATATATATATATATATATATATATATATATATATATATAATTCCAGTCCTCATGTGGACTGCAAGGGAAGCTGGTGTCATAGTTCCGTGTGTACAAACACAAGAATAATCCGAACTTATGGCAACTCTGTATGAGGAGTAATTACTCGGGTCTAGGAATAGAAGAAGTGGATTGCTTGCTACCATAATATATATATATATATATATATATATATATATATATATATATATATATATATATATATATATCTATATATATTAAATATATATAATATATATATATATTTAATATATATAAATATATATATATATATATATATATATATATATATATATATATAATATATATATATATATATATATATATATATATATATATATATATATATATATATATATATATATATATATATATAAATATATAAATATATATATATATATATATATAAATATATATATATATATATAATATATATATATATATATATATATATATATATATATATATATATATATATATATATATATATATATATATATAAACAAAAATATTCCCAGTTTTGATTTTATATCTTTGACTTGTGAATGTCAAGCAGTTGCCATAGATCAGGAATATGCACGCACACCGAACTCATGGTTCGAGGTCAAAGATCATGGCAACATTGCATTCTAGTTCTCATGTAGACCGCAAGGGGAGCTGATGTAGTAAAATGAAGAAAGTCATAGCTCTGTGTGTACATACACAAGAATAATCCGAACTTATGGCAACTCTGTAAAATGAGTAATAACTCTGGTCGAGGAATGGAATAAACGAAGTGGATTATGTGATACGGTAATCAATCTCCCAAAGAAGCTATATTTTCGAATTGTGATCAGAAATAGGACAAAATATCGTCACAATATACGAAAGACACTATGGCACGGAGTGCGAGTTGCCACAATGTTCAGCAGTTGCCACAGTTCAGGAATATGCACGCACACCGACGCCACAGTGTAGCCAATACAAACACACACTCACACACACACAGACACACACACAGACACACACACCCACACCCACACCCATACGCACACGCACACACACACACACACATATATATATATATATATATATATATATATATATATACATATATATATATATATATATATATAATATATATATATATATATATATATATATATATATATATATATATATTATATATATATATATATATATATATATATATATATATATATATATATATATATATATATATATATATATATATATATATATATATATATAAAATAATATGTCCTGACTGACTGATTTATCCGCTGAAGCTATGAATTCGAATCCGAAAACTACTTCCTGAATATTTGATTAATTTATATCTATGAAACTGAGAATATAATAATAAAACAGCAAAATGCTTCATTTTTATTTAATTTCTTTGGTTGAGACATAATTTGTTCAAGTCGGTTATATCTCAAACAGGTTATACGCAGAGTATCAATCAGTAACAAAAGAAAGAAATTATGCGTCCTGACGCAAACAAATTTTCGGGGAATTTAGACCCCCTCCCCCATATAGGAGAAAATAAGAAAACTGTGAACGCCCCCCTCCCCAGATGATATGACGTAAGCTTTTTTTAAACTTTTATTAAACAAGATTAAAATTTAAAAAACAAATTACTAAATTTTAATAAAAAAACTTGAAAAATCTTATAAAACTATTTTTATTTAAGCCAAACCAATGAAACAATCCATAGGAAATGTCAAAACATGACGACTACCGACTGCGCGACGCAAATGAGGGTAATGTGTTTATCATTTTGTATGTTTGTTCCGTTGTGGCACTCTAAAGACCAAACGCGTCTGCCGATTTTGATGATTATTACGTCAATCGAATTGTCTTAATCTTGCGAGTGTCACTAAAGACATGACAGTAATCAAAATTCAATATGGCGACAACCAGACGCCACATTGCTAATAAAGACATGAAGTAATAATCAAAATTAAATATGGCGACAACCAGACGCCATATTGTGAATAAAGACATGAAAGTAATAATTTCGGTAATAATCAAAATTCAACGACAACCAAACGCCATATTGTGACAAAATTCAGTATGGCGACAACCAGACGCCATATTGTGAAAAGTCCTAACTAAAAAGTGTAAAATAAAAAAAGTTAATTTAAAATAAAAAAACCCGACTGCATAAAAAATTAACTTTAAAAAAGATGGAAACAAGATGACCAGAAAATATTGTCAGAAAATTATGTTTTGAGACGTTAACTATTAAACTCAATACTGTAAACAATCTCACGCAGTCGGGGGCAATAATTTATCATCATTTTGAATTAAAGAAGATGCCTCCGACTGCGTGAGATTGTTTACAGTATTAAGTTTAATAGTTAACCTCTTAAAACATAATTTTCTGGTCATCTTGTTTCTATCTTTATTAAAGTTCACTTTTTATTACTTGTTTCATACCGTCTTAGTCTGGAGTTCCCCGAATTGAGCATTGCAGCATCGGTACATTTGAAAAGGCGATTTTAGTAGCCTCTAATAAGAAATAATATGCAAAGAAATTCGGTATAACCATAATAAAAATAGTGTATTTTTATTTTAAATAATAAATATAACTTTTATAACATTTTCATAATTTTAATATATTTTTTATCTTACGTAAGATTTATAATATCCCCCCGCTCCCTTTGTCAGCAAAAGTAAAAACAATTTAATTTAACCCTAAATCTGCTCACGTAATACTTGAACGCCCCCTGGGGGTTCCATTCCAGGGTTAGGTACGTACTGAAGAAAAAAATTAGAATCCAAAGGGGTTGAAACTATCCCCTGAATACTTGAATATTTTATATATATCCAAACCGTTAATTAAGAAAAACGACGAAATACGTCATTTCTATTTTATCTTCTTACTTGAGAATTTTTTTTTTTCATGTCTGAATTTTGCACCGCAGGAGGTAAAAACTATATCTGTTATGAAATAGGTTATATCTCAAAGAATATCAATAAGAGAACATACATTTTTTCATAAGGGTAGTTACGTACTAAGGAAGGATTTCCAAAACTCGAATCCCAAGCGGTTAAAAATACCCAAAAGTATCGGTAACAGGTGAATGAAATTTGGTACAAGGGTTACATTTTAGGGTTAGGTACGTACCGAAGAACGGTTTTTCCCAAAATTCGAATGCCAGTGGGTTAAAACTATCCCCGGATTTATTTTATAATTTTTATCTATAAAACTATTAATTTAAAAGAAAAATAAACGCCTCATTTTTTTTCATTTTTTGCTTGAAAATATTTTTTTTTTAATGTCTGAATTTTGCACCCAGGAAGGTAAAATCTACCCCTCTTATAAAGCAGGTATCTCAGAGGATCAATCAGTAAGAGGAGAACAAAATTTTGCATGAGGATTATATTCCAGGGTTAGGTACGTACTGAAGAAGGATTTCGAATTCGAATCCAAAGGGGTTGAAACTACCCCCTTAATACTTGAATATTTTTTATCTACGGACCTGTTTATAAAAAAAAATACAAAATACGTCATCTTTATTTTATCTTCTTACTTGAGAATATATTTTTGTCATGTCTGAATTTTGCACCTCAGGTGGTAAAAACTACCCCTATTATTAAACAGGTTATATCTCAAAAGTATCGGTAACAGGAGAATGAAATTTTATACGAGGGTTACATTCCAGGGTTGGATAGGTACTTACTGAAGAGGGATTGAAAACTACCCCCTGAATATAGGAATAATTTTAATCTATATTTATTAAAAAAACTATTATAAAACAGGTTATAACTCAAAGAGTACTTATCGGTAATGGCACGAGGGTTACATTCCAGAGGTAGGTACGTACTAAAAAAGGATTTTCTAAAATTCGAGTGTGTGAGGTTAAAACTACCCCAAGAATGAATATTGGAATAATTTTTATCTTCGAAATTTTTAACTTGAAAATAGAAAAAGTTGTGTGTCAATACATAAAGTATACATTATCTCAACAAAAATTATGGTTGGCAAAATTCGCGACATTTTTACCTTCGAATAGGTAAACGCTGAATTTCGCGAAGGTGAATTTTAAGTCATATTTTCGTCAGATTCACCAGTATTGGAAAAAACTAAAGAAATTGAGAGTTGGCGTACGAAGATATTTTGCCAAACGAAGACATATATAAATGAAAAAAACACAATAAGGCGCTTTCTAAATCACCTAAAATCTGCCATATTTATCAGAACTGGATTTCGCAAATTTCTTGCATTCCCCACACCCTTGGAAGTGAAATTATCAGTAATCAGTATCGCTTAAGGATACGACTCACATTTCTGTTATTTAATATGAATTCGAATGTTGAATCATCAATTAGAAAAATATATACAAAGCCTAAGTATTTACCTTGACTTGGTCAACAAATGTGGTGATGAGGAAATGAAATCACTCATAATGAGCATGAACTGTTACACATGTGCTATCGAATGGTCAATTAGATAAGGTCTTCAATGATTCCTAAGGTTTCAACGATTCTGTTAAGTGGCACAAGAAAAATTAAACGCGCATATTGAATTACGTTGCAGTATGGAACAATGATGGAAATATCAGAACAAAGTTCGTACGCATTTTGAACGAAAACAATTGATTCAGTTGAATTACAAATTTAAATGATGTCAACATAACTCGAGGCCAATATGCAGAGTCCGGGGGGTACTTTTTGAAACTTCTACTCAATGAGATCATGATTATAAATACAACCAGCTGACAGATATACCTCCTTAATGAATTTTTTGACTTTATAAATTACCACGTTTTAATAAAATTTATTTATAAATTTCGAAGATATGAAAGGACAAACACAAACCCACCACATAGTAAAAACGAATTTGGTTTGTTGTGGTACCTACATTAGATTAGGAATAGTTTTTTTCACTTCTCTATGTACATTAAGGGCTGTTTTTACAAGCTTTTATTTAACTTACTTCGTGCGTATGTCATTCTGTCATTCTTTCCAGTTCAAAATTTGTAATCCATTTTTGGAACACTTGCCGACATCCGATTGATTTTGACGGGTGTTCATAATTCCGGTGACAATGCGTTATGAAATGTTTGTTAGAGAAAAAAACAAAATGGCGGACGAGTTTCGTGATTTTGGTACGATTCGATTCAAAATTGGTATGTGGGGGTTTTCAGGGATAGAGATTGTGAATTTTTTATCAAAATTCAAAAATTCAAAATGGCGGACAAGTTTTGTGATTATGGTCCGATTTGATTCAAAATTGGTATGTGGGGGTTTTCGAGGTCGGAGATTATGAATTTTTTGTCAACGTTTCTAATTCAAGATGGCGGCTCCAAAATGGCGGAGGATTGATTGTGATTATGGATTGATTGTGATTATAGATTGTGATTATGGTCTGATTCTATTCAAAATTTGTATGGGGGGTTTTCGGGGTTGGAGATTATGAATTTTTTGTCAAAATTTATGAAATTGAAATCACGGCTCATGAAATTTTTGTTATAAAAAAAAAAAATGGTCCAAGAGGCGGTTTAATTTTTGGTTATTAAAATTGGTATGTTGGGGGTTTTCAGGGTCGAAAATTATGATTTTTTCTTCAAAATTCGTTGAATTAAAATGGCGGCTGCAATATGGCCGACGATCTCTATGTTTATGGTACGATTCTATTCAAAATTGGTATGGGGGGGTTTTTGGAGTCGGAGATTATGAATTTTTTATCAAAATTCACAAATTTAAGATGGCGGACGAGTTTTGTAAATATGGCCCGAAACGATTCCAAATTGGTATGTGGTGGTTTTTGGGGTCGGAGATTATTAATTTAGTCGAAGATTATTAATTTTTAGTTAAAATTCATAAATTGAAGATGACAACTCCAAGATGGCGAATGAGTTAATTTTAGATGGTCTCCTCATTGAAGGAGTAGATAGCTCAGAACTTACAGGAATAATAACGATGCTTTAACAAAGATGCATAGAATAAGGCGTACTCAAGCACAAAATAAAATAATTAATAAAAAACCTTTTTAAAGACAAGCTTTTATTCAAATGCACTGAAAAGTAAAGAATAATTGCTTTGGATGTGTGACGTAGGTTATTCTGTGAGTTATAGATTCAAAAGCTTGTCGTTTTTGTATTCGAACTGAAAACTTTGCGCGACAAGCTTTTGAATCTATAACTCACGGAATAACCTACGTCACACAAAGCAATTATTGGAACGAAGTTCCTTATCGCGCGTTGCGAAAGGGGGCTAGACGGAATAAATTAAGACCAAAAGTTGTAACGAGACTTTCGCTAAGCCGTACGGCGTGCGCGTGTTTCTCTGTCTGTCTCTCTCTCTCTCTCTCTCATAGAAAGCAAGCCAGTTATTTTCGTTTCGTCTTTCTATTTCACATTGAACAGTGTGGTGTCGCGACGATTATTTTTGTTGAGTGTATACAGGTTTTTGGAACGAAGTTTTTGTACATAATAAATAATAAAAAATAATAACAATAATGAATCCTGACAGTGTTTCCGCACAAGTTCCGGATATTGCTGATGGAGTTAGGTAAGTAGAGATTTTATACAGACAATAATAAATGCTTATGAATTTTTAGCAAGTACGCATTATAACCTCTCTTTACTATTGTGCTAACCAAGTCATACGCGTTATAATCTCTCCATTATTGTGTGTTTAGCAAGTGTACGCGTCATAACTTTAATAAATTTAAAAGCAAATTATATTTTAATATTACAATATCAATGCGTATGTACTAAAATTGAGCCTGCTGATTGAGTTTATATTACATTATATTTGTTAATAATAAAAAAAATATTATTATAACTTTAAAAAAAATTATTACAATTCCTTCACTAATTAATCGAAAGAAACTTCGTTCCATCCGGGTGTCCCTTGACACCTCTCAAGTTTTTTTTTACTTTTTAGTGCAAAAGATTTTTTATTAATTATTTAAACTATTATTTGGATTACTTACTTTTTGGAAATGTGATGTTTGAATTGGTGTGCCATGAATTCCACCCTAGATACCTGGCCCATTATAATACCACCCTTAAATTGGACGTTGACGAAAGGATTAACGATAAGTATCTAGCCCATTTTAACTTCTCTTGAAAATGTGATATTTTAATATGCTATTGAAATGGTAAGGTAAATAGTCTCAAATATTTGCAAAGATTTTGTATTTTCCTATTTTATGTGGTGAAAGTTAGTGTATCTATTCGCTTACTTAAGTTATGGAGATATCCAAAGTAATAAGTAAACGTGGTAAAAAGTGTTTATTGTGCAGTCGGGAAAATTTACGAAAGATAAAGTGTTGAAAAGCAGTGAAACCTATTGGAGATGCGCTATACGTTCTTGCAAAGCGAAGTTTTTTACTATGATGTATAGTAAATAAAAGATGAAAATATTGAACTTTTTTTTTTATTCAATATTCAAGCGACTTAATAACCTCAGTTAACAGTAAGTAGCGATGCATTTGTACAGGTAAGAAATACTAGATTACTATCGTCGTAAGAAATACTAGCGTGCTAATTTATGGTGTCCCGAAAAGGATTAACTGAGTTTTTAGCGTGCAATTTGAATTAAAGATTATATTACCCTATTCCCATGCCGAACAAATTATTCTAGTAAACACGATATTTCGATATTTTTCTAATGAGTGAAACATGCTGAATAATTGGATAACTGATTGGGATTGAATATAAATGGATATCAAATAGAACGGGAGAATCGTATTGCCAATGGACTCTTCCTTGTGTACGTTTATACAAACAAATATTTGAATTATGTTGTTATTGTTAGCAAACGAGATTATAGTTTGGAACAGTATTGGATGAAACTTAAAAATTTTCATTTCTAACCTATCAGTAAAAGTTTCATTCAAATCGGTCCATACTTTTCAAAAACTGATAAATACTTGCAGCGCCACCTGGTGAGCGGAAACGAAAGTAACTACCTAATGAATAACTTTCAAACTTTTCAATCTTATAAATATAGAAAATGAATTTTAATTTTCATTATGAATTGATTAACGTATAGGTACTTACCATTCCTATTGAGTGTCGCAATAAATACAATGGCATTGTTATGGTAATTAGTCAGAATAAATCAACACACAACGTGAAAAAAGACCATGACAAACTTTCTTCGTTTTCAACTGTCATTACTCTCTGACAACTCCCAACGTTTGTGATCTACTTATTACAATCTCATAAAAACGTCGATTGTATAAAAATACTCACGTAAATCGATAATAAACTACGAGAATCTCATCGTCCATTAAAAAATAATCATAATAAACCGTTACACGGAATATAGTTTATTGCTCCAAACACCGATTGTTTATTTAGACAAGAATCTGTCGGTATAAAGTTGTTATATAAACCATCCTACCTCCGGGATATGATGGATAGGTAGGTGATCCGGTATTACTCCGCGCTCACAACGATATTTATTTACCTTCACGCCACAAGTTTATTTTTTCGATCGTATCATGTACACTACCGTGTCTCAACTGCGGCAAAAAAAAAAATTATTTTTTTATTGAGGTGGTATGTGCTAGCAATTCAGTCTAATGGATAATGGGTGTTAGCAGAGGTATTCCAGGATAATCGCGTCGATTCACGGGAAATTCTCACTAGCCGTGGCTAGGTGTCATCAATTCCGAAGATAACTTACGCTTGGTGCCAAAATAACACGCTCGCCAGCTCTGTCAGTATGTTGGGTACAAAGCCTTTTTGCCAAATACAGTTGAGAAATTGGATGGATTAGCAAAGTCTGTTGAGCACTCCAATCGAATGACAAAGACTATGTTGCTTAATTAATCTATTTTTCTACGGCCTTCTCCAATATATCTTGTACATTACACACCAAAGGTTATGAACTTGCTAGGTTAGGTACTTAAATAAAAATACAGAAATCATTTGAACTATCTATTTCAAACTGATATGCGATACGTACAAAAGTATAGTATATCCATTCTCAGTTGAATACATCCATCTTCAACTTAAAATATAGGGTGTATTCAAAATCGTACATATTAAAATGTTGAATTATGAAGGAAAACGGATAGATAAATAAATATGATTCCTAGTTTGCTCGTAAACTGTTCGCCGCGTAAAAACCAGTCGATTACTTTATTGGATTTGTGGTTGAATGTATTAGTAGAACAGTGGTGTGGTGTATGACTGGACAGAGGCAGCCATGTATGGTAAACAACTGCAAGAAAAATGTTGTGCAGTAGTCGAAAGTACCATCTACATAAAATTTCTGACTTAAGCAAAGCGGCTTTAAATTTCTGAAGCAGCTGAACACTAAAAGAAAGAAAGTTATATGCCACCCCTTCATAATGCAAAAAAACCAATAAAAGTGTTTGTTAAATATTGATCATTTTATAAAGCGGGTTGCCGATATTTTTAATAGAATAGCAGGTACCTATGAAGATTAAGGCAGACAATTTATATCAGTCCGAGTTTACCTGTGGGATTAGTACATGTTCCGTTAAGCCGCCGGATCTACTATCGTGTGTGTGTCTGTATCTAGAATAAACAATGATGTTTATTATTATTTTTTGTATTCTACACTTTTCTGATACTTTTTATAGCTTCGCTTAGTGATAATATCTGCCGGTTCCAAGCCCATGGGGATATAAAAAAACGGCAACAAAAAATATAATTATTATTAACTTTCGGACCGTTTCTTATTAACACCCAATATACCTACCAAAACATGTTATTAGTGAAAATCCTTTCTAAATCCTTTAAATCTTTTTTTCTAGATAATTTACTGAAATTTGTTTTTATAATCCCCATCATAATTTTGGGCGGGTAGTTACCGAAATGATAATTATATCAAGATTTGCTTAAATTCTTAATCATTAGGAAAGTTATTTAAATTTCTTTCTATTGTATATTAGCGTATACTTTTATAATTCCATACCTAATTTAAATTTTATTTAATTAGATTTAGTTTTCCTATATTTAATAATGTTTGTAACAAATCCTGATTGCCAACTTCTGTAATTTTTATGTAGCACTGATGCTGAATAAATACATTATTATTATTATTCAGAACACTGATAAACAGTTATTTTTTTTATTCTACTCTTTTCTGATCTTAGATCGCTTAGTGATAACATCTGCAGTCTCAAGTCCGGAAAAAAAGAATAATTTGATGGGAAATAAAAATAACAAATTATTGGAAATTCTGATGAGGCATTGAGACGCTTAGTCCTGCGGACTTATACCCCATTTTTACACTTTGTGCAATTAAATTATGTAGAAAAAACATAAAGTATCCCATAGAAAATAAATCGGCATTTATCGTCATTTAGGGTGCTGACACACATGCTCATAAAAAAGTATGCTTATAATCATGCTTAAAACTAGCATGCTCTACACCTGTTCACATTTGTTGCAATAAGTATGCTAGTTTAAGCATACTCCTAAATAAGCGTGCTCAAAGCAAACAATTGGACACACATGCTATTGAATCGCAGGCTGTCGGCCAAAATGGAAGCTTTGAAAGAAAATACAAATCAAAACACTGGTTCTCTACAGTTACAAAGATATAATAGTGTCAGTTCTATCCTTACAGACTTATTAATAATTATTGCTTGCAACGCAATTGTTGAAAAACAAAAAAAAGGACAATTGAGGGGGTGAGAAGTGACTTTAAAAAAAGCTAAGTGAGGTTGGTTATAGATAGTTAATACATAATGAAAAGTTGCTGGCAAAGGCATACAAGTGAATGTTTTTAATATGCCGAGATTTAGCAGGTATGAGATGTCATACAAAAACAAAATAATCATATGCGAGATATGTTATTTTTACCCTTACTTCTAAACTACTTATCATAATTTGACAAATGAGGTATATTTGGAAGCGTCTTGATCTTCCGCTGGTTATAGGCTATGTGATGTCACATTAAATTGAATATGGCGCCCTCTAGAAAGGGATGAATTATTACATTTCAAATATATATTGTTAGCTGTTGCTCGCGGCTTTGCTTGCATGCACCCGATAATTGGGAATAATTTCTTAAATCACGCCTCAGATGTGAGCCAAACAAATTTTCTCTCCAAATCTACCCAAAATACATATATAATACATACGTACACATGTTAAAATGATATAAAAAAAAACAAAACGTGTGTAATAATAATCACATGAGCTGGGAGTACCTCCACGCGCTATATTACATAGGTACATGAAAGACAATAAAACATAAACGAAAAAAAATGTAAAGCAAATACTTTATCACGAAATTATAACCCCAAAATAATTTAAATAAAAAGTAAGTTCAAACCCGACTACTAAAAGATCACGCTCTAAACAGTATGAAATAAATATAAGATCAAATACTAAAACCCAACTACTGAAAAATCACGCTCTAAAAGGTATGAAACAAGAAAATATTTTAATCTGAAATTGTTATGTACAAACTATTCAATATTTATCGTCTATTAAACTTACTTACACGTAATATATTTTAATGTATTTAATACATATTCATAGTGATGTTCAGAGGATAGCCGTGGTAATATGCCACTTTGCCCTAAAGCTTATGATCGCTTACTACTGTTAGAATGTATTGTTTTGTTAGGGTAGGTGGCATATAACCACGGCTATCCTTAATAGTTATTTATGTAATAAGGATCATAAAGACGATCATTATGGTACAAGTCGTGAATGTTATTAGGCGAGGCGTAGCCGAGTCCGATAAAAGACGTGTGCCATAATGATTGTTTATGATTCGTATTACATACAAAATTTTATCTGATGGCATTTATAATAATACATTTTCGAAAAATTAAAAACTGCATTTTTGACATGTCACAATGACAACTATTTTTAAAGGAGTAAGTATATGTGTAGTTTCAAATATTAGTAGGTTAGTGAGTTGTGCTTTGTCATTTCCTTGACAACGTCAGGTTGTAACGGCAATATTTATTTATCTGCTGTCAAACACAATTGTCACGTAGAATTGAATATAATTTAAATAATAATGAGTGATTCTGAAACTGGTAGTTTACCTTCTGATTTGGAAGAAATGACGCGAAATATCGTGGACTCCCTTTTGCCGGAATAATCACGGAGTGTATATTAGTACCATAATGAATTCATTATGTGACTAAGTACCATGATGAGTTTCCTTATGTCATCAAAATTGAGTGACATAACGTTGTCATTATGATATGCCATCAGATAATAGTATATTGTAAAAGGGTTTCTCCCCCTAGTATCAAACTTTGGCGCTTTTCACTATTCTCGGTTTTCCTCGGGCGCCACCTTTTGGCTTATAGTGGAAAAGGCCACTTTTGCTCCGGGCAGTCTCAGTGAAGAAAGACACTCCAGGGGTCAATATAGTCGTGACACTGTAACAGGGCCAGCAAGGCAGGCTTTAATTGCCTTCAACTGGGTTTCGAACCTGGGTGGCGACTGCGCACTAGATGTTTAAATTCTACTCAAGATAGTAAATGAAAGAATACTAAAAACAGGATAAACAGGTATATTCAAAATAAAGAAATACAGGAAGGGCGGCTGACGGCGGCCTCAAGTTATCACAACAAAATAAACACATGGCAAGCACTATATACAAAGAAAGCGGGGAGGGTCTTTTCAAGCAAGCGGGGTAAACTTAGCAACCAAAAGCTCTTGCGGTGGGGGGTATCGTACGGACTCGTATGCAGAAATTACCAGCACAGCATTGAAATGAATATGTGCCTCTTACGATCATGCGCACATCGCATCTGTGGTACTTACAAACATTTCCTGATGTCTTTTACCTGATACAACATATCTACCAAACTCTGATCTCACTGCTTCGGCAAGGCCCGGGACGGTCGTGGACTGCTTCGGTCTTTGGCTCACACTCTGGATACTAGTCGGACGCGTGACTGCTTCTGCTGGGCTCGGCAAGCTACTACTTCTTAGAAATATGTCGAAACGGAACTACAACCGGCTTCCCCCTCTTTTCCGAACACCTCCCGACCGACTTATATGCGCGCGCCGTTTTGTGTCGATTTCGATACAAAGTATACTTTCACAGAATAATTACCCAGCTCGTAAAATCCTTCGTGCTGTGACGTCAGCTCGGTGCGTGCGTCTCTGTCTCGACTCAACTGTACTGGGTGGCTTCTATCGTGACGTCAGCTCGTTAGCGTGTGCTCTGAAATGTCTCGTCGGCGTTTGAACATAGCCCAGCTTGCTTGTTGAAAATGTTTTCTCGAGAGACGATAGCCGGCGCAGGTTATACTCGTGCGTGCTATGTTAGCTACGCCTGGCGTTATTCGCGTGGTTTCCGGAAGGCGTTTAGTCTGTTTTTTTAGGATATATGTAATCCACGGATTTATCACGAACACGAATGGCATTTCTAGACCTATTATTAGTGTCAAGCGGAGTTTAATTCCTTACAGGGAGCTTTTGTCTGATAAATATAGCGGGAAAATAGTCACTTTGTTACAATATTAAAGTATAAGTGGATAAAAAGGGCTTTAAAACACGCGAAATAGAGCAAGTGTTTTTAAGACCAATTATCCACGAATACTTTACGTTATTTTTTTTTATTGGTGCACTTTGAAATCATATATACTGGTATTATTACTACAAAAATAGAAATAAGAACTGATAATGCAAGAAGGTTGAATTCGTGATGTGACATCAGTATACCTTTCGTTGTCATGGAAATGAGAAAAACAGATATTCATTTGCAATTTGTTATGAAAGATCAATATTTGTTGTCACCAGAGCTCAAAAATGAATTATTCTAATATCGATTTTTTGAATAGTGAGGCAGAATCGCGGTTATACCGCGAAAATCCAGTGATATATATAAAAAAGAATATGAAAAGTTCATCAAATGGATGGAGGAGCACATATAAATGAACGAATTGTTAGTAATATTTTATTTGACGTTACAAGGTATCCTGTCAGATCAATAATAAAAAATTTGTCATTTAGACTTCACGTTTCTGGATTTGTTGATGTTGTCATGGTAACTTTAAAAAACGCGCGTTTTTTAAAGTTCGATTTAAACACGCTGAGGCGTGCTTTAAATGGGTAAAAAGGGGCACTGATAAAAAAAAATATATTACGTGTAAGTTGTTTATTTAATAGGCGATAAATATTGAATAGTTTGTACATAATAATTTCAAATGTTGTTTCATACTTTTTAGAGCGTGATTTTTCAGTAGTCGGCTTTTAGTTTTTGAACTTATTTTTTTATATCGAGGTAAGTGTGTGTTCCAGAGACATTCGTAATTCCGATACTATGTCATAAAAAGCAATGTTTTTTCATCTCCCTATCGCGACATAATTGTTTTTTTTAGAAGACGCGTCACACCTGTCGCGCATTGAGATCGAATCTCGAAACTAGCCTAGCATGCTCATATAGACCAATCAATAGAGATTTCTTCGTGACAAAAATACTACCAGGAAACCGACTGTCCATCATATCAAAGATTAGAGGTTAGAACAAGATACCGCACAGACCAAATGGCGCGAAAATCAAGTTATGACCTTCAAATTTTACTATAATGTTTACAAAGATTAAAGGTCAGTTTACCCCCTACTCTTTGATGTTTACATCTGTCTGTCAAATATCAGAAGACTGCTTGATTTTTCTTGAAGTCTACTGGCGATTTTTGATTATTCAAAAGGATTTTTCCTCAAACGTTTTTTTCAAAGCGATTTGGCGAATATTGGTGTTTTGAAGTGCAATTTGTTTTATTTTAAAGTTTCATAATTCAATATAAATAAATTGACCTAACCTAACCTGCCCAACAAAAATGGAGTCCATATTATATATCCATCGTCAATGAGTGAAACTCTTCGACGCATTCTGAAGACTAAAACAATCATTTATAAATCATGAAATGTTGAAATTTCAATTGTGTCAATACATCGATTCAATTTCATGCCTATATAAATGAGAACATATTCTCTTAATATTTCATCCCATTCGAAAACCTTGATATTTCCTACATTTTTATAATACGAAAACACCCGAAGATCCGGAGCGTTTCCTCATGTACGATCCCCGACACTTGATGTCACAAGACAGGCTTTCCTGACTCCTAATTGGCTACACCCAATCTACACCCAACTCTGATTTTATGAATGAAATCAAAAGTGACAGCATTTGGAGGATTTTGAAACGATTTCACTATTTCATTCATGAATAGGGTTAGTGATTTATCTTGTTACTCTTTGGTTATATCTTGTTGTTTCCTACTCGCATCTGATATTGCTTAATTTGGTATAAACATTTAAATGCAAAACATCTTTTGGTTTATTGCTTGTAACATGAAAACTAATGAAGCAATCTACATGTTCTGGATGGACAAATTGTAGAGAATCAAAATGAAAAGAAAATTATCGGATTACTAGTAACGGAAAAAAACCGGAAAAAATCTGCGTTTTTCTTTATTTATAACACCGCCATTTTTTGAGTTTTAAAGCAGGCTCTCCACGATGTAGTAGTGATTGATATGTACTTTATGTGTGAAAAACTCCGGCACTATTGGATTATTAGTTTTGGCATAATTGCAATCTGAATTTTTTAATGCACTTTATTGCGTCAATAAAGTGCATTAAAAAATTCAGATTTCAATTATGCCAAAACTAATGATCCGACAGCGCCTGAGTTTTTCACACATAAAGTATATATTAATCACTAATATTTCGTGGAAAGTCTGCACTACAACTTAAAAAGTGGCGGAGTTATGAATTAAAAAAAAACGCAGATTTTTTCCGTTTTTTCTCCGTTACTAATAATTCGATCGAGTAAGTCGCCCTGGAGCTAATTTTTTTGCATTTTAATTTTCTACAATTCGTTTATTGAGAGTATCAAAATTGCTTCATTAGTTTTCAAATTACAAATCAAAAACGAAAAAAAAAATGCTTTTAAATGTTTATAACAAATTAAGCACCCTTGCGAGTAGGAAACAAACAGGATATAACTACGAACCGTCTTCCGTATGATGGCAAAGTCGGTTTCCTGGTAGTATTTTTGTCACAAAATCAATAGAGCAGAAAATCTCTATTGATTATCCTAATAAGCAAACCTGTTCAGACGCCCGTGCCTCAGGTAGCACGCTCGAAAATCAAACGACTGTTCATTTTTGAGCATACTGGAAATAAGCATGCTCATTACACACATGCTACTTGCTCAATAATGGCATGCTTTCGTGCTAGAAATGAGCTTGTGTGTCAGTACCCTAAGTACATTTTTATTATGATTTTTGTGGATAATTATACTCTCCAGGCAATCTAATTTGTCGTTGTTGTCAATTTCAGATTATGAATATTAGTTTTGTGAGCAGATTCGATCATATGGTCCGCTACACTTGATTTATTCCTCTCTTCGGTAGGTAGCATGAGCCACATGTTCATGGAGCCTTTTGGAAATCGAACCTTTTGTCTGACCGTTAGACTTTGTCACAATTTTGGCAGCTAATTTCATAAATTCCTGACTTATCTAGCATATCAGTTTTGTCCTTCGGGTTTCCTAATAACGTTTGCAAGTTATTTCTATTGCTTTAAACTGCTTGGAAATTTACATCCCGGTGTACAGTATTGAGACCTCTCGTGAGTTTTGGATTGAAATTTTAACTTTCCATCGTTTTTCTCAGATTGGTGGTATCATTCACTAAACGTGTGAAACGCTTCTTTCTCAAGATATTATCAATAATGTCTAGTGTATATCCATTAATTAATGCTATTTCATTGATCTTTTTTATTTCATTTAGAAAACGATCAGCATTCAATGGAAAGTTTACGGCGCTGTGTATTAGAAAATTAAAACTAGACAATATGTGTTGAATGTGGTGATTTGAATCGGCTGGGATGAACCTGTTCGTGTTGGTGCGCTTTCTGTAGATGTCTTTGTCCCAACGCTCTTTATTTCTAATGACCAGAGTGTCAAGGAAAGGTAAACGTCCATCAACTTCCATTTCTACCGTTAATTCGTTCGAACACTAAGTTCATGGAGGTGAGGATGACGTCTATGTTTTGACTTTTTGTGTCGAAAATGCAAAACACACCATCCACATACCGAAGTCAAATTTTTGGAAAATATTGACTTTCATTGAAGTTTCAGATTCGTTTCCACTTTACTCATAAAAAGGTTTACCATGAATGGTAATAGACAATTACCCATGGTGATGCCTTCCTTCTGTTGGTATAATTTATCTTGGAATAAGAAAAAATTTGATCCGTGCATAAGGATGTCAATTTAAAAAATTCCTCGACTCTTTCTGTTTCAAACTTGTTCGACTCCAAAAAGTTCTTTTAAGTACTGCAAGGTTTCAGGAATATGTTCAATTGGAAATAGAGAGCTTACATCGAATGAAACCAAAATCTCACCATCCACTAAAGTTAGGTTCTATCAACGAACTCATAGAATTCTTGATAAGAGAAACTTTTTGGCTGGATAGGTAAATTATTAAACTCGTCCGATAGCCATTTTGACAGTTGGAGAATTGATACCTGACACAGTTGGTCACTATTACCGGGTTTGTGAATTCTTGGCAAACCGTATAATTTTGGAACTGTTGGGTTTGATATATACAACTTGAATTTCTAACGATCGTTCAGTAGTATTTTGCAGTTATCCACAATCCACAGTTGACTAATAGTTGCGTATCATCTTTAGTAACGGTGTTCTTTTGAATTGTTCATAAGGATCTTATGAAATATGTTCGTTCATTCTTTCAAAATCCTTTCCTATATCTGCTTTTAGATAAAAGCAATATTTCTCTCTCAGATCCTTTATCACATTATTCGTAGTATTCTTAAGCTTGTAGGCTGATTTGTAGAGTTATGTGTTATGAATTTTACATGCGTTTCTAACATAACTTTTGGTGTTTTCATTTTGATATTTCAAACCAAATTCAATATCACTAATGATGTCTTCCATTGTGGCTCTGTTAGAAGGGCTGAATTTCAAGTCTTTATCGAGTTATTGCTTCTAAAATATAGGAACATTTATAAAAAGCAATATGAAGATTTCTACACAGATGCTGTGGAAGGCGCAAAAATGTGGGATATTGTACCGAAAGACTACTTGTGGTATATATTTTCTGGGAAGTCGAAGAAATTAGTTGAAGCATCAATCTTATGGGCGAAATATTCAATGCTTAAAACTACCATTCTCGTAGAGATTTATTTGGGTATAAGTAAATATTCAAAATTGATAGCCCACCTTTAGAAAATGACTATTATTTTGAGGTACCACTGCGGCGCTGCACGTTAATCTCCTCCCCCTTGCTCCAAGTCCATTGGGGTTGATGATATATTATATACATGACACCTGTTAGTGTGTTGCCCTCCTCGAAGGGGGTGTATTAGGGTCTGGGAATGTTTCACACCCCCTTTGACGGACCGACAAATGATTTCATATACACATAATATGCTATGTATTCCAACCTTTGAAATCAATTCTGGGAACGAAAAAACTGTACACTGCGTTTGAAGGAAAAGCGATTGTTATTAACATTTCCACCCCCAATATACCCCCTCCAACGGGCCGACAACTGATTAGATGTATGTATGTATTTCAAAACTTCTGAATTCTATTCTGTAAACTAAAAAAACTCTACATTCATGTGTCATGTATTAACGTTGTGACAAAATTGAACATTGGCGTTTGAATGAAAATTCGTTTTTTTTTCAACATTTCCACCCCAATTTCACCCCCATTCACGGGGCGCCTACAAATATCAAGATTTTTATTCCTGAAATGGTTTTGGGCCAACAAATTCCATAACTATACCAAATCTACACTTTATAGGTTGAATAGTTTCAATTAGATTAGTGCTTTCTAAAACATTAAGTTCATTTTATTTTATGTGAACGTGGCCACTTACACTCTGAAAATTGAGCGATGAACGTCAAACTAAGGAATCGATGAAGTGGTTAGTCATCTGTGAATTGCAATATAGCTGCCTATAAAACAATAATTGGAAGTTCTATTTATACTTACCTGTACCTATTTAGATTTCCTTCGATGGAAAAACGCTATGCTGCGACATATCTACGGCTATTATTCTTTCACGTCAATTACTTCACCTTACATAAAAAATAATTGCAAATATATGTTGTTGAAAATGTCGAACTCGTAATTGGAGGAAATATATTAATTGTGGATTTTATTTCGAAGAAGCAATTCATACAGGCAGGGTCACATGAATAATTAGTCAATTATTACGCGAGGTACCAAGTACAGAAGCGGTAAGGAACATACGGAAAAAATTAATTGGCGTTTTCGAAATCCAGAACTTGTCATACAGCACTATACATACCATCAATAATTCTTCAATATCATTCTGGAGTAATTCTAAATAGCTTTCCACTGTCAACTGTCCTTGAAATAAAATTGTCCAATTATTTTACTTCCGATTACACCAGCCCATACGTTTACTCATAACCTTTCCTGAAAATTACTTTCCTTCATTAAATTCTCATTTTGTTTTGCCCAATATCTGCAGTTTTGTCTGTTAAACATTCCATTGTTCGTGAATCTTGACTCGTTGGAAAACAATATCGAAGGAACAAAGTCGGGATTAGCAGTATTGTTCTGAAGTAACCAATCACAATAAACTAACCTTCGATTTCCATCATTTTCAAACAAATGCTGGTGCACTTGATACTTAAACGATTTGGCCTATGTTTTTCAAAATGTTCCTTGCTGACTCATGGCTAATTTCCCTAGTAGAAGCGGTAGGATTCACTTCTACAAATGCTAAAACATTGATTATCGTCACCTCATCAATGATAAAAGTTTCTTGTCTGAGTTATTTCTCCACAACGGGGAAAAATTTAAAACATGGATGATGTCTGTTAGGATACCTTTCAGCATAGAGTTGATGCGTTCCTCGAATGATTCTTGCATTCGCCATAAATTAATAGAATGTCATCTCTTGTATAGATGTTTGTTGAGAAATTTAATAACCTAAAGCACACTAAGTATACGAACGTGTTTCCATAGCACACTTTTGATTTTTAAAGTTTTTACCAATGAGAATTATGTGATGAGAATGGGAATAAATCTGAAAAATTGACTGAGCACTATTCGTTTCCGAAACTGAGTATATCTATTAGGAGATGTTTGCGGAATCGAAAAATGTATAACTATACAGAGCTTTTCATCAAGAATATCAAAGTTTGATTTATTACTAATTTTCTATAATTTTTCGACAAATAATTAGTGTATTGGGATTGTTATCCATTCGATTTTCGATTCACCGTAAAAATTATAATCTAAGGAATTTGTGTCTAAACGGTGTTCTCATTTGAAAAAATTGGCTTTTTTCACAATAAGTGGTTTTGGAAATATTGTTACAAAATCTTAGGAGTTACCCTGTAAGAATAGATCGCCAGTTTTCAAAAGTAGATTCTTATACCCGGGTCTAAAATAACTTTCCTTTTTTCTTAGAAAAACGAGGGCATAAACAGTTGGATGTGAGTGAGATTAAACAATCACAGTTTGGGAAAAATTAACATCTTCGAGGCAGCTTAGCTGTGCAATAATTCTGTGTCGAAGACGAAATTCTTGAAAAACCAATTTCTACATCTGCAGGAAACAAACTCAGCGGGAGCCTTTTGAGCAGTTGCTTTTGTATAAGTCAGAAACCCCCATAAAAAATCTTGAAATTAACCCTGACCAGCCATACATCGGGGATTTCGTAGTAGTCAGGGCATGGGAAGTTTATGTTGAAACAAAATATTCAATTTTTACAATTACATACGGATATGCGCGATATCTGGATTCTTTGGCGAATGGATCGACACCCATATGAATATATGTCCATAAGTGGCTTAAATGGCATGTTTTTGGTCATTTTCTCCCAGAAGTTGATTTTTCGAAGTCCTTTTTGTAAAGTCATGACCACTAATGGGCATTGTCAGTTAATTCAGAGGAAATTAGGAATAATTGTTCAAAAACACTACTAAAGTATTCCATAGTTCCAAGTAGTACCGCACAAACTGGTGGGAGCGGCAGCTCTCGGGTAGCGGAGATTAAGTAAGCCCCACCCCGACTAGAATCGTGATTGGTCGACGGGTGTCATTACGAACTGGCTTAGAGTTTGTCAAAATCCCACCCCATTGGTTAGGTAATTATTCAAAGTACGGATTAGTTTTAAATAAGGGTTGGAATTGTTTTTTTTTTCGAAATTTTACTTAAGTGGGGTGGGGGTAGGAGAAACCTTGCGGGGAAATTATCGCAGAAAAAATATCAGTTGATATTTTGTCATGGCACGGGTTAAACAAACTACCAGAAATTCGTTAGTTCCGTATCGAGATAAAGTGTTTACACATTCGAGTGAGTGATCCGATCATTCAAACTTAGTCGGTTTCGCGAGATAATTTCATTCACTAGAAATTGTGGGATTCTTTGTTCTAAGTAGAATTTTCCAACTGTCGAAAGTTTAGCTAAGTTTCTTTTGTTTAATACCATATATTATTGTTGGTAGAGAGTTAATTCAATTAATTTAGTCTTGTTCGCAAAGTTTCACCCAATTCATTTTCTTTACTTATTTATTTCATCAGCATAATTATTTCCCCAATAAAAGCCAATGATAGAAATAATTTCGTTTTCTTAAATAATTGGGATCCTGGGGGAGTTTATTCAAAGCTATCTTGATTCAAAGAATGCATTGCATAAGAACTACTATTTGAAAAAGCCAATATCTGAAAAACTATTTAGGTTAGGTATAGGGAACCCCAATATGAAATGAAAGATCATTGAATTTTATATTGTTCAGACCAAAAAAATACAGGGTGTTCTATTTGAAATAACAAAGTTATCTTTGTCCGAAATGATAAAAAAGTAACAATTATTTTTGAACATTCTGTATAATATTCTGTATAATTTATCGAAATCAATAGCTCAAAACCTCTTTTATGCTTGGTCAGAATTCGAAGGGATGATTTCTATACATTTCGATGTTATTTAGTTTCCAATTGTACCTAGCATTTTCATAAAAAAATCAATAACTCGAGAACGGTTATAGTTAGGTACATAGTACATTATATAAAATCATATTATTTTTTCCTGGCCTATTCAAAAGTGTAACGAAATACAGGGTGTTCCATTTAAAAAAACACAACTTTGATATGTCACACTTTTTTGAGCCATCCTGTAGACTCCAAAATAATTTCCTTTTGCAGCCTTAATCAATTAATTAAATGGAGAAATTCCCGAAAAAATTATTGGTTTGGTTTACAGGGACCGTGTCGTATGGGGTGCCCCACCTTGTATATGATATTGAAGGGTCTTCCGGGTATACGCTGAGATAACAACCAACCATTCAACCAAAAAAGTTAAATTATACAAAGTGTTCCATTTGAAATTCCCAAGTTGAAGTGAACTATGGAAACATGGTTTGTCAATACGTTGACAACCGGTAGTTATATTTATTGTTTATTGCCAAAGCAATTAAGTTTCATTAATTTTAACTTTCATGGCATGACATGGCCTCACGAACCATTGATATTCAGTACCAATTGAAAGAAATTCAGTGGATTTAGGAGTATGCTTTGTACGATGTATAGAATGTTTTTTGGCGCTTCTTTTCAATGTTTCTCTTCTGATATCTCCTAGAATATAATAGACGGATCAGAGCGGAACAAAAATCGTTATATATTCCTGAATGAATATCAAACGATATTGATGGATTGTAGCCATGTCCAAATCATTACTTCATTTAAAAAGAAATTAAAATTTGATTTTATCAGTAATTGAAAACGAAACAAATTCAATGATCCTCGCGAAATAAAAATATTCATCGATTTTCTATAAGTAACGGATTTCAAAAATTACGATTTTTTATGATAGTTCTTACGATGACAGTTACTTTCTCAGCCTCGTCAGAAAGGAATAAAATGAAAGAATATAATAAGTATACTACTATATCTTCAAGTTTGTTCATATAGTCAGGGATAAGATGCCTAGAAACCCTGGTGTATGTACTGATTCGATTTTGTTTAGACTTTTTAGTAGAGATTGTCGCTTCCTACTTCAAATTTTTCACAATAGATGGTGACAAATTGACATAGTTCAATGCATCAGATCTGTTCCCTCATTACAAAATGCATTTGCCAACCTTAGGCAACCTGCACACTGATGCGGAATACGGGCATGTCACTTGTGAAACTTCCAACCAATTGTAGAATTAGAATACTTCCCAATCTTAGTATGCTATTATTCATATTTACAACTCTTTCATAGTTTTGTTTCATTTTCAAAACGAGAGAGGATTTTGTGAATTGTGGTTATTATCTATCCCAAAATTCAATTGAGTTTTTTACTGTGTTTCAATTGTGATTAGTTGAAATGATTCGTATGTGTATACTGTGTGGACAGTCAAAGGCCACGAACCCTAATGTTGTTCTCTGTTCCGTACCAAACGTTAGTGGAATTGCTAATAATGAAGTTTTTTAAAAATTGAAATCAAATATCATTTAAATTGTATTGTTCTATCATTGTCTAAAGAGACAATGGTATTATATACTATATTTTACTTACATAAACTGTCATTTCAGTTTCACAAGATGGAACCATGCACTTCATTTTGAATAAATGTATAATTCGAAATAAAAACGAAATTCTCGATTTTCTAACGCCACAATTGAACAAGCCAAACGCCAAAAGCAAACTAGAATCAAATTATAGGCCGACAGTGTCTTTTTATGCCATTTTCGTCGTAATCAAAATAAAATCTTGGGAATATACTGATTCGTTTATTCATTAGTAACGTCGGCGACACCGAGGAGTGAAAAGCCGAAGCTTCGATTCGAATAGATGTAGTAATAAAGTAAAGAAAACTGAACTGTTTGTCGCTGTCTGTCCGAATGATTGAAGACAATGGCCGAATTGCCGAATCTACTTCTTCCACATCTTTGACGATTTCGGAGCGGACTGAACATTGTCCGAATAGATTTCTTAGGAGAGTTGCTCTTTGGTGTTGACATTTACTCAGCAATCATTCGAAACAGGAAGTGATTTAAGAAATCAAGCATGCCATATTGTCGCACGTTTGATCCCACACATTTTCAGATATGAGTGCATACACCAGGGTTTCTAGACATCTCAGTCAGGGAGTATTGAAGTCGGTAATAAGTTAAATGTGTACTATTTTCAACCATTTTCATACCAATAAGTCGAAAATAATGTGACTTTATCGATTCGTAGGTCCATCATGAAATCGATTCCATAACCTATAATTTTCATGGAGAAATTTGATAGAATAAACGGATATTCCAGATTTTTCTTGCGCAAATTAAATCTTTTAGAGGTCCTACTTGTTTAATACGAGTAAGAATCAACATTACCACAAAAAAGATTGTAAATCAAGTACAATTATGACCAGGGATAACTGAATCCATTTTCATCTTCCTCTACTAAAGTCCAGGCTAACAGTTATTTTCCGAACGCCATGTTCATATTATCAACGGCAATGCTTTCACGAGTACAGTAACAGTTAGTAGATTAGAATTAAGAATATAGTTAATGTTTGTCTCCTAAGCTCCATTTGTTTGATCCCTTATAGTAAACTCAGGTCGATGAATAGGGAGAAAGGACCAATATCTAGACAATTTTACTCATTTGTACCTTCAACCGATTGGTGGAGAAGTCTTGATATCCCAATTTTCAACTTCTGAATTACTTAAATTTTTTCTTCATATTTTCTCATTATATGGTAAGCTTTAAATTTGGAGGTCTAAATCACGTAAATTCATTATAGCTTCAGACAAAGCAACATATACAGGGTGTTTCACTGTGAATGGAACATTAGAAGTATCTGGAGAATGGACCGACGGATTATATCGAAAATTCATAGACGTGGATAATCAAACATGCTCTATCCGTCCAAAATACGTCAATTCAGTGTTCCCGCTTGTATCAGAAAGTAGTAGCTACTTACTTGTTTTAAATGGAACACCCCATATATTATATCATTTTTGGAATCCTTATAGGATTCCTCATAACTTTCCCTAATGATTCCATATACCTATATGTGACAGTTTTCACCATAAAAAATATTTTGTAAATTTTTTCACAATGCAAAATTGCAAAAAAAAATACAATTTGGGTCATAGCTGCATAAGACCATCAAGTATTCTGCCGATGAACCGAATCTCAGTTTCAGCATACAGGGAGGATCAAAAGGAAGTTCCTTCCGGAGACTCATGAAAATGACAAGAAAAGCGTCTACAAATCAAACTAACATGATCATTTATGTTATGAAATCGACTTCAATATAATGATTATTAGATAGTGTTTTAGACAGTATGCTATCAACTTCGTTGTGACAGAGAACTGACATATTGTTCCTTCATTGTCAAACTGAATTCAAGTTCCTTAGGTGTGAATGTACTATGGCAGAAAATAATTACTCAAATGTGGTTTTGATGGATTTATTCATCATTTATGGTCAATGTAACAAAAATATCAGCAGAACATGCAGATAGTTCAATGAAAAGTATCCTTATTAACCTCGAATGAATTTGAGAAAACTCATTAGATTAGTAGAAATTTTGAAATGTTTCGATCATCTTTGAAAGCAACAAGAAACTTGCCTAGACCTGTGATAGGTAACGAGGACAACGCAATAAATTTTTTGGCATACTTCTACGGGAATCATCAAGCTTCCATTCGTAGTGCAGTTGTGCCGGTGTGAAACTTTCATCAGTTCATATAATTCTGTGGGAACATGGAATGCATGACTACAAATTTCATAAATTTCAAGCTCTTAAGCCCCAAGACGCTCCACAAAGGATCGAACTATGGAAATATTGATGGTACAAGTAGACGAAGATTTTCTCAAGAAGATTATATGGACAAAATTTTCGAGAAGGTATTTTTAACAGAAGGAATCTTTATTACTGGGCAAACGAAAATCCGTATGACACACGTGAAATGGGATTTAAACATAAATTTAGTTTCAACGTTTTCTGTTTAATTATGGACAATGTGCTTTTTGATTTATGGTGACAACCTTGATTCTCGAAAATATTTGAATATCTTGAGGACAACGCAACGGTTGGAAATTTCATTGAAGAACTGACACTAGAACTATATCGAACATGTTGGTATCAACTTGATGTAGCTTCGGCTCATTGCACAGCAGAAGTCGGGTTGAAATTGGACCGCATATTTGATGATCGATGGTTTCGTTTGGGTCCATGGAACTGGCCTCCTAGATTACACCCCTAGACTTTTATTTGTGGGGTACTATCAAGCAAAGAGTCTACAGAACAACGGTCAACAAGAGGAAAGAATTAGAATATCGAGTAACTCGAGCGTTTCAGGAATTAGATCCAAAAGAAATTCGGAGAGCCGCAATAGATGCCGTTAATTTTCGCAAAAGAAAGTGTTTGGAAACTAATGGTAAACATTTTGAACATTTATTGAAATGATTCAGCACCGTTACAAATTTCTACATCTATTAATACACATGTTCGACGTTGTTACTTTTTGCATTTCATGATGATTGAAACATTCCATAACATAAATGATCATAACCCACAAACTGTACGAGATAGGTATAGGGAAAGTATAAAAAATTAAATAGGAAAATGTCACAGCTTTCCAAATAAGTAATAATATAAGCGTGTTCTATTATAAAAACTGAGTTATTTTCCTGAGTCTCCGGAAGGAACTTACTTTTGAGCCTGCCTGTATGCTGAAACTGGGATCCGGTTCATCGGATGGTCTTATGTAGCTATGACCCAAATTGCAATATTTTGTAAATTTGCATTGTGAAGAAATCATTATTTTTCAATGGTCAAGTTTTGCACACAAATTTGACAAAATATTTTGTATCGCGAAAACTACCACAGATAGGTATAGGGAATTATCAGGGAGAATTATGAGGAATCCTATAGAATTACAAACGTTTCATTTGAAATAAAAAAGAAGCTACTACTTTCTGATACAAGCGGCAACATTGTATTGATGAAAGATAGATAGAGCATGTTTGATTATCCACGCTCACAAATTTTCGAAATGATATGTCGTTCCGTTCTCCAGATACTTCTAATGTTTCATCCACCGTGAAACACCCTGTACTCATATTCACATTAGGGTGGCCCATTTTGAAAGACAATTTTTTTTCCAAGTCTCGCACGGAAATATGTTAGTTTTTTGTAATTGAGGAGCCCTCTTGACATTTTAGATGGATCGAATATTTTTCAAGGGTCGCTCAAGAATTTTTAAATTTCAAAAATGGTCGAAATTCGAACTTTTTTTTTTTGTTCTCATAATTTTGAATCTTGGGGAGTACTATATATAGATTAGACGTTTTCGAGCGACCTTTGAATATTAATTTTGAGGCTTATTTTTTTTTCTACAATCCATTAACATAATTATGAACCAATATAAACCTCAAGATACATAAAAATGCCAATGAATATTACACACTCAATTGATATGGATAATTAAAAATACAAAATAAAAAAAAAATCGAATTGTGTAATTACAATTGTAGATAATATAATACAGTGTTCATAACAAATGTTGTAAAACAAGTTGTTTTTTTTTTTCGAATTAAAATATCTTTTTTTGTTGTTTGGTTGAATTATTGTTACGAAAATAAGTACAGTACGCTCCTGCGTTGTTAATCTCGCACAGGCCGGACGATGTGACGGTTTTTTATTCAGGCAAAATTCCAGAAATATGACGACCGACTAGTCGACATCACGCTGAGCTTTCCCCATCGAATGATCTCGATGTTTCCAAGAAGCGCTCCAAGGTCGAGGATATATAAGTATGTACTCCGACCTATACTCTTCCTACTATACAGTGTGTCTCACTTCTCATGGAAACACCCCCGTATCTTCCGTAATTAATGGAGTAGAATTCTGAAATTTTCACGATCGTTAGATATACCAATGTCTAAATCTGGGGTTAACCTGAGTGACACACACTGCGCGCCAGGGGCGATGGATATTTAGACTCATCGTCGATATATCTAACGACCGAGAAAATTTCAGAATTCTACTCCAATAATTACGGAAGATACGGGGGTGTTTCCATGAGAAATGAGACAAATTCGGATTTTTCAGAACTGAACATTTTCCGTCGAAAATATTGATTGTTACTAAAGTTGATGTCCTGATCACGAATCCGTAAGAATTTTGAGCCTATCTTGCCCCCTAATATTTTTTTTCGTAAAAATCAGTATATCCATCGCCCCTGGCGCGCAGTGTATGTCACTCAGGTTGACCCGAGAAGAGATTTAGACTCAATTTCGGTATATCGTGAAAATTTCAGAATTCTACTCCAATAATTACGGAAGATACGGGGGTGTTTCCATGAGAAGTGAGACACACTGTATATAAATAATTTAACCCATCTAAAAGTGAACTGTAACATTACAATTTTTGAAGATCACACCAATCTATGCTGGACCAGCAAGGACCCGAAGGAACTAGAGGAATCCATAAATAGTGTAATGCGAACTCCTTATCACTTAATTCGTCAAAAACATCATTGATAACCTTGAAATGTACAATAGAAAAAAAAACACCAAAATCTAACAAAAATTACAAAACAGCTGAAATTCTGGATTCAGGCAGTTATAGTTTTCCCAATATCAATTGCAGAAGCATAAAAAAGTCTTGCGGCAAAATCCTGTGAGCAGCAGTGGCGGAGATAACTAATTTTATTTAGATATTTTAATATCCTAAAACGTATTTCGATCGGCACACACCAAGACCACAGACGCTACTTTCAGAGATATTAAAACACAAATATAACGCGTGATTTATGACCTCCCATCGTATAGACACACCTGCCAGCATTGATGTCCGACTTGATTGGCCCAGACGAATCGGTTGTAGAACAGACAGCAGTCACTCAAGTCCACGTTGACCAGCTGGCTCTTTGTGCCGACGGAGACTGTATACAAGTAGTAAAGATTATTTTTCGTTCCGTTTCTTTGCATATACGCTCGTGTTAGCGAAGTGAGTTTTTATTTGCTCCCTATAGAAACAGCTTCTGCAATTTATATTGTAAATGTTGATGTTGTAAATGTATGAAATATCCATTAAGCAATTCTTTACCATGCCACGGTCCTAAAAAGAAATCCAAAAATTCTGCAGAATATGACAAAATGTCTTGCATTAAAGTTGTAGCTCGTTATTTTTTTTACAAAAATATTTCTTATACATTTTGCGATAAATCTTATCGTTAGGGAGATAAACGGGATATTCCACTTGTAGGGTTGAAAGTGCGCGGGAACGAAAAATGGCTACAATTTGTAAATAACCGGACTAGTCAGTCGATGTTCCTCGCTACTAAGAGCTGCTTAAAAAAAACAAAGCACATGAAATGTAGAAAAAGCTCCGATCTTTCACATGAGACTAGTTTCGAAGTTCATACAAAATCCAATCATTATACAAAGAGTGTTCAAATATTTCCTATTAAATATCTGTAAGTACACATTTTGGTTAATAAATTCATAAGGAATCACGTTAATTCCTTGGGCCTTTGTGCTGTTCGAGGTGGATATATTAGCCCTTTTCAACCGGATTACTCTCGGTTTGTTGAAAGAAGGTATTTTGACATGAAATTCGGGGGTATTTTTTTGATAAAGACTAACTTAAAATTTTGTTGTATTTTGTTTAAAACCCCTTATAGAAAAATAATCGGTGGTTTATAAGTAATTAAAAATGGCCTTTCAATGGATTTCAATTTTTTGAATAAGTATTGTACTTTTTTAATTATTTTAAATTCCTGGAGATATGTACAGAATCCGACTTTTTTAAGAAAAATACCCCCGAAATACATGTCAAAATACTTTCTTCCAACAAAACCGAGAGTAAACCGGTTGAATAAGGTTAATATATCCACCTCCAACAGTACAAAGCCCCAAGGAATTAGCGTGGCAATGATTCCTTGGGAATTTATCAACCAAAATGTGTACTCACTCACATATATTTAATCGAAAATCTTTGGACACTTTGTATTATGATTGGATTTTAAATTAACTTCGAACTGAGTGTTTTTCTACATTTCATGTGCTTAGGCTTTTTTTAAGCAGCATGGAACATCGTCTGACAGTCCGGTTATATAAAACTTGGGGCCATTTTTCGTTCCCGGACAATTTAATTTCAACCTGGCGTTAGACTACAAGTGGAAAATCGCGTTTATCTCCATAACAAGATGATTTATCGCAAAATTTATAGAAAACATTTTTGTAGACAAAATATGCTAGAAATTTTTTCACATCCCCATTACTTTCAAATTCCTGAATACAGAATTTCAGCTGTTTTGAAATTTTTGTTAGGTAGTACTGATGAGGGGCAAATACCCCGAAATCGGTCTACAGGTGGTCAGCCTGAGTGAATTGGTTAATATTTATCCATTTCGCAACAAACATTTGCAAAGTACCTTGTAGGACTTTGCACGTTCATCCATCGGGTGCTATTCAACGTCCGTCGAGGCATTAGCCAGGGAAATAGTTTTTTTATGGATATTCGACCAACACACCTATTGTATAGGTATTTGTAGTCAGCAGCCTTGAGGAATAAGACTTTTTTAATTTTTGATGAAATATGTAATGAGCCTTTTCAATCATTTTCAGATAAAATATTCTTCGAAATATTGGATTGTCACGTGACGCACCTGACAGCGTTGCCAAGACACAAAAAAATATGATTAGCCAGAATAAACTCTTGTTTTTCACTTTCCTAATAATACCTGTCTGTCTGTTCAAGATCTTGAAGTATTATCTTGTTAATAATGTATTATATATTTATGATGTGTTCATGGATGCCTTTGTGCCTCATAAAGGTTTTATATAATTCATAAAATTCGATTTACAACCTCATAATAAGAGGTAAAGTACTTGTAGGGTACTTCATATAGATTCAGGGTTCAGGTAACCAGTAAGTATATACAATAAATACCTAAGTGAGGAATCCAATTCAAAAATTAATAATCCCTTGTCTACTCAGTTAATCAGGATAATGAAATTCCATTCCCGTACTCACTATTAGGAATTGGTATGTATAAACAAGTGCTTTCAGTACAAGACGCATTAATAATTATTAACATTTTCATTGAGAAGTGCAAATAGTAGTGCGACTAATTATTAACTTGGCAACTGTGTATATTTTCCCTCTGTCGTCGACCTAACCTATATTATATTAATTACTCGTTGCTTGTTTGGAAATAGTAAACAATGGAAGTTATATTCTACGTTCCTTTTTCATTCGTTTAAAATGAGTAAAATAGATGTGGGATTCGAAAAGGCAGGATCAGATAATTTGCCAATGAAGTTTCAAAGCTATCCTACAGTTTTTCTGTACGCCTGAATTTGTTGGAACATGAACAAATATTTAATTTGGAGTATCCGTCGTATTACGACAAATTCACAATAAACTAACAAAATCATACACAGACAAAACGTCGAATAATGTCTAATAAGGAGGTTATGTCTCCATTAATTTTTTATACATAGTTGCCACATCAGCAATTATATTTTCGGAAAATTAGTATTATATTAACTTGAATGAAAATTAAGTTTAGATCACGATATTTTAACAAATTATAGTTATCACATGAAATATATTACGTTACTGAATGTATTTATGATTATAATAAAAATGGCCGAGAGCATTCTATGACAGATGTCGATGATATATAATATTTCCTAATCTTGAAATATTCCAATGTTCACGGTCAATTGAGAGTAGCCAGCAATAAATTACTTAGTTCAATTTGTAATTTCACGTAATAAATTTGGAGGTTTTACTAAGACTTGGCAACTGCGGCGTGTCTGTCAGTATCGGCTTTATCCGCGTCATCAGAAACTTCACCAATTATATTACAAGAAGTCACTGAAGTCATGTGTTTGAATTTACACGTATCGAAATCACTTTTTCAATATTGACCAATAAATCAGTTTTTCAAAATTTAGAGTGAATACATTGTAAGGACTATGTTATAAAGTGCCTCCACTACGTCATGTGAAAAAAAGTGCATATTTTAAGATACTGGAAATGCCCATCGGGGCGCAAGGAAAGAGGGTCTGGAATCTCTTATCTAAATAATAAAAATGAATCTCGATTATTTGTAAGCGCAATCGTGAGAACGGCTGGACCGATTTGGCATTTTTTTTTATGTTCGTAATGGCCCAAGGATGGAAGAAAAATCGAAAAATTGGACAATTCGGGATTTAAGATATTTGGGCAACAAAAGGTCTGTCGGCTCAGCTATTACTAAGATCGAATTAGCATAGCAGAAGGTCGCGGGTACGCATCTCGGTAAGGTAATTTTTTTTTTATAAAAACAATTACCGATTTGGATAACTTTTTTTTATGTTCGTAAAAGTCCGAATAAGGTTTTTAGGAAAGATAGAAGTTTTTAGAAAAATTATTGGATTCGGGAAAAATTTAAAGTGTTTTTTTCTATAGGATTTTTGAACACCATAACACGATTCGAGCGATGGACATGCGTGATTCTTTGGTCGTGGAAAAGTTTTCAGGAATATATAATATGTATATACGGGATAAGGGGAAAACAGGATAACGAAAAAACGGGAAAACAGAATGACGGAATAGAGATAACGGGAAAAACGGTAAAACGGGATAACGTTAAAACGGGATAACGTTAAAACGGGATAACGGTAAAACGGGATAACGGTAAAACGGTACAAGGGGAAAACGGAATAATAGGAAGACAGGACAACGGAAAAACTGGATGACGGGATAAGTGGATAACAGGAAGCGGGCAGAGTCAAAAGCATAACCTAGATGGAACAACAAAAAGATAACGGGAAAACGGAATAACATGACAACGGAAAAACTGGATGACGGGAAGCAGGCAGAGTCAAAAGCATAACCTAGATGGATCAACACAAAGAAAAACGTAGGAAAACAGAAATTCTAGACGGATGAGAGGAGAAATTCTAGACGGATGACAGGAAAAAAAAAGGGAATATAGAAATTTGGACAGGACCACGTCTGTCGGGTCAGCTAGTTTGCATTAATCCCAATTTTGAAGTAGTAAAACATACAGAATTGGAAACTTTGCCCCATAACCCATAAAATATGAATTGTGAATACACTAACTTATTCAACATACTTTCGCAAAATAGTTGGGAGATTTCAATTTTTTATCAAACGTTTTAAATACAATTGCGAATATTTAACAGGAACATTATTGCACGTTCTGATTATAATATTGAAGGTTTTGCATGTCGAGTTATAGTGTGGATCTGCGTGACTATGTTTTTTCATTTCTAGATTAATTTGCCCTTCTCATGGTAATGAGTATGTATGTGATTAGAATAAATGTATTATCGATGACTTCATAGACTGATCATTTGTAATTTTTTTATGCATTCAACCATATTTTGCTGAGAATAAATATTCAATTTCGCCAATCAATTAATAAAAATAATTTTTTATATATTGAATAAAGTAACCACTTTAACCTTCTCAGGGGGAGATCTGTATATTGCGATTTGAACTTTCGCTAAGATAACCTTTTCCGGCGACCTCTTATTAACGAGTCTGTTTAATCTACACGAAAAATCGATCGCGTTAAAATATCTCGTGCAATTAATCGCCACCAATAATACACTAGTTGATTAAATAACTATTATATCAAATTCCGGATATCCAGTGCCCATACTTTGGGAGAGATTGAAATTGTATGTGGTAATACACGCAAAAAAGTGAGAATTACCTGTTTGAACGTTTTATGTTTTTTTTTCTTTCGATAAATGAATAGAATTTTAGGGTGTTTTCCATCCATTTAGAAGAGGAGTTGAAAATATGGCATTTTATATCTAATACCATATGGTGTTTTCGATTTATTGTTGTTATTAAAACATTTTGATCAGTCCATCATTTGACAAACCTCGAATATCAAATTCCAACAAATGGAAATCGAATATACTACAGAAGTATACCTCTCATTCAAGAATTAGCCACGAAATTAGTTGATGTTCTTAAAAACGAAAATATAATAATAACAATGTCGGCGTATAAATAACCTCACTTTCGTAAGTAATCAAACAATTTCATTCATAAAACAAAATGATCTATTGTTAATTCATAATACAGAAAAGAGAATTCACGTGTCTCCTTGCCAATTGACTCGAAATTAACCGATTCTTCGTTAACTTAGTAGTCTAATAAGAAAGAGGAGAGATAGTCTTTGCTGACTAGTTAGGAAAAAGTCTGAGAAATTCTTTGGGACAGCAGCAAACGCAAATGTACTCTTATAACATTATATTTCCAATATTTCGACAATGAATATTGTCATCATCAGGGAGCTACAAAGGTGAAAATACTATAGTATGTTGATAAATATAAAAATAACCTTACTTACAATGTTAGTGAGAATGGTCGTTTTTCGGTGAAATACAAAGAGATGTAAAAGACAGCATTAAAACATGTAAAAACATGGAGCAACAATTAGATTTATAAGGAATAATATTTGTAACAAAAACATTACTGGTAAATTTACTAAAAGCCAAGAACAATTGTGGTGAACATTCTTTGGTTATGAATGTGAAACGTCAGGGAAAACCACAACATAGAGGTTGGAATTTAACATAACCTAAAATGTCAACGTCAAAATTGTAAATTGATACAAAGGGATTCAACTCTTAAAATTCAAAATAAATGTAATTCATTAATAAAAACCCTCCACAATTCAAATCAAATTGATGAAATTACAAGGAAGAAACTTACTACATATACAGGGGTCATTCCGAAATTTTATGCACTTCCTAAAATCCATAAACCTACGTTATCAGTTAGACCCATTATCTCATCGATCAATAATCCATCAGAATCACTAGCCTCCTTTTTGACAGATGTTTTGAGAAAGGCCTATGATTATGAAAATCCATATTACATAAAGGACTCCTTTGACCTGTCTGCAAATTTCAATAAAATGCAACTTCCTGAAAATTACGTTATAGCTTACGTTGCTCCATGTTTTTACATGTTTTAATGCTGTCTTTTACATCTTTTTGTATTTCACCGAAAAACGACCATTCTCACTAACATTGTAAGTAAGGTTATTTTTATATTTATCAACATGCTATAGTATTTTCACCTTTGTAGCTCCCTGATGATGACAATATTCATTGTCGAAATATTGGAAATATGATGTTATAAGAGTACATTTGCGTTTGCTGCTGTCCCAAAGAATTTCTCAGACTTTATATATATATATATATATGTAAACTGAAGTTTAGGAAACACAAAAAACAAAATTCTTTGAGGTTGCAGTCAATAGAAAATGGCCAATATATATATATATATATATTTTAAACTTGCATATATATATAGAAAGACTATTCCTAGTTATATCCTGTTATGTTGCCAACTCCTACTTTATTTGGAGCAAGTCTGTATGCGTCATACGTGTCTGATTTCAAATGTTCAAAAACATATTGAAAGTAGAAGTATAGTACTACAAAACGTCTATTCTCATTTTGCGTTAAAATGCTACAAAATAGGTGAAAAATACTTGCAATCATGACCGAAAACGGGCGACCGCGTGAATGCGGCTGAGTAGTGGGGGTAGAGCAGCAGATTCATAACTCGCGCTCAGCGCGCTTGTATTACTATATATACGCTTTCCCCGCGACTGCTGCCTACCCCCACTACTCGGCCGTTTTCACGCACTCGCCCGTTTTCGGTCATGTTTGCAAGAATTTCTCACCTATTTCGCAGCATTTTAACGCAAAATGAGAATGGCCTTTTTGGAGCACTACTATACTTCTACTTGCAATATGTTTTGAAAATTTGAAATCGGACCACCTATGACGCATCCAGGCTTGCTCCAATAAAGTGCCTTGAAAATTTAAATTGCATTTATGCAAAAACTAATGATTCGAGAGCGCCAGAGTTTTCTATACATGAAGTACATATCTATTACTACTATGTCACGGAGAGCCTGCGCTACAACTTCAAACGTGGCGGTCTAATGATTTTTTTTAAACCCCGATTTTTTCAGTTTTTCTCCGTTACTAATAATCTGATCGAGTCGTGCAAGGGCTCACTTTCTTTCGCATTTTGATTCTCTACAATTCGACCATTGAGAGCATCGATATTTTTTAAATAAAAAAAATAAAAATATTTTTTTAAATAAAAAAATTAAAAACTAGTCTGTGCCGGATTAACCCTCCACTGGAATGTATCTCCCCTAACGTATATAAAAACGCACAAAATGGGTAAAAGTATACGAGTTGTAGTAGAAAGGCGGACACTGATGTGTAGGATATAAAGGGAAGAAATAGGGAATCTAAAATTATATATACAAAACTGCGTCCATTTGGTAATCCGGCACTGACTTTAATAGTTTCAGAGATAGAAGGATAGAATATGTTGCTGAAGCACATATTTAGCAATATTTGTAGAACCACTTTAACAAATTTCCTCAAAAAATCGTTTTTAAAAAATAAATAACTCACCTTCGTACTTTCGACTGAACCATGGCTAAGCGTTTTGGTGTGATGTGGTTGGTATGGATGCTGTTCACGGGGCCTACAAGGTGATGTGCTTCTACTCGAAGTTTTGCTTCCAGTCTGTTGTCCTACGTGCAAGCTGTCCATCGCACCTAACCTGAAAATAATAAACCTACACTGTACAAATTTTAGATAATAGTAATATGCGTAGACCGTAGGATACCGTCCGTCATCATGTATGCAAATTTATTATAGGGGGAGTTAGCAGGCATTTTAATATATCTCATAGGCATCTTTTGGGAAAATGCAGGAGTACTTTTTATAGATATATCAACAATTTTCACAAGAAATCTTCCTTTATCAGGAAAAAATTGTATGTCCGAAAATATAAACAAAAATGGAAAAAAAGGAAAAATACTAAACGGGCGCGTTTGAGAGATAAGAGAGAAATAAGTTTATCGAAAAAAATCGCAACGCAAAATTCTATTTGCACACGATATTACTGCGAACCTAACCTATAGTTATCACCTCCGGTTCCATAATACGATCATTAAAGACTTACTCAACATTTTTAGCGAAAACAATCGAAACGAGACATTCTGACCATGTCTCATTTTTTTAAATACTTTACCCAACTATCATATAATAGGTAAAATGTACGTCATTGCAACCTTCAATAGGTCAAAGGCCTAACTTCTAAGGCCCGGTATTTTCATCTCTGATTATACTAGGATTAAATTAACCGATGGTTAGAATATGCTTTTGCTTTATCAATAAACGTAACAAAAGAATATTCTAACTGTTGGTTAATTTATTCCTAGAACAGGAGGTGAAAATACCGGGCCTTAACATGTTTTCTTATCAATTTCCTCAATCAAGTTAACTATAATGAATCAAAAAGTGGAAGGCTAGAAGAAGCCAGAAATTCATCTTCATTCGTCAGAGTTTTGAAGTTGATAATATGAATATTGCGGGCGGAAACAAACTTTTCTGTGATAATGTGGGTTTTTACTTACGTAAAATCAGTGGATCCAATGGATTCTTGAATTTGTAACAAATCCAATGAAACCCAGTGTACTCCCACGACTTCTTCAAAACACCCCAAAAATTAACGAGTGTGGTAACAGCCAAATGTTTTCGATCTGGCAACACCGCACGGTACTATCGTATCCACTCGTGCCCAATCAATTTGCAGTTACGATAGTGCCCTCGCAGCCCTTGGTTCGGAAAGCACTACTCGTTGTTTGAAACCAATTTTGTGTTGAATAACTCTTTTTCAACGTTCACCTTTTTGCACAATTAAACATTTACTTTACTCGATGCTTTTAATAAAAATTGAAAATGCAGGTTACAAGTGACAAAAATGGAATGATCAAAATACATATCTCAGATAATTTATAACATAAACAAAGAATAAAACTATTATAGTTATTTCGTTGATTTTCGGTTTACAAGATAATTCTCGATGTGAGCTTATTCTGCAAAGATAAATCTCGGTAGGAGCTTGGTCTGCAATTTCTCTAGTCGCCATGAGGTCTAGGCGTCAGGGCCGGACTCAGGAACTGGGTGGCAGGGCCGGACTCAAGAACTGGGTGGCAGGACGGACTCAGGAACGTAACTTTGCTCGTCCCTTCAACGTCTTAAGTTGGATTTATAGATCGAAACGCAGCCGTTGTCGCTGCCGTTGCAGTTGCCATTCGAAGTTGACGGTGCAGTCGTACATATGTGCGTTTATAAATTCGTAGCCGCTGCAGTAGCCGCTATCAGTACCGTCCGAAGATGGCCAACTTTAATCTCCTGCGGCAGCGACAACGGACGAATGACATGAAACTTAATATTCTGGGGCAGACATGTTCAATATAGATATAGGAGTATTCCTAGTTTAACAGACAAATGTTTTATCATTCGAAATTTTGCGTTTGACAGATGTCAAAATTAATACACATACAACATGCTCATGCGCTCTACGCCGAAAGTATATATAGCTCTAAATTTTCCCGACTGCTGCGGCAACGTCAACGTATCAATCTATGAATCCAGCTTTATTCTTCAAACTGGGAGGTAGTAGGTAGAGGTATTATCAGGAGAAATAAATGATCATGCAGTAGAAAAATTATATGAAATATAGAGGTGGAAATTGTATTTTAAATTGGTCGATTTTCGGTGTATCATACTCTCAGAGGGTAGAGAATGTGTAAACAACTTCACTTTCTGAAGGCAGATTCGTTCGTAGGGTCTTGGGAAAAAAATCGAAAAAAAATATTATTCATATTTAAAAAGTTCAGAATTTTCAAAAAAACAAAATATATTTTTATATAACCTTCTTCCTTCACTTTCTGAAGGCAGATTCGTTTATAGGGCCGTAGGAAAAATGATATAAGTTCAAATTCCTTCTGTGACATCGTCACTTTTCTCGGCAATAAACTGAACTGTAAAATGTTGATTATAATATGCTCTCAATGTCGACGTAGTGATGACAAGTTTCAAATAAATTCGTCATATTATACCTATTTAGAATTCAGAAGTTAAGGTAGGAGACAAAAAAATTGCAGATTGGCAATTTTTCAACTTTTACTCTATAAAATGATATAATACAAAAATATATAGACAACTAAACGGGCACACATACGCTGTCAACAAGACACCAAAGGGGATACCATAAGGGTTCAGTTTTTAACAAAGACCAATTAATCATTCTGTCACATGAAACATCGCCGTGTTTTTTTTTTTCGAAAATTCTCAACTTTTTCCCTACTGCCTTACAAACCAATCTGCCTTCTTCAGAAAATGAAATATTAATTTTTGTTTATGAAATTATCAACTTTTTTCCTACGGCCCTACAAACGAATCTGCCTTCTTTAGAAAGTGAAGCTAGTCTAGTCGAGAAGTGAGTTTCCTGCGAAAAATCGTTCCCAGTCTACTAAAAATATGAGCGATGGCTCATTCGATTCGGGATGTCAATTCTGAGAAAGACGATTTTTTCCGCCTACGAAAATTTGCTTTTTTTAACAAAAAACAAAAATAAAATAAAAATGGCCTTAGTTTTTTGGCAATAGCTCAAAAACTATTGATGCTGGAGAAAATAATAAAACAGATTCTTGAAGGAGGAAATTTTCCCGAAACTCTATCTCTATTATTTATAATTTTAATTCAACAAATAAATAGGGCTCCGCGCGGTCGTTACGGCGGGAGTACTGCACCTCTCGAGAGAGCATATAAAATAGTTTTTATACTATTGTAGTATTATCTGAAATTAAAGTATTATCTGAACACTTGAAAGAATGAAATTTCGTTGGAAAAACATTTTGTATTGAATTTTGATGTGAGGCTATTGTTAATTAAGTAGTTTTTTATAACCACCGATTTTATTAAAAATCGAATAATTGTTTACAGAAAGACTCCATAATTTTTTCGGTTCCTGAAGCACATTTTACATGTGTACTCAACAATATCACTCTATAAAATTGTTTAAAAGTTGATTATATTGTTAATTATAAATTTCCAAAGTTCAAAATATGAGAAATCGAGTAAATGTTGTCAACAAAAAAATTATTGTTATTTTATATAGGTAATTATGAGTTTTATGTCTGACAAAGGCCATTCACAACGTTTTGAAAAATAAAATTATGCCATTTGTTTTTAAAATATTTATAAACAAATGGATGAGTTGAATATTTTTCAAAAATTGTTTTTTTTGCATTAGGTTGCTAAGAGTTTATTATGATTTAAAAAAAGGATTTAAAATTTTTTTTTTTTTTATTATTTGAATAATTTATTGACAATTGTTTTCTTTAATTCTTTTAAAATTTTTTATACTTCATTTAACAGCTAACAATTAGTTATAAACAAACCTTGATTGGCATAATATTTTTTCAATCGCACACAATTTTTATAGAATTTTCTGGAAAAATTACAAAAAAAATATTTTGAACAGTTTGTCGTATAATTATTTTTGTAATTATTTGTACCATTTAAAAAAATGTACTACCATTCAAAGTTTTTTAAGTTTTAAATATTTTTTTAAAAAATTACATTTATGAAGAAAAAAAATTTATATATAATATAATATATTATTTAATAAAAAAAAATACTATTATAAAAAAATATTTTTTTTTAATCATAATAAACTCCTGGCAACCTAATGCAAGAAAACAATTTTAAATTTTTTTTTTAATTTTTTAACAAATAGAATTTTTTTTTTAAAGTTGGGAAATGCCTTTGTCAAGACATAAAACTGATAATCACATAAAATATTTTTTTTTACAAATTTATATTTAAATATTTTTTAACTTTATAAATTTGTAATTAACTTCAACTTTTAAACAATTTCATGAAGTGATATTAAAGAGTACACATGTAAAATGTGCTCCAGAAAGCAAAAAAGATATATGGAGTCATTCTGTAAACAAGTATTCGGTTTTTAATAAAATCGGCGGTTCCAAAAAAAGTACTTAATTAACAATAGCCTCACATTATCAAAATTCAATGAAAAATGTTTTTCCAACGAAATTTCATTCTTTCAAGTATTCAGATGATACTATAATTTTTTTGAATTTTTAAATTCATATTCAATAGTATAAAAAAATATTTTATGTGCATTGCTCTCTCAAGAGGTGCTGTACTCCTGCCGTAACGCCCGCGGGGAGCCCTATTTTCAACGTTGAATTATAATTATAAATCGTTGAGATAGAGTTCGGGGAGTGCGAACTTTTCCATGGGAAATTTCATCTTCTTCAGGAATCTGTTTTATTATTTTCCCTATCGTCAATAGTTTTTGAGTTATTGCCAAAAAACTAAGGAAATACGTCTTTCTCGGAATGACATCCCAAATCGAATGAGCGCCATCGCTCATATTTTTAGTAGACTTGGAACGATTTTCCTCGACTAGAAGGAAGGAAGGTTGTATGAACATTATCTAGCCACCCATTTTTTCGAAAATTCTCGTCTTTTTTTACAAACGAATCTGCCTTCAGAAAATAAAAATATGGTTGTATAGTCCATCCAATATCAATTGCAGAAGCTGTTTCTATAGGGAGCAAATAAAAACTCACTTCGCTAACACGAGCGTATATGCGAAGAAACGGAACGAAAAATAATCTGTACTACTTGTATACAGTCTCCGTTGGCACAAAGAGCCCGCTGGTCAACGTGGACTTGAGTGACTGCTGTCTGTTCTACAACCGATTCGTCTGAGCCAATCAAGTCGGACATCAGTGCTTGCAGGTGTGCCTATACGATGGGAGGTCACAAATCACTTGTTATATTTGTGTTTTAATAGCTCTGAAAGATTAAAAACCAGTAGCGTCTGTGGTCTTGGTGTGTGCCGATCGAAATACGTTTTAGGATATTAAAATATCTAAATAAAATTAGTTATCTCCGCCACTGCTGCTCACAGGATTTCGCCGCAAGACTTTTTTATGCTTCTGCAATTGATATTGGGAAAACTATAATTATCTTCCCATCCAGAATGCCTTTCAAAATACGAACATAATTTCCACCTTATTGTATATTCCTTATCATATTTCTATTGCGCCATCATTTGTTTCCCCTGATAATACCTACCTACTTATAGTTTGAAGAGATTTCCAAACTGATTGGGAACGCCGCGCCCAACGTCTGCAATTCACACGTGGATACGACAGGACCGCGCCATGTTGCCAGATCGAAGACCGGGGCTATTTTCACACCTGTCAAAAATTAAATAGTAAAGTACCTTCATGTACATAACACACATTGTTTTTTTTTCACAAATACTTATTAAGTTGTGGTCGTTTTGAGTTTTTTCAAGAATTGGGTTTTGGTGTTTTGAAACCTGATCAACGGTAGTGGCATTCTGAAAATTCAATTTAATAAATGTCAAATCATTTCGTAGCAAATGAATCATACAAATGAGACTGGATAAGATTTTATGAAAAAAAAACAATGATATTCCAATTGATAATTGTGGAATTTTAGATATTTTTTTTTATTATAGAAAAGAAACATCTTCGAGCAGGATTCGAATCTGCGTCCTCTAGATCTCTAGACATGCGCTCTACCAATTGAGCTATTGAAGACACAAGGCTCCGTCTGCGATCCTAGAATTTAATGTTAGTTGTTGGGGTGCGTTACGAAGGTGGAATGAATATCAAGACCAATTTTTCCTTTTCCCTAACGTCGCCGTGGATTGACGGCTTTAGTCAAGGGTCAGGTGCTGATCTTGATGGCCATTGATATCCATTCCATCTTCGTAACGCACCCCAACCACTAACATTAAATTCTACGATCGCAGACATAGCCTTGTCTCAAATAGCTCAGTTGATAGAGCGTATGACTAGATCTAGGGACGCAGGTTTGAATCCTGCTCAAAGATGGTTTTTTCTATAATTCAAAAATTTGTCTGAAATGCCACAATTTTCCTTCTTTCATATTTTTCACAGGCGCAATTTTCATTCGTAATGATATATTTGGCAAAAAATCTTCTTTAGTGGTCAGAGCTCAGCACCTGACCACCCTTGACTGAAGCCGTCAATCCACGGCGACGTTAGGAAAAGGTAAAATTGGTCTTGATGGCCCATTGATAAGTTTTTTATATCCATTCCACCTTTGTAACGCACTCCAACAACTAACATTAAATTCTAGGAAGAAGTGGATCGCAGACGGAGCCTTGTGTCTTCGATAGCTAAATGTTTTTTTTTCTATAAATTAAAAATTTGTCTGGAATGCCACAATTTTCCTTCATTCATATTTTTCACAGACGCAATTTTCATTATACACACACTATATATATATATATATATGAAAGGAGGGTAGTCGCTGACTAGTTAAGAGTAAAACTAATAGTAGGGTCTGCAGCAATGTAAAAGAAAACTCTTTGAAGTTTTTCCAAGCTTTCGGAATCGTTTATTCCATCATCAGGGCGACTACAAATGGAAAAAATTGTGCATATAAGAACTGTAAAAAACAAATTATATGAGTACTTACATCTATCTTGAGGATGTTTACATATAAGTACATAATGGTATATAAGATACATTATTAATAGAAAATGACTTCTAGCTTTTGGATAATTAATTTCAAATTACATTTCTGAATGAAAAGACAAATTCTTGTACATAGAAACAACATTCAGATATTCATTCTCGGAACTGACAGTTACTAATCTGACAATGACACTTCTCATCGTAGAACAATTCAAATTCAGTTTAGGTTAGAATCACCACGTTCAGAAACTCTGACTTCTTGGTGTTTTATGTCGAGTGAAAGTAAAAAAGAATAAATTTCACTCAGATGGTTTATATCTGTTTTTTTATTGATGGAGTCATTCTCTTGATAGATAAAAGCCATTTCTAAGAAAGACCTTTTTGAAAGATGTGATTCTCTTGCAAGAACAGTTGTTGAAAGGTAGTTCATTTGGTGGTCACAATCATTGACATGTTTAGCTAAAGCACATCTCTCAGGATGTAGTCTACTATCACTCTTATGAGAAATGATTCTATCCTTCAATAATCTTTTTGTTTGGCCAATATAATTCCTATCGCAATCATGACAAGGGATACTATAAATAACATTAGTAAGTGATAAAAGAGGAATTTTGTCTTTTACTTTTGAATATATTTGTCTTATTGTAGTGACTGTTCTATTTGCAATTTTGATGTTTTCAAAGGTTTAAAATTCTGGTCAGTTTAGGTGTTATTTCTTTTATATAAGGTAACGAAGCATAAAAAATTGAAACTTGATTCATATCAGTAACACGTTCATTATGAGAATTGTTATTTTGTCTTATGGTATTATCAACTTCTGTTAAGGATGTGCTAAATAATATTTTTTTAACTAAAGATGGTGGATAAGAATTTTGTAAGAAAAGTTCTTGAAGTTTGTTCAAATTTTTTTTTATGGAAAGATATATCAGAAATTTTGAGTACTCTGTCTTTCATTTGTTTCAACAAATTCACTTTCATCGAAAATTTGTGATAAGAAAAGGAATTCAAATACCTTCCTGAACTGCATGGTTTTCTATACCAATCAATCAATATTGTGTTATCAACCAATCGGATAAGTTTTGTATCAAGAAAAGGTACTGAGAGATCTAAGTCTTCTGTTTCGATTGTGAATTGTATGAATGGGTCGTAGCTATTAAAAGTATCCAAAATTTCTGTTATACCATTTGTTGGTAAAGCTAAAATTATATCATCCACATATTTTTTGATGAAAAATAATTCAAAGAGATACTGGAATCACTGTGTCTAGCAATTCATCCATAACATAAGCTGCAAGAATTGGTGAAATTGAAGATCCATAGGAGTTCCAAAAGTTTGTCTGAAATATTTTCCATTGAATGAAAAATAGTTGTTTTCAAAGAGGAATCTTATCAAGTTGGAAAAACAATCTTTTTCAATAGTACAGTGTCTACTGATGCGAACCCAATTCTTATCTATTGCTCTAAGGCAAGTATCTAGATAAACATTACTAAAAAGAGAGACAACATCTAAACTGGCAAGAACATAGTTATCTGGTAATTTGATTCTATTAAATTTTCTTGAGAATTCAAAGGAATCTTTGATCGAATAAATATTATCTGAATCATAAGCAATAGACAAAATATTCGTTAAAAGGAAGCAATTTGTTCTGTAGGAGAACCTATACAAGCTATAATAGGTCTCACTGATAAATTTGGTTTGTGAATTTTTGGTAAAGAGTAAAATTTAGGAGAAATACCATTATAACTAGTAAGCTTTTTTTTAACCGTGTCATCTATTTGATTCTTATCCTCAAGAGCTTTTATCAAATTATTATATTTTCTTTGTATTTTTGTTGTTGGATCATCATTTAGTTCAATATAGGAAGTACTGTTATTAATGATATCATTAGATAAATCTAGATATTGTTGTTTTTCCATAATAACAGTAACATTACCTTTATCTGACTGAGTAAGAATCAATTCTGGGTTATCTTTCAAAATGTTCTTGACTTGTTATAAAGTTTTCGAAAATATCATTTTTCTATAGTCAACATTAAGTAAATGGTTGGTAATCACATTAGTAGCTCTAGCTATAGTGATGTTTCTTTTTTTATTGTCATTGATAGAGGAAGTGATGTAGTCTACATCTGCTAAAATGCTCTTTATAGAAATGTCTTTTTTTATTATTGGTTCGATACTAAATTTTGGTCCTAAAGACAAAAATTGTGAAATGTCTTCAGGAATCAATGTATTTGATATGTTCTTTATCCAATTTGGATTTGTTTTCAATTTAATTTTATTTTCATTTTCTCTCAAATCATTCAATTTTTTTATATTCCTTGTTTTTATTTTATGAAATAATCTATTATATTGAATGATTTGTTTACTGTAAAAATTTGCAAAAATCAATTCGTTTGTAAACGAAATAATGTCTCTTTTTAATAGTATTAATGAATTTTCTAATTTGTTGATCAAAATTTGATTGGTGTCGATTTCAATGTTAATAAGTTGTACTCCTAACCTGTGATTTCGTTCAGGAATGTTTGTGTGAGCATTCTGTCTGAGTAGTAACTGTTGGACAGGTCTTGTCGTAGATATTATATGGTTAGGAAGAATGCCTCGTAGTCTGCACTGAAGTAAAAAACATCTTCTGTTGTATTCTTTTGCTAGTTTCATTTTCGTATTTGACCATGATTTGAATTTCACAATTTTTGTCTTTAGGACCAAAATTTAGTATCGAACCAATAATAAAAAAAGACATTTCTATAAAGAGCATTTTAGCAGATGTAGACTACATCACTTCCTCTATCAATGACAATAAAAAAAGAAACATCACTATAGCTAGAGCTACTAATGTGATTACCAACCATTTACTTAATGTTGACTATAGAAAAACTAATAAGAAAGATCATTTCCTCTATCAAGTCAAGAACAGTTTTGAAAGATAAACATGAATTGATTCTTACTCAGTCAGATAAAGGTAATGTTACTGTTATTATGGAAAAACAACAATATCTAGATTTATCTAATGATATCATTAATAACAGTACTTCCTATATTGAACTAAATGATGATCCAACAACAAAAATACAAAGAAAATATAATAATTTGATAAAAGCTCTTGAGGATAAGAATCAAATAGATGACACGGTTAAAAAAAAGCTTACTAGTTATAATGGTATTTCTCCTAAATTTTACTCTTTACCAAAATTCACAAACCAAATTTATCAGTGAGACCTATTATAGCTTGTATAGGTTCTCCTACAGAACAAATTGCTTCCTTGTTAACGAATATTTTGTCTATTGCTTATGATTCAGATAATATTTATTCGATCAAAGATTCCTTTGAGTTCTCAAGAAAATTTACTTGCATCAAATTACGAGATAACTTTGTTCTTGCGAGTTTAGATGTTGTCTCTCTTTTAGTAATGTTTATCTAGATACTTGCCTTAGAGCAATAGATAAGAATTGGGTTGCATCAGTAGACACTGTACTATTGAAAAGATTGTTTTTCCAACTTGATAAGATTCCTCTTTGAAAACAACTATTTTTCATTCAATGGAAAATATTTCAGACAAACTTTTGGAACTCCTATGGGATCTTCAATTTCACCAATTCTTGCAGCTTATGTTATGGATGAATTGCTAGACACAGTGATTCCAGTACTCTCTTTTGAATTATTTTTCATCAAAAAATATGTGGATGATATAATTTTAGCTTTACCAACAAATGGTATAACAGAAATTTTGGATACTTTTAATAGCTACGACCCATTCATACAATTCACAATCGAAACAGAAGACTTAGATCTCTCAGTACCTTTTCTTGATACAAAACTTATCCGATTGGTTGATAACACAATATTGATTGATTGGTATAGAAAAATTTTTTAAAAAAAACCATGCAGTTCAGGAAGGTATTTGAATTTCTTTTCTTATCACAAATTTTCGATGAAAGTGATTTAACAGAAGTTGATAATACCATAAGACAAAATAACAATTCTCATAATGAACGTGTTACTGATATGAATCAAGTTTCAATTTTTTATGCTTCGTTACCTTATATAAAAGAAATAACACCTAAACTGACCAGAATTTTTAAACCTTTTGAAAACATCAAAATTGCAAATAGAACAGTCACTACAATAAGACAAATATATTCAAAAGTAAAAGACAAAATTCCTCTTTTATCACTTACTAATGTTATTTATAGTATCCCTTGTCATGATTGCGATAAGAATTATATTGGCCAAACAAAAAGATTATTGAAGGATAGAATCATTTCTCATAAGAGTGATAGTAGACTACATCCTGAGAGATGTGCTTTAGCTAAACATGTCAATGATTGTGACCACCAAATGAACTACCTTTCAACAACTGTTCTTGCAAGAGAATCACATCTTTCAAAAAGGTCTTTCTTAGAAATGGCTTTTATCTATCAAGAGAATGACTCCATCAATAAAAAAACAGATATAAACCATCTGAGTGAAATTTATTCTTTTTTACTTTCACTCGACATAAAACACCAAGAAGTCAGAGTTTCTGAACGTGGTGATTCTAACCTAAACTGAATTTGAATTGTTCTACGATGAGAAGTGTCATTGTCAGATTAGTAACTGTCAGTTCCGAGAATGAATATCTGAATGTTGTTTCTATGTACAAGAATTTGTCTTTTCATTCAGAAATGTAATTTGAAATTAATTATCCAAAAGCTAGAAGTCATTTTCTATTAATAATGTATCTTATATACCATTATGTACTTATATGTAAACATCCTCAAGATAGATGTAAGTACTCATATAATTTGTTTTTTACAGTTCTTATATGCACAATTTTTTCCATTTGTAGTCTCCCTGATGATGGAATAAACGATTCCGAAAGCTTGGAAAAACTTCAAAGAGTTTTCTTTTACATTGCTGCAGAACCTACTATTAGTTTTACTATATATATATATATATATATATATATATTTATAAGGGGATTTCAAGTTGCCAGAGAGACACCTTTGAGTGAAAATTATTTGAGTTTGGAACAGAATTGAGAACTGGTAATCGAAAAAAATTTTGATTTGTTTTTAGAGACACGTGAGTTGGAAGTACTAGAAAATAATAGTTGGTACTACCTTGTCGTGTAATAGGTAGGTGCATGAATTTTATTTGGGGAGTAAGTGAACGGTGCTCAGTACTTCCGGAATTATGGAATGGAAGCGTTTGTTTACATAAATCATCAAATCTTATTGACAATATTACACTAAAATGATTTTACCAATTATCTCTCCGAGCCCTTTAAGTTGGTGAAAGAAATTATATTCCACTGAGTCCCATTACTTGCGATCCTCAAGGCTCGATTCTACGACCATTGCTCTTCATGATGCATACCAATTTATCAATTCATCTATCACATTGCAAATCTCATTTTTATGCGGATAATTTGCAAATTTATCATTCTTTTCTTCAAATACTATGTGATTCTTTAATCCTGAGTCACTTCAATTTCGCCAACATAGTTTATTATTATTTAGCCAACATAGTTTATTATTCTTGCCTAACAAATCACGATCGAAATACATTTCAACTTGTGCTGAATAATTTACGCTTTTAGAAATCGCAATTCCATTTCACATAAAAACTATAAACTATAAAAAATATAAACTAATATATCACACAAAAGATATAGAAGCTTCTGTGATTTTTCTCGCGTTTATTTCAAATTTTAATATTTTGTTCATGTTTTATTCTATTGTATTTGAAAAATTTATGAAATAATAGTTATTTATGTATCAAGAGAATTATAAGGGCCTTAATTACGGAAGGCAAAGTTTTCGTCGTGAGGGCCTCTGGCCCGAGGGACAGCAATTGCCTGAGGTATTTAAGGCTCATTAATTCCCGTGGTAAATAAATAATTTTATTTCTGACCGATTTTAATAAAATAAAATTATTTTTAAAACGAAATAAATGTTTTGGTTGTTGCCAGGTTGTTGCTATGTTACTTGATTATAAACAGACCTTTGTTATCAATAGCTGTTTTTGCGTTAAAAACGTGTTTTTTTTCACCCCAAATGGACGATCCTTTTTCGATATAATGGAGGATATTCTGAAAAAAGCTGAAAAAGCAAGACAATCATTACTTCCATCGAAAAGTGAAGCCCTGTACCAAAAAGAATACAAGAGATATCTGAAGTGGCTGACACGGAGAAATGATGTCTACTTTGCCATTAAAAGAGGCAGGTACCTCGACTGCAGTGAACAGAAGCACCAGCCATACAAAAGAAGAAATTGTTTCCAGTGGCAGAAGTAATTTTCAGGGAACATTTCAAAATTGTACATTTATTATTTTTAATGCAAGAATAAATAAAATATGTTTTGGTTTCCATTTCATAAATATATATATATATATATATATATATTAGCATTTCTTGTTTAATTTTTACTTGTAAAAGGTAGAGGGAATTAAAGAATCTTTAATATCCCAAGGGAGTTCTAACCCTCTTTATTGATAGCGTAACCATGACAATATAAGCTTATAATATCCCGGTCAGAAATAAAATTATTATTATTATGAAATTAAAGATTCCGGGTGGTTGCCGGTATTTTTTTAATGCAAGAATAAATAAAATATGTTTTGGTTTTCATTTCATAAATATATATAGTTTAGCATTTCTTGTTTCATTTTTACTTGTAAAAGGTAGAGGGAATTAAAGAATCTTTAATATCCCAAGGAAGTTCTAACCCTCTTTATTGATAGCGTAACCATGACAATATAAGCTTATAATATCCCGGTCAGAAATAAAATTATTATTATTATGAAATTAAAGATTCCGGATGGTGGACGATAAAACAAAGATGGATTCTTTATTTGAGTTGTTTCACTTTCACTCATAACTTGATCCAATCCAAAACAGCGGTATATTTATTTGGGAAGCTACTTAGTGTTTATACAGGATGTTCATTCAATAATCACCAGATATAGGTACCGTTTGACCCCTCCAAAGCACCATAACTCACTTTACCGAAAATTATTTTCAAAGATTGCTACTAAAATTTACAACGCCCTTCCTGACTCGATAAAAATCATGAGTAGAGTGAAATTCAAAATCACATTGAGAAAAATTTTATTTGAAGGCAAGATTAATCTATAATTTTTTATTATTCTGTTCCAAAGAAACGAACTGATTTATTGTTTCGCGATGTTTATATTATTATTACCCCTATTTGCCTCCAGTTCTCCTTTTTTATTTATGTTGATTTTAAACTCCATTTTTAATGTTGACAGTATTTTTGCAAACTTCGAAATAAACATAATGTAACTATCACTTGAATTAATAATGTATGTACATGTTTTTATTTAGTTCTGAAATGTAGTTAATATGAACATACCTTCTAATTATTTTCTAGATTTCTTTGGAAGAGCAGTCACCATTATCTTCGTATAGGGAAGACTAAATTTAGCCCTTACATGTTGTCACCCTTAATGATATAAATTATATGTCCAACATGAAGTATTTTTTGTTTTTGGAAATATGAATAGACATATTAATATTATACAGTGTGACACCCGGATATTATCGTAATTTTTTTATTCCAGATTTCTTTGGCACCACTATATTCCTATATAAAAACTACACTCCGAGACTACCAACGTACATTTATAGTTATTCAATCAACTACTGTATTAATGGTGGCGATTCATGATCGAGTTAATCTTCGAGATGACTAATCGCCATTTTAATATGAGTTGATTACAAAAAAATTCCGTCTACCTCGTTCCTGGGGTCAACGTGAAATTTTCGATATCCATTTGCTTCAACTAAGAGGAAAATTTAAAATACATAAATTTGACATCGTGAAGGTAATATTATTTGACATTTGAATTCGTGTATGTTTAGTTGCCTATACCACAATGATGCATTGATAGATAAATCGACAATTAATAGGTTATTTAATGGTCGATTTCAGTGTATGTTTGGGTGCTTATATCACAATTATGCATTAATGGAGAAATTGAACGTTAATAGGGGTATTAACGATCGATTTCGTGTAGATTAAACAGATTCGTTAATACGAGGTCGCCGGAAAAGTAACAAACTGGTATTTTGCTTTGTTGCGTTGAAAATATCGAAAAAAGTTGTTTTCGCGTTGAAGATATCGAAAATAGTTATTAAAAAGTTATTCATAATCTAATTTTGAGCCCCAATACCAAATTTCATTACAAAATTCGCATATTAGGTTTTTTCAATATTTTTCTGCATAGTCCACACACGGTTACAATTTTGGTTTTCATGAATATTGAGCAGAAGTGTCGATTTGACAAACAGAGAAAGAAAACAATCAACTGTTGGTAAAAAACATAGTTTAAAGTAACAATCAGTTGAGATGATTACTCGTTACACATAAATACAAAATTAATTAATTATCTCTCAACTAAGTATACCCCTTTCAATTCGAATACATATCTCAATTCTTTTACGATTATGATTGGCTACTCTTCTCAGCTCTGTAATGATGATTTCGCGACTGGCTAGTTTTAGTTAACTTATTTTCGGGTTCTTGGCCTTATTTTGTAAACTTTATTCTTCACTATTTCCCAGAAAAAAAAATCTAATGGTGAAATATCGGTGGACCTGGGAGGTCAGAGATCTTTTTTCCTATTCAGCGCGTTGGAAAATTAGTTCAACCTCTGACGAACAATTCTGGAATTACGGATTGACGCATATATAGCTAGAAAAATATCTCCTGTTGCACATCAAGAGGAAGATTTTCAATTGCATCCCATAATTCCGTATCGAAAAAGTTAACTAAACGCTCAGCATTTACCAAGTTATTAAATAAAAACAGGCCAATTATTTGGTTTCCTAAAATTCATCACCATACGTTAACTTTCTCTGACTCTGATTACTATAATCAATAACCCAATGAGGATTTCCTGCAGGCCACTATCTACAATTTCGAGACGATAACACCCCATCAATAGTACTTGTAGCCACAGCAGTAAACAAAATTTGATTCTGAAAATTCAGGTCGTCTAAAAAATTTCCCTGGACCCAATAGTAATGATCTAACCTTTTATTTTATTTTCATCAGTTTGTAAGGCTTGACTTTAAGATGACTGAAACATCTAATGATAAAAATGCAGTTTAGGGAGAATTTGCGTATTACCAAAATTTTTGGTTTATTCTGATAGTTCATTTCTCTAAAAGCTTGAAAATAAAAAAAATTTTGGCGCTCAAGTATGTACCTGAAGGTATGTGCCTGTGAAAGACGAAACAGCGAATCATGAGCATTCAATTAGGCGGCGTAGGTGTTGTCTATTGGCCGACGTCTGTCATCTAGCGTGAACTGGCATCTCGCGACTGATTGTCATTATTGTGCCTCAATAATAATTCGGAAAAAACGATAAAAGTACCGCTAACGAAGTGTCCGCGAGCGAAGTGAAGCGTTACCTCGTAAGTTTGGTTGGCTTGCATTCAACTTCGATAGCAAGGTTAGGCAAGTTAGGTTAGGTTTTGTTCCTTTCTTTAACGTAAGATATTGACCGGGTTCGTTTTTGTGCCGATCCAGTCTTCAAAAACCAAAAACATCCACGCCGAAGGCGTATCTTGGGCTGTAGACTACTAGAATTTGAAGGGGGGGGCAACAAAATGCAGCTATTGTAGCGTTTAAGTTTGACCGTCGAGTTGAGGAAATCAACATCGTAAATATAAAAATTAATATACTTCTGGTAGGTAAAAGTAAGAATCGTGGTATGTATTTACATTCTGAAGTAAGGTGGATATTTTAGAAAACGGTAGTTTTTCATATAAAAAAATACTAAAAACACGTGAATGAGGGTGTGGTGACTGTTTTCAGTGGCCGAAAATATCGCAGAAAAATAAAGCCTTTTGAACTTCTGGAAATACGCTGATCAAATAGCAATTTCGAGTCCACTCCAAATAATATTGTTAGATATTCGATATATAACGGGCAGTGATGGATCAGTTTTTCTACTAAACTTTATATATATATATATATATATATATATATATATATATTATATAATATTGATGGCTGGAAAATCTCAAGTTATGGAAACAATACCGAATTTAAATTGGCCTACTGTAACTTTTTGGGATTCAAACCATTTGGAAATATTTCAACATTCTTGGCAGAAATTTTGATGTTGAAAGTTTTCTATACATTGACTTCATTCCATGTTTACTCCGCCATTTTTACATCGCCGAGGTAAAAGTGAAAAATATCATGCTATTCGAAGTCAAATTAAGTTGGGGTGGCTAAATGCTTCCTAATATTTCTATGTGATCTGACTCAAATCAAAGAAGGCCCACAAGTATATATGTACCTACTTGGTTTTCAATCTTAATATAACTTAGAAAAATAATAACTAATATTTATTTATATAATTTAAAATACGAGAAATATTATACAATACAATGATGTTATGTTTGTCGGCGGAAGAAAAACTCAAATAGTATTTGATTGACACGGGCGAATGAACCCCAAATGAAAGGAGCATACAGGGTAAACAAAAATTATTAATTCTCATTAATAGTACCTTGGAGCCCATGAAGCTCTATCAAACAACTTATAACTTGCCGATGTTGGTATGAAAATGGAAGATTGAGAATTATTTTCAATCTGTCAATAGCCACAATTTTGAAACTAATCGACCGATTTGGCCCATCTTCGAACTTAGCCGAGGCCTCCACATTGTTATAAGTTTCGTTATACTGATAATGTTTAAATTAGAACAGAAATCGCTCAACAAAACAAAATACATTCTATTCCTTTGATATTGGCAACAAATCAAAGAAATTCCTTCTTTCTGGCTTTCTAAACTTTTTACTAACCGCTCTATATTTAGCTCATGACCAACTGCTTTCTCAATAGATATCATGGCCAATACGTTCCGCCTTTCTTGAGCCCTTGTGGAGCGCAAATAAGTTTTGGTGCCTTTAAGCTTTGAGAAACTCCTTTGTGCATTGGCAGCTATAACAGGTAGAGTTATAGGGCTTCGAAGTGAGACTTCAACATTCGATCCAAAATACATTTCAATGACTAACTTCAGAACTTCTGAGGGAAATTTGTTTGGGTTGATTATTGTGCATGATTCCAGCCAATTCCAGAACGGCAAAACCTTCATTAGTTATATTATATCCATTCTCAGTTGAATAATACATCTTCGACTCAAAATATAGAGTTCATTGAAAATCGTACATATTATAATGTTGAATTATGAAGGAAACCGGAAAAATAAATAAATATCATTCCCCGTATAAAGTATATAGTAGACCAAATTGAGTAAAAACTATTCCCGCGTAAAAACTATTACCGCGTAAAAACCAGTCGATAACTTCGCTAACCGCTTATAGCATAAATTACCGTAAATCACTACAGATTATACTTTATCGGGTTTGGGGTATAGATAATAGAATCTATTAGTAGAACAGTGGTGTGATGTGTGTCTGGGCAGAGGCAGACATGTAAAGTGATCGACTGCAAGAAAAATGTTGTGTAGTAGTCGAAAGAACCATACACATAACACATCTGGCTCAAGCAATTCTGCTTTAAATTTGTACAACAACCAATGAAAGTGTTTAATACTAATAATTTATTATTTGATCCACATAGGTTCCACATAGCAGGTAGATTTCGTTAACGAGTTTAAAATATTATATATAAAAACACTTTTTAACAAAAAACTAAACCAACGAAAAAATCAACAGAAAAACAAAAAATAAAATAGACCTTCTTAGTCTTAATGATAATTGAGCTCATTAACTAATGTGAGTAAATAATTTTAATTCGGCGCCAAACAAACAATTATCGAAGATCATTATATTACTTTGAAGAAGTAATTAAAACGCCGCTATGCATCTCGCTTCCATCATTTTACGCTTTACCTAATTCAATTGCTAGTTTGTTTGGCGCCGACTCAAAATTAGTTACTCACATTAGTTTATGAGCTCAATTATCATTAAGACTAAGAAGGTTTATTTTATTTCTTGCTTTTCAGTTGATTTTCTCGTCGGTTTAGTTTTTTGTTAAAAAGTTTTTATTTTTACAATTTTTGTGGCTGAAATCTACTAATTACTACCTATTTAATTTTTGATTACTTCCAAAATACTTACTTTCCTAGCTTACTTCAACTATTAACTGTTAAATACTATGATTATCTACTTTAACTATTTATTGTTATATAATATACATTATTTTCGAAAGATCTGGTAAGTTGATTTCATCACTTTGTTTATATGTAATTCCATCCTTTCCATAGAATGTAATTATTGTGACGGATGCAGGACGATCTGTCAATGTCAACTACATATGTGTGCCAATGTTCACAAGTGAAAAATCAATCATCCCCTATTTTACTACCATAGGGGTGGATTATTCCATTCCAAATTGGAATATGATCAACTATGAGGTATACCCTATCTAATAAAGAAAGAATCATCCAAATCGGAAAACCCACTACAAAGTTATGCCTGATAGAATCGGTTACGGACCAAAATTCAGAGGGTGAACGATCAATATCCTTCATTTTGCTATCCCTTGGGGATGGATTTTTTTGTTCAAATTCGAAGTACACCCTATCCAATGAAAAAATAATCATCGGAATCGAACTGCTCTGTGAAAAGTTATGCGTGATCATACATAAAAAAAAATATACGCGTCGACTAGAGAACCTCCTCCTTTTTGGTTTCGTCGGTTAAAAAAGAAAGCTTGTAAACTCGACCTTCTAAAAAGTTTGGAGATCAATATTAAACAAAAAGTCAGAATACTTGCTTGGATTAATTTAAATAATTATTATTTGTTGAATTTGTTTCATCGAAGATTAAACAGTAAAAGTGAATGTTTTTAACCGACGAAACCAAAAAGGAGGAGATTCTCTAGTCGACGCGTATATTTATTTGCTTGCTATTTTGATGTGGTTTGTCTTGTACATTTTCGAAGATGTAACAAAAGTTCGGAAAACTCTTTTTTAATGTTCAAAAATGACAATTAAGACAAAGAAGAAAAAATGGTACAATGACGAAGTGGAAAAACCCAGTTTTCTTCAAGCGAAAAATTGACTGCAGAGTGTTTATCGAAGACATTTTTTGATAAATACGAACTTATTCCAAATCACATGAACATGAGTAATAATTAGTGCAAAAAGAAAAATATATTATTCTCATATTTGAAACTAAGAAAAAGTAGTCCAATCAATTCGCATTGATTTGAGAAAATAATTTTCTATAATTCGATTTTCTGTGACGAATGAAATGTTAATTCAGAAAAAAAAAGGTTTTTTAGATGTGGAAATCACAAATGCGTTGGGTTGCAAGAGGATCACAATTTGTTTTCAACTCAAGCAAATGTTTCACTGAAGTTTACACAATTCATAGAAAAGGGGGTTCCGCACAACGGAAAGATATTCTAAATATGAAGCCCTACCTCGGTTTCACGGCCATTTCAGCGGACTTCAGTAGAAAAAGCAGCAACTGTTTCATGATTTATTCTTGAATGTGAAACTGCGGTATGGCTTTGGATTTGAAAGAAATGTACGTTGGAATTGTAGAAAATTCCATATGTAAGACATTTGCTTCGGTAGAAAACTTCAATAAGAAACAAAATAAATTAATTCCACATCTGGAAGAGTTTCCTCGAATTCCAAATTTTATTTTTTATACAAAATGGAGAAGCGGAAATCCTAAATTTTCCTTCAAATCCAATAGTCTCCATAAAAAATGATTATTCAAATGTTCGAACAGATTTAGGCAGACGAAATGTAATTAATTGTTCATCAACACAAAAGGAATCTTGAGAAAACAAGGATATGTCGTAGATTATTCTCTGGAAAGAAAACGAAAAGATCGAAAATGTAAAAGAGTTGATGAGGCCATAGAGTAGTGCCCACCTTGGACTTATCAAGAAATTATCCGACTTTCCTGAATATACCTTCCAAGCCCAGGGTCATATCAAAAAACGGTTACAATATTTTTGCTTAGATAATAAAAAATATAGTTATTATTAATTTTCGAACCGTTTCCTTTCATCACCGAATAGACCTACAAAAAAATGTTAGTAGTGAAAATTCTTTCTAAATCCTTTAATCATCTCCTTTTCCAGATACTTTACTGAAATTTGTTTTTAAACAGAAAGAGGCAAATTACATTTGAAGAAAAAGAATAAATATCCGCCTATGGTCGGCTTTTTCGATCAAAGCGTAAACCCTATTATGTTTTATCAGGGTGGATGATAAACCTCATCCTCATCCAACTAAGAATGGATATACTATAGTAAAATATGTAAATCTTCACAGTGTTAAATCGCTTTGTATTTTGAGACGTATGAATCGTTCACAAAGACATCCAGAGCATTATGCAAGGAATCAAGTTCGTATTTTTTGCATTTGGTTAGTGTCAAAATTGCTAGCCACTATTTAGCATCTACTTGAAACTTATCGACTGATTGATTTTGACAGTCAGAACAATGTTTCCTCAAATATTATCAATTATGTTTGCCAAAGAGATTGATATGATTCAGTGTATCAGACTATATGACAATTGAATATAAAAATTCAAAATGTTGGATATATTCATTGACTTTACATACATTTTTGTAGATGAGTAAAGAATCATTAATTTCTTCAATATAATAACCGAATGGCTCAATGTAATCAATTCTGCTTACCAACGAATGGTTTTACGGGTAAATTTCCAAGATATTGGGTCAGTATACATACACTATCGTTAAGATGATGATGAAAAATCTGAAATATACTGAAAAAATTCGTAGTTTCTTGAGATGCCATAGCGACATCATTGACGATAATATTGAGACTGACTGTTACATGGTACAAAAAAATCCTTACAATTTAAATTACGAATGCTGTTTCAGGCGATTTTGCACACCAGCACGACAACTCTATGTCATCTATGAATATTTTCCATTGGAAAATCTAATTCTTCTAGTTGTAGCCTTTTCTATAGGAATGAAGTTCACTTAACGAACCATACGACTCAAATCCGGGTACAGTCAAGAATTAGGCTGAAATATTTGGAATTATCATAATTAGTTACAGTATTCAATTTGATTTATTTCGGAACGTATATCGAATAACTCATTCTGGATGTTTTTAACTTTCTCATATTTCAACCTTCGACTAATAGATATGCACACACATTAGAGGATAAAATTTGGCTGATAGATGACACAGTTTATCACAGGACCCCTTATAGGCTGGACATTATTATCCCAAAAACTGTATTATGGGTAAAATACGCAAGATTCCGTTCTAGTGCTTCGTTTCATTTCTTATAATCCTTGTGATTTTTGAGCATTCAAATATAGTTTTGAAGTTAAAATTATATAAATATAAATATGTATTCTATGTGCTGTGACAAGTTCTTCTTCTTCTTCCTGATTTTATGGCCCTTGCTCCCTATTGGTGCATTCAGCCAGGTCATCTCGTGGGGCTACTACTTGGTCTGATTTCCATCATTTCGTAGCCCTTGTATCTTCCACTTTTCTACTCTCGTTTTTTTTTTTTAATTTTTTCTTTCTCATATATTTTTTTTTTCTAAAGGTTAGTTTTACAAAGTTCACAACAAAGGATATACAACTCTTCTCGCTTCGGGGCAGCAGCGAAGCATTTCACACCCTAAAACTGCCTCGGACAACAAGCACCCAGGATAGGATAGAAATACAGTAGGGATTGGCAAAAAAAAAAAAAAATAATTTTTTTTTATTATTTTTTTTTTTTCATAAGTTTTTTTTTTTTTTTTTTTCATTTTTTTTCCCCAAATTACTATATATTTACATATATACACATATTCATGTATATTTTATTGGCCTTTATATTTTGAAGTTTTTTTTTTTTATTATTTTTTTTTTTTAATTATTGTTTTTTTTTCCATTTTAATTCATTTTTCCTTCCCCATTATTCTTTATTTTATTTTATATTTTTTTAATTTTTTTTTTTTTTTTTATGTCTTAATATAACCGGTAAATTGAACGGAGCTGGGACACCTTTATTAATTATTTCCCTATATAAATCAAACTGAGGTATCTGATTGATGGGTCATTCAAAAGTATGTGTTCTAGAGTTTCTTCCCTACCACACTCACAGTTTTTATTTTCTTTCATTCCTATTCGGAATAAATGTTGATTATTTAAACAATGTCCTGTTTTCATTCTAATAACCGTGGTGATGTGTCTTCTATCCATAAAGGCATATCTTTTATACCATGTTTCAATTGGATAAGTTTCATGTATTTTCCCATAAGTCTTTCCTTTATTTTGTATATCTTTTTCCCATTTTTATAATATTCCCTAATATTTTACTTTTTACTATAGGTATAATCGAATTTTTGTCCACTTTAATGTCCATGGTACCCCCAATGTTGTCCCAATTTTGCTAATATATCAACTTGTTCGTTTCCCACTATGTTAGAATGTCCTGGTATCCAGGCAAATTCAAAACAATCCCATTCATTTCTGCTAAGTAACTCATTTGTTTAATTTTAAGAGTTATGTAATCACTGTTGGCTTCCTTTTATTTCCCCTTATTTTATCTAAAGCGCTTTTTGAATCTGTTAATATTAAATTTTTTCCAAATTTTTCTCTAGACATACTGTCATTCCTTTATGTATGCTATCATTTCTGCATCACATATATTTGTAATATCATGTAACCTTGACATGAATGAATATTCCCCATTGTTCATCATTACTGCAAACCCCACTTTTCCCATCTTTTTTTGACCCATCTGTGTATACTAAATTATACTCATTTATATATTCTCTATTACACTTTGAAATTTTATTTTATTTCCCAAATCCTTCTTTTCCAACTTTAAATCTATTACCTTAGGTTGATGAATATACACTTGATATTCAAAACTACAAAAGGACTCAACACATCTTGATATATATATTGTTTATAAGGTAAAACATATTCTAACGCTTCTACTAAATAAGGCTTATTATTATTTTGCCATATCCCTTCCCTGTTTTAACTATTTGTCTTAAACTTTCTATTACTTTTATAATCGGTGAATTATTATCTTCTATTCTTTTAATTATGAATTTAATAGCTAATATCTTTCTTCTATACTCAAGATCAATTTCTCCGTTTCAGCCAACAATGCATTAATCGGAGTGGATCTCATACATCCAGAAATTATCCTTAGAGCTTGATATTGTACTTTATTAATTTTATTTATGTTTTTGCATAGGAGATGGTTTTATTAAACTGGTTCCATATTCCAGATGTAGACTTTATTATCTCATTATAACTCATTAACATGCTTTCTGGGATCTGCTCTCCACCACACTCTTCAGAAACCCTTTATAACATTCATTCCTTTATTTGCTCTATTTGTTATGTTACTTATATGTAAGTCCCAACTCAAATTTGGGGTAATCATCACTCCCAAGTAATTTACTTTTTTTTTCCCCTCAATTTGATTATTTCCTATCTTAATTATCCCCTTATTATTCAGTTCCTTTCCCTTTTTAAACCAGATGGTTTCACATTTTTCTATGGATAACTCAAAACCATGTTCTTCCATCCATTTATTGATCAATCTCAAATTTTTATTAATTTTTTCCGTCATATCTCCAATATTTTTCCCCTTTGTGAACACTAAAATATCATCCGCATATGAAATCATATCTATATCCTCTGTTGCTATATCAAATAAAGATCTTAAATATATGTTAAAAAGAATTGGGCTCAAGGGAGATCCCTGTACCAACCCTTTGGTTGTTACTCCCGGTCCATGCATATTTCCCTCTTCATCCTTTATGTAATTTTGCCTGTTATTTAAAATTTTAAAAATTACGTTAACCATGTTCCTTTCCACACCATATTCTACCAAGTATCCATATAATTTATTGATATTTACATTATCATATGCTGACTTTATGTCTAAAAATACTGCAACCACCATTTGATTATCGCTAAAAGCCATTTGAACATTGGTTACTAAAAAAGCTACACAATCTAATGTTCCTTTTCCTTTCCTAAAACCCATTTGATAATTTGACAAGATTTTTCTGTTTTCAATTTCCCAATCTACCCTATTTTTAATCATTTTTTCTAAGATTTTTAATCCACAGCATGCTAACGCAATCGGTCGATAGTTCATATGATCTTCCGGGTTTTTATTTCTTTTTAAAAAACCTAAAATAATATATTCCTTCCATTCCCTGGGTAATTCTCCCCCATTTAAAATTTTGTTATATATATCTAACAATATCTGTATTGCTGTATCTGGAAGATGGGCAAACATGCTATACGTTATTTCATCTATTCCAGGTGTTGTTTTGTCCTACATTGTGTAAAACCATTTCAAATTCCTCCCTATTAAACTCCATGATATCTTCATTATTACTTATTATCCTGAATTCTGGATCTATATCACAAATTGACATTCTATCCAGTATTTTTTTTGCAATATTTATATCTGGCAATTTATTTTCTGCTCGTATATTATTCCTATCCGAAAATTTTCTCATGATTCCCCATACATATGAAATATTAGCCTCTCTGTTAAGAGTGGAACAAAAATATTGAAAACCTATCTTCTTTTTTCTCCTTAATATTTTTCTCGTTTGTGCTATAATTTTTTTTGCATGAATATAATTCTCTAAATTCGTGTTATTTTTAAAAATCCTTATTGCCATTTTTCGTTCTTTAACCTTTTGCTCACATTCTTCATCCCACCATGGGTTCCTAGGTTCTTTTTTTTTACATGTTTTGCTTCTTGGTATTGAAATTTCCGCACCCTCATTCATTATTTTTATTATATCATCATATTCATAATCATCCTCTTCTTTTTATATTATTGTTAATATAATTGTAATATACATTCCATTCCGCCTTTCTATATATTCTTTTGTTCTCGTTCTTATTTATAATTTTTATTTCTGTATTATTCACTCTACATATCGTTGGAAAGTGATCACTATTTCCACAGTCTTCCATTACCTCCCAGTTACATTTTAAACCTAATTCACTAGTAACTATTGTTAGATCTAGAATGCCTGGATTCTCATTTGGAGTATTGAATCTTGTTGGCGTCCCATCATTCATTATAACTAAATTTTTACTATCTAAAATATTTTTCAAATTTTTCCCGTTTCTATTTTCTCCCGTACTACCCCACATAGGATTGTGAGCATTTAGGTCTCCCATCCATATTATTTCCCCATTTAATTTCTCTATTATTTTTTCTATTTTCTCTACTGGTAATAAATTGTTTGGCGGATTATACATATTAATTATATTAACTCCATTTATTTTAATAATGATTATTTGACATTTTTTATCCAATAATTTTTCCTCTATATTAATGCTGTTATATTTAATATTATACCTTATAAGTGTGGCTATTCCCCAAATCCATCTTCTCTATCTTCCCTTACAATCTTATAATATTTTATATTAAAATGTACATCTTTTTTTCAACCAAGTCTCATTTATAATTACAACATCCGGTTTTTGTTCTTCAATTAACTTGATCAAATTATCCCGATTACTTTTGATACTTCTAATGTTCCATTGTAAAATTTTTAATTCTGTCAACTTCAAACTACCACTCCTCTGTTGAGTCATAGTCCCTAATTCTATCTAAACCTATCATTGTTTCAAAAATATCTATAATTTTAATTTTCATATAATTTGAAGTGTCTGCAAAATTGGAACAAAAGTCCCTTATCTTATTTTCTACCTCACAAATATCTTTTGAGCAACTTTGCTCTCCAATTTTAGGTCTTACTGTTCTATATCCCTCTGTTTCTTCCGATGTACTACTATTATATCCTCGCTCCCTGTTAATACCAGCTCCTGTCTTACTTTGATACATTCTCCCATTTGGCTGTAATAGGGCCTCATTATGCCCTATTTTATCATACCCCTGTCCTCTCCTACTCTTTATTTTTTCCTTTGTTTGTGATTCTTTCACTACATTACTAAATGTTCTTTTTTTTAAATTATTTTTATTATTTGAATTATATACTTCTTTTCTTTGTTCTATATTTATTACGTTCTGTGTTTCTTTATTCCTAACTCTTAATTCCGGGAAATCTCCTCCCCCCAATATAATCCTCTCCTCTTTAGGAAAGTTTAAACTTGCTTCATAGAAACTCACATTATCAAAAGCCATCCTTTCTCTTATGTTTTTCTGCCTCAGATACTCTTTACAAATTCGGTCATTGGATTTATGTGTTGAGCTCTTACAATGATAACATTTAATTGTTTTACATATTTCATACTCTTCCTGCGTTTCGTGCTGTTCCTACTAACTGATGCATTTTTTTTTCCCTATCACTATTTATATAACATGTCCAAATAATAGGCATTCAAAACATTGATTCACCGGTGGAACATATGGAGTTACCAAATGCGTCATATAACATAAATCAATTGACCTAGGTATTTTGACTCCTTCAAACGTTATCAAAATTGTTTCCTGTAGGTGCAAATACGATATCTCCATTTGCATCTTTTTTTTTTCCATTCAACCTTCTCACCTCCCTTATTTTTAAATTACTTGTTATCATTTTTTTTATCTCTTCTTCCGAAAATACTGTATTTACATATTTTATAATTCCTTTACATACTACTTGATTAATAGGTATATATATTTTATATCCCTTTTCTAATAATTTTTGATTATCCACAAACCTGTTGGCTGTTTCCCTATCATTGAACAAAACTCCTATTTTATTATTCCCCTTTTTTTTAATACTTAATATATTATTTAAATTCAAATCAAATACTTCCTTTGCTATTTTTAATTCATTGAATCTCCCCATACTATTCTCAGATTTATCAGTTGGTTCTATGACCACCAAAAAAGGTGCCCTAGCTCCGTTTTTATAGTATATTGTTTCATCTTTTTCCGTTTGTTTTCCATTTTTTGTACTTTCAATTATCATTGGTTCTATACCACCAAAAAAGGTGCCCTAGCTCCGTTTTTATGTATTGCTTTATTGTTACTCATTATCCTATTTACTTCTGCATCCGTACTATCTACCGAATTCGAATCCCCATTTTCATTCTCTAAACTTATTTTTTTTCTGGGGGGTCTCTCCCCCCCCGAGTCACTCATCTTTGCTTCGAATTAATCAATTATTTATTTTTATAACTAACTAAGGATTAGATAGGTGATTCTCACAAAGGATATTGTTAGTAACGCACCTGCCTCCTCTCTTATGAAACTCTCAATTCGACACCAATTGCACACTTTTCACTCTTCACGAAGTTTACAGTATGGATGTATAACTGAGACTGCTGTGACAAGTTCATTCGTTTGTTCATTAATTATGGTCTATCCAATTACTGGATAATATACCAGTCACGGAAATACACATCACCTAGGAACGTATTCGATTTCCCTTCGGGGGGCACCGGGATAGTCTCACTCGAAGTGATACCTCAAATGCCCATTACTTTCACAACATATAATTTTTAAACTTTTCAATGCACGTGGAACGGCTGTACCTGGTGTGACAAGTGGAACTGACAGGTTAGGAATGAATTTCGCAGTTCTATTTAAGCCAACGACACCTGACGGGTGTCACTTAGAATTAGTTACAGTGGTGCCAACTGTTAGATTAGTACCAACTGATGTTACCAGGTGGCGGTAATGTTGAAAAGAAGAATTTCAAACAACGCTAATGTGGTTGTAGTAACTTTGAACTTCGTTTTATTCCTTGATCTACGTTTTTTTTCTTTTGTATCACTATGTTAGATGAATATGTTTAACATCATTGAAACCAACCTCAACAAAGTTGTAAGTAGCATATTGTTTCGCACTTGAATATGTATTACTATTGGTTTTTTCATCTATTGTAGTCTCCCTGATGATGGAAATAAACATTTCCGAAAGCTTGGATAAACCTTAAAGAGTTTACTTTTTCATTGCTGCTTACCCCAATATCCCTAGTTTTGTACCTAACTAGTCAGCAAATACTTCCCACACACTTATAACAGACATGGGGTTTTATCACAACATCAAGATAACCTACAGTGATGCAACGGTGATGAATTTTAAATCTTGGTCAAAAACAAAGATGAAACTCGCTAGAGAGTATAATAGACGATGCTTCCTGTTACAATGTATAAAATTAGGGATCATACCTAGACACATTACACCTTCGATAAGACCGATTGAAAATCTACTCCTTAGACAGGAAACACGCTCCAATGTGAGGGAAAATAACTACAAGTTAGGAACAAAATTATTGAATATTGAGATTTCTTCAAATCACAACGTAATTAACAAACTTGAATGTTCTCTAGTGACTTCAATAAAGACACAAATTTCTTGCAATAGACTTTCATAAAGTAAAATTCAAAAATTTAACAAAAATATCTCGAGCACGCCCATCCCTGAGGACGTGTCTCAATTTTTAGCCTTAGGCCCTAAATTTAGTATTGAACCATTAATACCAAAAGATATATCGATAAAGAATATCTTATCTCATATAGGCTACATCACTTCCACTATCACTGAACCTCGTGAAAGAAATATCACTACAGCAAGAGCCACTAATATTATAACAAACCACATTCAACATTCTAACCATAACTCAAGTCTACGGACTCTTTTTTTCAAATCCAAGAAATTCTTGAAAAACAATCCCAATTTGATTCTCACACAATCAGACAAAGGCAATGTTACAGTCATAATGGACAAGGATCAATATCTCAACCTACCCAATGACATCATATGTAGAACTACAGAAAGACCCTACCTCAGCAATTCAGAGAAAATTAATTAAAGTAATGTATACAACAAACCGTATTGATAAAGTTATGAAAAAGAAACTCACATGCTATAATGGTATTTCTCCAAAATTCTATTCTCTGCCCAATATTCATAAGCCCACTCTTTCAGTCAGTCCTATAGTGGCTTCTACTGAAAGGATAGCCTATTTTTTACAGAAATAACGCATACAACTTTGACAATAAATACTATATAAAAGAAGTCACTAATGAATTCAATAATTCAACACTTCCAGACAATTATGTTCTGGCAAGTTTAGATGTTGTCTCCCTTTTAAGCAATGTTTATTTGGATGCTTGTACTAGAGCAATACACAAAAATTGGGATCGTATTAGTAATCAGTGTAGCATTAAAGAAGAAACATTTTTGGAATTGTTGACTTTCCATTTTGATAATTTATATTTTTCTTTCAATAATAAAATGTATAAACAAACCTTTGGTACCCCAATGGGAGCTCCCATTTCACCCATTTTAGCAGCGTACGTCATGGATGATTTGTTAGACAATGTTATTCCAGTTTTATCTTTCAATCTGAACTTTACAAAAAAATATGTTGATATTATATTAGCTTTACCGAATGATGGTGTGGATGAGATTGTCGATACTTTCAATAGCTACGATCCTAATATCCAGTTCACAATTGAAACTGAGAACAGCGAACATTCCGTAGCATTTCTTGATACCAAGCTTATACGGACAACAGAAAACAAGCTACTGGTAGATTGGTATAGGAAACCATGCAGCTCAGGTAGATACCTGAATTACCATTCATATCACAAACAGTCTATGAAAGTGAACTTGGTAAAACAAATGAAATTAAGATTACCGAAAATCTCAGATCCTGAATTCCATAAACAGAATTTAAACATTCCCTTTAACTTTTTCTTAGAAAATTAATATCCAAGAACTTTACTTAATAACGTTCTATATAACACTTCGCTCACTTAGAAGTACTAGCCTTAAACAGTAATAACTGTAACATTGTCTCAAACAACAATGAAACTAACAATACGCCAACTCAACCTTTTTTCACTTCATTACCATATATAAGAGAGATCACTCCTAAACTCTCCATATTATTTCACAATCCTGAAAAATTTCAAATGTCATATAAAAGAGTTCTAACAATCAGATCAATGTATTCCAAAGTTTAAGATAAAACTCCATTACTTTCAATGTCAAATGTAATTTATAGTATTCCTTGTCATGGTTGTAATAAACAATATATTGGTCAAAGGCAAAGATCATTATCGAACAGAATAATGTAACGTAAATAAACTTAACTTGGTTTTACTAATTTATTTCACACTTAAATTTACAACTAATTCATATTACTAACTACGCCACTGTATCGCTCGACGTTATCGGCTGTTGAGAGTCCCACTCCCTCTTGAGGATTGCCTATTTATCTCCGTTACAGAATTCTCGATGTTTCCAATTCTAGCAGTTGGCGAACAGCATGTTCCAGTTATTTCCAATATTGACCGTTGTTTTCCGCGGCAGTGCGACTGGATTGTTCTCGAATATCTTCGGGGGTGACATCATCGTTGTCGATGGCAACGCGTGAGGCGACAGGTCCGGCCTAGGTTCGTTACATTGCCCCCTTTTTAAAGACATTTCGTCCCGAAATGTCATCCTTGGAGTGTGACGATATCTGCATGACTCCCCATATTTGCACCGTGAAGTTCGATGGAAGTAACAATCCACGGTCTTCATGACCGGTCGTGGAAGAGGGTTACAGCAAATCAAAATCTTGACGCCGCTGGATCTGAATATCGCCTCCAGCATACTTCTTATGACTCTCCAGTCCAACCCATCAATACCACAGGACAATTTTGGAATTGCTAGATCCACCAGATTCTGGTCCACTATAGTATCTCTTAGTTTGGTGAGACTCTTCCAGACATCTTCATAGGACGGTTTATCTTGGGAATGCCTCTTGGTAACTAGGTAGTAGATGTTTCTCTGGCCTTTCTTCAACTGTAGCACCCCACCAACTTCTGGATTCTGCTCCCGCAGTGTTTGGAGTTGACCAAATTTCTTGGAAAACACTACGGCGATGCCCCTGGACATTCGAAGATCTTCTGCCACACAGTGCGCTAGTGCGTAGTCAGCAGGCACCTCGAAAAGGTCTCGTGACTCCTCTCTAGTAACTCCATGTAGAACTTTCTGCCCGTTTGAATACAAGGACATAAACTTCTCGAACGTCATATCATCCTCCGGTGGCTTGAGGGTGCGAACTTGGTCATGGTTTCCAGAGTAAGGGGCCAACCTGTTGAAATGGACGACCCTTGGTTTCCCTCGGGGTGGCTTATGGATTCGATACACAAGGTCGTTTATCCTTTTCACGATTTTATACGGGCCTTCCCACGAGTTCCGCAACTTTGGTGATAGTCCACGACGACGTTTGGGGTTGTACAGCCAAACCAGGTCATCAACCTTAAACCCTCCAGCATCGGCCTTGATGTCATAGGTCTTCTTCATTTTATCGCTGGCACTCTGGATGTTCAACCGGACTCGTTCGTGGATCTCGTCCATTCTCTGCCGAAGTTTGCTGACATAGTCCTCTCCCGCAGTGTCTTGTCCTGGCGGTATCCCAAACTTCAGGTCACAAGGCAGTCGCAGTTCTCGGCCCATTATAATACTAGCAGGAGTTTGACCGGTTGACTCGTGTACTGCGGATCGATAGGCCATCAGGAACAAATGAAGATACTGGTCCCAGTCTCTTTGATGGTCAGAGACAACCTTGGACAAGTGGCGGTTGATCGTCCTGTTCATCCGTTCCACCATTCCATCGGACTGCGGATGTAGGGCCGTGGTTCTTGTCTTGCGGATGTTCAGCAGTAGACATATTTCTTGAAACAGGTTGGATTCGAAATTTCTGCCATGATCCGAGTGCAGCTCCATTGGAATACCGAATCGACATATCCACTCTTTCACCAAGACGTCGGCGACGGTGATGGCTTCCTGGTTGGGCAGGGCATAGGCTTCTGCCCACTTACTGAAGTAGTCCATTGCCACAAGGATGTATTTATTCCCGTGGTCGGATACGGGAAACGGGCCGGCGATGTCAGTGGCGATTCTCTCGAACGGGCTGCCTACGTTGTACTGACGCATCGGGGCCTTGGGTCGTATTCGAGGTCCATTGCTAGCAGCGCATACAGCGCACTTTCTGCACCAGTCCTGGACGTCAGCTTGACAATTGGCCCAGTAAAACCGTTGCCTCACTTTCTGCAGGGTCTTCGTCACTCCCAGATGTCCTCCAGCGACACCATCATGGATTTCCCGCAGCACTTCCTCTCTTCTGTTCCTGGGAACAATTATTTGGCGTCTGTCTTCCCCACCAATCTCGGCCTCCAACACACGTTTCAGGATCCCATTGTCCAGAATAAGAGAGTTCCATTGTGCCCAATAGGACTTAACAGCCGGCGAGTAACCTGCGACTTCCTGCCATGATGGTCTCCGATTGCCCTTCTTGCAGCTGACGACTAAGCCAAGGTCGGGGTCTTTCTCTTTGTCTTTCTGGATCTTGCTGTCATTCCAGTTGTCATCCATTGCCGCGGTTCTACAAAGTGTTGCTTCTTTCTCTTCTGCTCGTCGGCAATGTGAGCAATCATCTGGACATGGTCTTCGCGACAAGGCATCTGCATTCTTATGGCTAGTTCCTGCTCGATGTTCGATCTCGAATTATTGGAGTCTCTCGATCCAACGTGCTACTTGACCCTCAGGATTTTTGAACTGTAAGAGCCATTTGAGAGCTGCATGGTAAGTTCTCAACAGGAATCTTCTTCCATACACGTACTTGTAGAAGTGCTCCACTCCCTTTACAACAGCTAACAGCTCTCGCCTGGTGACACAGTAATTGCGCTCTGGTTTGCTGAGCGTCTTGCTGAAATAACCAATGACCTTCTCCTGTCCCTCCTGGATCTGAGATAGGACAGCTCCAAGTCCCACGTTGCTGGCGTCCGTATCCAAAATGAACTTCCTGTTGGGTAAGGGATAGCTCAGAACAGGTGCGTTAATCAAAGCTCCCTTCAGCTTCCTGAACGAGTCTTGGCATTCTTCGGACCACTGGAACTTTGTTTGACCTTCCGTTAGCCTGGTCAGTGGTTTAGCGATGTTTGCGAACCCCAGCACATATCGGCGATAGTATGTGCACAAACCAAGGAAACTTCGAAGTTGGTGAATGTCTTTTGGGATGGGCCAATCCTTAACAGCTTTGATCTTCTGGTCATCCACTGCTTACTCCTTCCCAGAGACAACGTGGCCGAGGTATCGTACCTTTTGGAACAGATGGCATTTCTTAGGGCTCAGCTTCAATCCGGAGTTCCTCAGTCGCAGAATACTTCCTCCAGTTTTCACGTGGTCCTCGACGATCTGCCGACCACAATTATGTCGTCGAGATACACTAGAACGTGTTCCATGAGAGTCATTTCAGCACTGTCTCCATCAATCTTTCGAATGTGGCGGGAGCATTACAGAGCCGAATGGCATAACGGTGAACTGCCACAATCCTGAGCCGATGGTAAGCAGTCTTTCGATCTTCCTGAGCCAGTTCTACTTGCCAGTATCCATCTTCAGATCAAGGTCGAGAAAATCGTGGAACCGCCAACGTGTTAGGTGTCATTATTTCGGGAGAATGTCTTCTTCGCATTATTAGTTGCGATAGTCTACGACAAAAGCGTCGATCCATCCTTTTTGTCAGTCTTCTTCTGGCAGAGAAGTCTTCTTGCTGATTGCCGGATCGGTCGGGCACCCCCAGCAAGAGACTTCCTCTGCCGAAGGAAGAGGCTGACAAAATAGTCAGCGATAGGGAAAAGAAGGAGTTATCGAACCATCTGACAGTCCTGGTCCTTCCAGTCGTACTGGAAGAAAAAGGATGGATCGACCGCTTTTGTGTAACTATCGCCAACTTAATAATGCACGAAGAAGGACAGTTACCCTCTCCCGAGAATAGATGACACCCTAGACACGTTGGCTGGTTCCACGATTTTCTGACCCTTGATCTGAAGAGTGGATACTGGCAAGTAGAACTGGCTCAGGAAGATCGAGAAAAGACTGCTTTTACCATCGGCTCAGGATTGTGGCAGTTCACCGTTATGCCATTCGGCTCGTAATGCTCCCGCCACATTCGAAAGAATTGATGGAGACAGTGCTGAAAGGACTCTATGGAACACGTGTCTAGTGTATCTCGACGACATAATTGTGGTCGGCAGATCGTTCGAGGACCACGTGAAAAACTTGGAGAAGTATCCTGCGACTGAGGAACTCCGGATTGAAGCTGAGCCCTAAGAAATGCCATCTGTTCCAAAAAGAAGTACGATACCTCGGCCACGTTGTCTCTGGGGAAGGAGTAGCAGTGGATGACCAGAAGATCAAAGCTGTTAAGGATTGGCCCATCCCAAAAGACATTCACCAACTTCGAAGTTTCCTTGGTTTGTGCAGGATTGTTTTGCTGCCTCAAATTCCAAAGCGCGTGCCAGTGCGTCTACGAGATGTGTTGGACGAGCTAGTGTCAACGCTTGTCTGGTTTCTTGGTCACGGAGTCCATCCAAGAATGCCTGAACCGCTAATCGCTCCATTACATTTTCCGGTGTGGCTGGATATGCGAGACGAACCAAGCGTGCAATGTCAGCTTCGAATTCTTGTAAGGATTCGCCCGATTTCTGGCAGCGATTTTTCAGTTGGGAGTGGTATACGTGTTCCAAATGGGCCTGGCCATATCGTAATTCTAGATGTTTAATCAGCTGATCATAGTCCTCCTGTTCTTGGGCGGTAAGAGTTTGTAGAATATTCGTCGCTTCTCCACGTAATGCAAGTGTTAGTGCTACAGCTCTTTCCCCTGCATTCCATCCATTTGCTTTGGCCGCGCGGTAATTTTCCCATGGAGTTTTCCGTCGAATTGAGGCGGCTTCATGGAAAGCTTCCCTATTTCAGAAATGACCTTGACATCTTGTATACCCTCTTGAACTTTATCCAAGTTCAAACTCAAGTCCAGCATTGCATTTTTGTTAACCATCTCTGTGGAGGGCGCACTATCAATTCGTTTTTCCAGCTTACTGATCGTTTCCTTTATTTTGTCCATTTCTGCCTCGATTCCGTCTTTGATTTCATCGCTGATTATTTCCTTCATCTTGTCCATCTCTGCCTCGACGGTTCCTATTGATTTCTAGAATTTTCTTGAAGCTTCTCTTCCAGACTTCTAGAATTTTCTTGAAGCTTCTCTTCCAGATTTATAGAATTTTCTTGAAGCTTCTCTTCCAGATTTCTAGAATTTTCTTGAAGCTTCTCTTCCAGATTTCTAGAATTTTCTTCAAGTTTTTCTATTATCGGACTCAAATCACCTCCGGGAACTTCGAATAAAAATGTTTCGGGGTCCTCACCTTCTTGTATAAGTCCTTCTGCAAGTCTTTCCTGGAGTACTTGCTTTCTACCCGTTGTTTCCAGTTCCCTTTCCGCAATTCCTGTTTCAATTCCGCTACCTTCAAATCCGCAAGGCGCACTTTTCTTGAACACATTTTGTCTTTGACGAGGTATCAGTCTGTTTCACACGAAAAGTTCATCAGTTTGATTAAAATTCACTTCGCGAATTCTTTTCCACGGGCCACCAGTCTATTGTCTGTTTCACGCGAACAGTGTATCAGTTTATATTCCCACGCACAATTGTCCACCGCGAAAACCGGGTCACTGTCTATTTTGGGCGTGAAAAAAGGTCTATCAATTTATTTTTCTGACTATCCACTTCACGATCACTTGTTTATTTTCAAAATCTCGCTTCCGACACCAATTGTAACGTAAATAAACTTAACTTGGTTTTACTAATTTATTTCACACTTAAATTTACAACTAATTCATATTACTAACTACGCCACTGTATCGCTCGACGTTATCGGCTGTTGAGAGTCCACTCCCTCTTGAGGATTGCCTATTTATCTCCGTTACAGAATTCTCGATGTTTCCAATTCTGGCGGTTGGCGAACAGCATGTTCCAGTTATTTCCAATATTGACCGTTGTTTTCCGCGGCAGTGCGACTGGATTGTTCTCGAATATCTCCGGGGGTGACATCATCGTTGTCGATGGCAACGCGTGAGGCGACAGGTCCGGCCTAGGTTCGTTACAATAATTTCTCATAAAAGTGACTGCCAATTGCATCCTAAAACATGTGCTTTGGCAGAACATGTGAATAAATTTGACAACCAGATGAATTACGATTCAGTGAAAGTGCTAGCGACAGAGTCACATACATCTAAGAGAACATTCTTAGAAATGGCTTTCATTTCCCAAGAAAACAATTGTATAATTAAAAAACAGATATCAACGATTTGAGAGAGATCTACTCTTATTTATTGTCTTTTGATATCAATCAAAATTGACAATGTAATATAAAAAATAAAATAAAAATATATTAAAAAAAATATAAAAAAATATTAACCATTTGAGCGAGATCTCTTATTTATTGGTTTTAGATATCCATCAAAATTGACAATAATGTAATATAAAATAATAGTTCTTTTTAACATTACCGCCACCTGGTAACATCAGTTGGTACTAATCTAACAGATGGCACCACTGTAACTAATTCCAAGTGACCCCCGTCAGGTGTCGTTGGCTTAAATATAATTGCGAAATTCATTCCTAACCTGTCAGTTTCACTTGTCACATCACATAGAGTACACATTTATATTTATATAATTTTAAAGAACGCTAATGTGGTTGTAGTAACTTTGAGCTTCGTTTTATTCCTTGATCTAGGTTTTTTTTCTTTTGTATCACTATATTAGATGAATATGTTTAACATCATTTAAACCAATCTCAACGTTGTAAGTAGCATATTGTTTCGCACTTGAATATGTATTACTATTAAAGAGTTTACTTTTTCATTGCTGCTTACCCCAATATCCCTAGTTTTGTATCTAACTAGTCAGCAAATACTTCTCACACACACACACACACACATATATATATATATATATATATATATATATATATATATATATATATATATATAACACATGAGTATTGGGGTGTGCAGCAAAAGAAAAAGTGTACTCTTTAAAGTTTGTCCAAGCATTCGGAATGTTTTATTTCCATCTTCAGGGATACTACAATGAAGAAATTGAACAATAAGTGTGTCATTCGGACCTTAAGGTACTAATAACTTACAGCTTTGTTGAGATTAGTTTCTATGTTGTTTATGAATGATCTTCATGTAAAGTACGGTGAAATATAAGTTCTGAATTTGAAGTTGGAAACACATTTTTAAATAGTCAACTAATTATACACATTAAAATTCATTGAAACGTTACTAATTAAAATATTAAAATATAAAGTCTGGAACATGTGTGTTTCGAAAAAGTACAATTCATAAATTCAAGATGGCGGACGAGTTTTATGATTGTGGTCCGATTCGATTCGAAGTTGGTATGCGAGGGTTTTCGGTAACGGAGATTATGAATTTTTTGTCAAAATTCATAAATTCAAGATGGCGGACAAGTTTTGTGATTATGGCACGATTCGATTCAAAATTGGTATGTGGGGATTTTCGGGGACGAATATTGTGAATTTATTGTCAAAATTAAAAAATTCAGATGGCGGCTCCAAGATGGCGAATAAGTTTTGTAATTATAGTCCGATTCGTTTCAAAATTGGTATGTGCAGGTTCTCGGGGTTTTGTCAAAATTTATAAATTTAAGATGGCGGCTCCAAAATGGCGGAGGAGTTTTGTGATTATGGTCCGATTCTTCAAAATTTGTATGTGGGGGTTTTGGAATCGGAATAATGAATTTTTTGTCAAAATTTATGAAATGGAATGGCGGCTCATGGAATTTTGGTTAGAGAAAAAAACAAAATGGCGCTCCAAGATTTCGGACGAGATTTAGGTTTATGGTCCGATTCGATTCAAAATTGGTATGTGGGGATTTTCAGGGACGAAGATTATGAATTTTTCTTCAAAATTCATAAAATCAAAATGACGGCTCCAAAATGGCCGATGATCTCTGTGTTTATGGTCCGATTCTATTCAAAATTGGTATGTAGGGGTTTTCGGAGTCAAAGATTATGAATTTAGTCGAAGATTATTGATTTTTAGTTAAAATTCATAAATTGAAGATGGCAACTGCAAGAAGGCGGATGAGTTAAACTTGAGATGGTCTCCTCATTGAAGGACTAGATACCTCAGAACCTACAGGGAAAAAAGGCCTCATAATAACGATGCTTTAACAAAAATGTTTAGTTAAGACGTACTTAACCCATTAGCGCCTACTGGGCCCATATGGACCCACCTAACCCCTTCCTAATTATTAGGTACAGGCATGGACAAGAACAATCTGTATCAATACAGATCACGTTATCATGTTAGATAAGGTACTAAAGAGTACTCCAAAGCAGTGTTTATGCGTATTTTGAGATTCAGCTGGTTGTGACAGGAGTTTGTTTTTAGTGCAATTGTGCAATGGATGAAAATTGCGGGTTTCAATTACGGTAAGTAGATTTTAATATATTCTAGGAATTATCACCCAATTATAATTGTTGTTAAAACTTGCTAAAAAGTATATATTTTTGATATTACTTTTCGAAATTACTATAAAAATTTAACTTTTGTTTATATCGGTGTGTAAATGTTAGTGGTCCCATATGGAACCGCTAGGCGCTAAGCTGAAATAAATTTAGATTTTTGTTATTTTAGAAGAATCACACTTCAAGGTGCACGAGATATACCATAAGCTTCAGACAATGAAGGGAAGTGACAGATTCCATATGGAGCCCAGATCCTGATTCACTTAATTTATTTATTACAATTTCAATAATATCTGACAAGAATCCTCCGAGTCAGGGTGGTAGAACATCTACTCCTGTGGGTGGAAAGCTACGTGTGTCTGCTAACATGAGACAGGATAGGCTTGATTATTGCCTAATTCCAGTCCCAGAGGGCAAAAGAAAGCGATGTACTGCCTCAAATTGTTCCGGAAAAGTTAGAACAATGTGTAATGAATACCGAGTTCGACATTGCATACGTTTTTTGGAAGATTTTCAATGCTAATAGATATATGGTGATTCTTACTGTAGTTAGTGCTTGATTCTGCAATGTATATTGGAATAAAAACATTTAAAACAATGAATACGTTTTTTTTAATCATGAAATAATAGAACCAGGAAAGCGCCTAGCGGGACCATATGGACCCATCCAATTTTTTGAAAAATTCGTTCATTTTATTTTGAAAAACCTTAGTTTGATACCTATTGAGTTAAAGGAAATCAATAAAAAGAACTAATAACGTTTCAAAGTCAAATTTGAAAATTCAGGCGTCAATAGGTAAAGTACTGAAAAGCACAAAATAAAATAATTAATAAAAAAACTTTTTAAAGACAATCTTTTATTCAAATGCACTAAAAAGTAAAAAATAATTGCTTTGGATGTGTGACGTAGTTTATTCCGTGAGTTATAGATTCAAAAACTTGTCGCTTTTGTATTCAAACTGAAAACTTTGGGCGGCAAGCTTATGAATCTATAACTCACGGGATAACCTACGCAACACATCCAATGCAATTATTTTTTACTTTTTGGTGCATTTGAATAAAAGTTTGTCTTTAAACAGTTTTTTTATTAATTTTTTTATTTTAATAAAACCGCGTTCACACATGCAATAGAACGCCGGACGCTAACACCGTCGTGTATCAAGTCTGGGCGGCAGTCCGTGACAGAAGATCGTAAAAACGCAGCGTCCTATCAGTTGTCGGTCCTCTATCGTCACATCAAAAAAATGTACGCGCAAGATGCGACGGCGACATGCTAAAATTGCAACGTTTAGTCAGGTTCAAATGAAATAAAGAAGACACACTTCTGGAAATGGAAATAGCTTATCTTCTTTCGTTCTTTTGGCGATAATTCCTCATTGAATGATCACTCAAAATTTGTTGGCGACATTGTTACAAAAATAATATTTAAGCCACTAACTGTTTGAAATTTCAGATCCAAGAGTTAATGACGACTATTGATGCTACCACTGATCTCTTCATAGAAAAATTGAAAAATCACATAAACACTTGTACCACTATTACACATGTCAAAAACAATAAGAGGAAAAAGAAAGATTGGATAACTTCAGGCCTTGTATGCTTCATCAACACAAAAAATCATTTATTCTCAAAAATGAGAAAAAATTCCACAAATGAAAATAAAACCGCTTACAAAAAGTTTAGGAACAAATTAATCAGCTTAATTCAACAGGCAAAAAAGACACACTATCAGAAATAAATTTCACGATGCGCTACAAGCTCTGCTAGTTTGTGGAAAGTTGTAAATGAGATCACAGAGACGGAATCTAATGGTCACGAAATAACAAAAATTCAATTTCAAAATGGAAACAACTGAAAATATGGACACAATCGCCACCGAATTCAATACTTACTTCTTAACAATAGGACAAGACTTAGCAAATGATATATTGAAAAATCAAAACATTCCAACTGATACCCAATACAATGTTTCTCATGAATACCAAGGAAACAGAAGTAGAAGAGAACATACTCATCCTGAAAAATAACAAAGCACCGGGTATAGACGGTATTACGTCGGAAGTCTTGAAAAAGATCAACAAATACAGAGCAAAACCCTTTCATAACAGGAACTGTTCCACATGCGTTCAAAACAGCAGTCATAAAGCGCCTGTTTAAAAGTGGCGACCGCAAACACCAATAACTACAGACCTATTTCGCTATAAAAATTCTGAAAAAAAGAAAACAAAAAGTTACCAGCTCAGAAACTGGGTTCCACAAGGAAAACAGTTCTCGGACCAATGCTCTTCAATATATACCTCAACAACTTGTTCAAAATTGATAAAGAAGGGCTTATAGTGAGTTTTGCTAATGACACAGTTATATTATATCAAGCAAACAACTGGGAAGAACTGAAAACCGAAGCCGATTTTTTTTTCTCTATAAGGCAAATACCTTATTATTATTATATCATATGTATGTGTGTGTGTTTGTGTATATGTGTATCTATATGTGTGTGAATTTATATATTTACTTACGTGTACTGAGTTCCATCCCCTATTTTATATATATATATATATATATATATATATATATATATATATATATATATATATATATATATATATAAGATTATTTTATACTTGTTTCTCCTCATAGGTTTGGGTATTTTTCATTTTCACTTTTTAATATTATTATATTCAAGAGCATTTACTATTTTTTGTATCACACAACTCACCATAATGATGATCATGATCAATGAACCCATAATAGAACAGAAACCTCCCACACCATGTACAAGCTGAAACTGTCAGCTTCTGTGGTTCTCCAGTTTATTCATTCGCTTTTATTGGCTCTTGTTTATTACCGATATTTTATGTATTTATGGTGAATAAACTTTTATTTTTATTATTATTATTACCATAAATAATCGTACTGGTTTATAATTTCGTCTGTACCAGATGACTACAGGGTGATTTACCTCAACATGCCGAAAATTAAATGGTGTACTCTTCTTCAATGTAGGAAAGCCTCTACAATCCGAGATAATTTATTTAATTTGTCTGCATTAAAAACTTCCAATGATACGCTACGCTAGAGCAACAGCTAACTAAGTCTAGGTTCCTAGTACACGCAGTACATTTTTCTAGTTCAAAGGTTAATAACCTACATAGTGCAAGCAAATGTATTTGGTTTTAATAAACTAATTTCGATGATAGATACAACTCTAAATTCTAGTGTTTACGTCTCAGGAATTCTGTGATAATGGCGTGGAGCAATGTAAGTGCAGTTAGTGAAAATGGGCGTTTTTTAAAAGGCTTTAGAAAACGTGCAGTAAATAGTCTTGTTGCGGTCGACGAAGATGTCCTGAGTTCCTGAGCCTACTGAATGGAAAGAAATCTTCCAACAAATCACTCTTGGTTGTTTTTGCTGGGGACAACCAGGAGACTAGTTTTCGCATGTTGAGGTAAATCACCCTGTATATATGTCCATCTTGAACCAGAAGGATCACATAAACTGATGGGATATCTTACGTACTAATGTTACACGGCGATGTTCTGTTGCACCGTTGATCCGCTGCGAACATTACGGTGTCCCGCTGCGTGTATGTATGAAAAATACGGCCACTATACACAGTTCTACTTGTGTATAATTGCGACGTGACCAACGTCTTTACCTACGATTCTTCTTCACTAAATAGTGGCTGTTAAGCTAAAAAGCTGTAGCCGCAATATCCAACTCGCTTGGATGAATCGCACAAACTGATGGGACGCCATAATATTGTGCGCTGCTGATACAGAGCGATATTGCATATCTTTACGCAGCTTATGTGGTATTGAAAAGGTACGTACGTTCATTGCTTGCGGGCGACATATTCGCTTCATCGGCGAAGGTGTACGTTATGACTGTTTCGCTCAATAGTTGCGGAATTTTGTATAACATGCTAAGGTAGTGGAATGAGATAATATTCGATGATTTTTTGAAAAATGATCGTTAGAAACTCAAACCCTTGACAAAGCGATAAATGCAAAATGACTCGCGCGCCCAAAGGCTTGCCGTGGTGTTTTCCTGTAATAGTATATCCATTCTTAGTCTAACATCTACCCCTGATAAAACATAATAGGATTTGCGCTTTGATCGAAAATGCCGACCATAGGCGGAGATTTATTATTTTATTTCAAATGTAACTATTTTTGTTTAAAAACAAATATCAGTAATCTATCTGGAAAAGGAGATTATTGAACGATTTTCACTAATAACATTTTTTGGTAGGTCAATTTTTTTGTATCCAAGCAAAAGTATTGTAACCGGTTTTTTATATCACTCTGGGCTTGGAAGGTATATTCAGGATAGTCGGATAATTTCTTGGTAATTGAGTCCACTGTGGGCATTACTCTACTCGCCTCATTAACTTTTTTAAATTTTCGATATTTTCGTTTTCTTTCCATAGAATGACCTACGACATGACCTTGTTTTCTCAAGATTCCTTTTGTGTTGATGAACAATTAGATTTCGTCTGCCCAAATCTGTTCGAACATTTGTATAATTGTTTTTTATGGAGATTGTGTCGGACATGAAAGAAAATTTAGGATTTCCGCTTCTCCATTTTGTATGAAAAATAAAATTTAGAATTCGAGGAAACTCTTCCAGATGTGGAATTGATTTATTTTGTTTCTTATTGAAGTTTTCTACGGAAGCATATGTCTCACATAGGGAATTTTCCACAATTCCAACGTAAACAAATACAAAGCCATACCGCAGTTTCACATTCAAGTATGAATCATGAAACAGTTGCTGATTGCTACTGAAGTCCGCTGAAATGGTTTCTTAGCCGTGAAACCGAGGTATGGCTTTATATTTAGAATATCCCTTTTCTATATATGAATCCTTTATGAATTGTGTAAACTTCTCAATGTAAGTGAAACATTTGCTTGAGTTGAAAAACAAAATGTGATCATTTTGCAGCCCAATGCATTTGTGATTTCCACATCTGAGAAACCTTTTTCTGAATTAAAAATTCATTTGTTACAGAAAATCGAATTATGGAAATATTTTTTCTCAAATCAATGAGAATTGATTGGACAACTTTTTCTTAGTTTCAAATATGAAAATATTATATTTTTCTATTTGCACTAATTGTTTCTCATGTTCATGTGAATCACTAATTTGGAATAAGTTTGGATTTATCAAAAACTGGCTTCGATAAACACTCCGCAGTCACATTTTGGCGTAAAGAAAACTGGGTTTTTCCACTTTGTCTATGTACCATTTTTTCTTATTCGTCAAAATTGTCATTTTTACACGCTTTATATTAGCTTCACTTGTATGATTGTTTGTTTGTAACCGACTCCTTTGGGCGCGATTTTGACCCACTTTAAACGGTCAGATTTCATTCAAACTTCGTAGATTTATCGAGGACCGATGACAATACACTAATTTGATAAGATTATTCCATTTTTTAATTTGCAAAAAAAAATTATAAAAATAATAGTTTAAAAAAAACTGAAAAACACGCTTTTATAAATAAACCAAACTAAAAACGTAGAAAATAAATAATAGTTTAAAAAAACTAAATAACACGCTTTTATAGAAAACTAAACTAAAAAAATAGAAAATTAAAAAAAAAATATTTAAAAAAAAGCGTGGGGTGCAGGTATCGCCTTGGCCAACAATTACCTGTGATCTGAGACATTTCTTACTTTACTGCCCTAGGTGTGTAATGTACTATATAATTATTGATACCATGCTTTTATAGTTTTTTTAAACTATTATTTTTAACATTAAAAAAGAGTTTTCCGAACTTTTGTTACATCTTTGAAAATGTACGAGATATCATTCGAAATTCACATCAAAATAGCAAGCAAAAGACATTCACTTCTACTGTTTAATCTTCGGTGAAACAAATTCAACAAATAATTGCTATTTAAATTAATCCAAGCAAGTATTCTGACTTTTTGTTTAATATTGATCGCCAAACTTTCTAGAAGGTCGAGTTTATAAGCTTTCTTTTTTAAACATAATATTTCATTAAATAATAAATGATTAGTATTAAACACTTTCATTGGTTGTTCTGGCTCAAGCAGATTTGCATGAGCCAGAAATTGTATCGGCGGTACTTTCAACTACTGCACAAATGTTTTCTTGCAGTGGTTCACCATACATGCTGGCTGCCTCTGCCCAGACAGACACAACACTCTGTTCTACTAATAGACTCTATTATCTATACCCCAAACCCAATAAAGTATAATCTGTAGCGGTTTACGGTAATTTATGCTATAAGCGGTCAGCGAAGTTATCGACTGGTTTTTTCGCGGGAATAGTTTTCATTTAATTTGGTCTACTGTATACTTCATACGGGGAATCATATGTATTTCTCTTTCCGGATTTCTTCATAATTCAACATTATAATATGTACGATATTGAACCAACCCTATATTTTGAGTCGAAGATATCACAATATTGGGCATTTGTAATAATTTTGGATTTCCACCCCCTTCCATTTCCTATGGAATAAGTTAGGTGCTTCAGGAAAAATAAATCGACTGTACTAGGCTATCTGTAACATAGTAGGAGTTAGGGGAGCATCAGAGAAATAAGTAGCGCTGATAACGGTGGACGTGAGAAATGCCTTCAATACGGCCAATTGGGACAAAATTATAAATAAACTTAACGGACGGGGTGTGCCAGAATATCTGGTGCGCTTGTTACGTACATATTTCTACGAAAGGAGACTTATAATCGCAAAAGATGTGAGTGAGCCAGGAAATCTCCATGGGCGTCCCTCAAGGCTCCGTCCTAGGGCCATTGTTATGGAATGTCCTATATGATGACGTCCTAGAAATCATCCGTCCGTCCGGTACTGAATTAGTTGCCTATGCCAACGATCTGAGCATAGTGATCAAAGCAGACGACGAGGAAGACCTCATGTATAAGGGAAATCTCAACCTACGCAGATTGATCACGTGGATGAAGAAAAATAAGCTAGAGCTCGCTGCCCAGAAAACAGGCGATAATTCTGAAAGGGCTCAGAAGTAGAGACACATAAAATTTGAGATTCTAGGGGCTAGCGTGAAGCTCACCAAAAAAATCAAGTACCTAGGAGTTATACTGGATACCCGACTGAATTTGGCAAACACGTGAAATACATCAGCGGAAAAGCAGACAAAAAAATAAGTGCCCTATCAAAAATTATGCCAAACATAGGACCCAGTTCAAAAAGGCGGGAAATAATCAACTCTGTGGTCTACTACACGATTCTGTACGCATCCCCGGTATGGGAAACCGCACTAAGAATGAAAAAAATTGCCAATACCCTAACGAAGATACAGAGAAAATGTATGCTGGGAACAGCCATATAGAACTACTAGTAAGAGAAAGAAACCTCATTTACGAAACCCCTGAAAAGAGAAGGGTTAGGAACGCGATCCTTCAGGAATGGCAGGGGTTGTGGGACGCCCACGTGGATACATCTGCGTGGATAAAAGCTCTCGTCCCAAATATAAGGGACTGGGTAGAATGTGCCTTCTGCGAAACTGATTACTGGCTGAGACAGGTGCTCACAGGCCACGGCTGTTTCAAAACGTACACTCATAGAATTGGGAAATCAGAAGACGAGTATGCATTTATTGCAAGGAGAGAGACTCCCCCGAACACACTTTGTTCGCATGCGTCAGGTGGACAACAGAAAAGATGGAAGTCGCCCCAAAGGTAGGAAGAATTCTGAATGCTGGAAATCTGATTGTGGCCAGGCCATGATCGAAAATAGAGAAAACTGGAAAGCAGTGAAGACATATATTAAAAGAATAATGACCAAGAAATAGCAGCAAGACTAATGACAACTCATGCCAAAATGTCAAAACCTGTAGGGGTTTTCCGGGGCAAGGGAGAAGAAAGGGGGGTTTTAGCCGGTTTAGTGCCCGACACTACCAAGGAGAATCGAAACTAGCTCCTTGGTGCCAAGCAGTTTCCCCCACAAAATAAAAGTTAGGTGCCTGTTTTGTTTTTCAGTTTTTGAGCATGTGTATGATCGACCACTTGAGTTTTAAAATATAGAATGGAGCTACTTCTAATTGCATCAAGAAAAGGAAAACCTCTTATTGACGTACTATGGTAAATGTATTGGAACTGAAACTACCGATGCAAAGGTATCAACGGTACCAAAAAGAAACGAAGATACACGATCTCTGTGCACCTGATGTTGCTAAAAATTAAGTTGCTGAATGTATTTTTAAAGCCTAGAAAAGGGCCCGCGAAGAATTGACACCAATGCCGAAAAATTTTCAAGAACTAATAAAAGCCAATGACAAAGGAATGGATTTTATAACAGAAATTCCAGATTTTTCTCGAATAAAAAGTCAACTTCACAATGCAAGACACAAATCTATTATTGGAATCGATCTTCTTCCGAAACATCGTCGAGATGTAGCTATTCCAGGGAAATATGAAGAATGTATCTTGCATGACAATATGTGCATGAAATAATTTTAATAATATTTATTGAAGGCAGTTGACATGTTAGCAGAAGGTACGTGTTTTTTGCGATTGAACCTTTAAAAGCTGTCCCTCAATTTTGACCAGCTTTACACCATACATATTACTAAACAGGAAAGAAAAAACAAACATCTTTTTTTGAAATATTAAAAACAAAATTACCAAAATTCCAACCTAAAAGTTTTACGTGGACTATGAAAAAGCTGTCATTAATGGCATACAAAATATTTACCCAAATATAAAAATAAAAGGTTGCAACTCCACTTTAACCAATCGCTATGGAAAAAGATTCAAGAAACTGGACTGGTTATACCCAGTCATTAGGTAGTTTTAACTGGAAAGGTTTCCGGGAGTTTTGCAAATTAATATTTTTACAGATTTTGACGCTCTTTCGCTATTTTGGAATTTTCACTTTGCCACCTCGTATCTTTGCCGCCATATTGGTAAAATGGCGCCCAAAAACAGTTTTTTGGCAATATCTCATTTCCGACTCATTTTACGATGAAAATAGTTATGTAATAAATTAAACTAGAAAAACTTTTCTATAATTTATGTTTTTTTTTTGGAAAATGAATAGTTTCAGCCAACGAGGGCCGCAAAGTCTACTCCAATTTCCAACAAGTATCGCATTAATTCAAAACTCGTACTGATGATTCAGTGTAGATGTGTGTTGGTTTGCGGCACTCGTACGCCAAAACTATTCTGTTTACAAAAAAACGTTAGAACATAAATTGTAGGAGATTTTCTCTAGTTTAATTTATTACATTACATAACTATTTTCGTCGGAAATGAGATATTGCCAAAAAACTGTTTTTGGGCGCTATTTTTCCAATATGGCGGCGTGAGCGGCAGAGATTCGTGGTGGCAAAGTGAAAATTCGGAAAGAGCACGTCGAAATCAATAAAAATACCAATTTTCAAAACTCCCGGAAAACTTTCCAGGTAACCCCCACCAAATATCTGAAGTATGTCCTAATTGAACAAGCGCCCGGCGATGGTCGGTCGAATCGCGTGTTGATCACGCGATGAAAATGGGTGTCCTAATAGCGAACGCCTATTCGTGCGACCAGTCGTCGTCGGTCCGATCAACACACCATCGCGGGATCACCTAAGTGCACAGTTGTTGTTTTCCAAGTACCTGTTTCCATGATGAAATGTCTTCTAGAAACGAAGATGCTAGGAAAGGTGTATTTTTCGTCGAAAAAAATAATATCCTTCGATTACGAGTGGAGGCTATAAATAATAGTTGTAATCACTATCACGTTTTTAGATCATTGCTTAAATTAAAATACAAAACAAAATGAATCAAACAATGGCTTCAATTATGGAAAAAAGCCAGTATTTTGAAATGAACACCAAGGAAGAAGGGATGCATATTTTATAGCATATTTTGTAGAAAAAATAACTGGCGATCAATACGCGAAACAAAATAGAAATTAGTGCCTTCAACGGGAAAAATAAAGTTACACTTGCAGATAACTTTTGGTATCGTGTCCGTAACGGGAAATTTTTGAGATGCGCACGTTTTGGAAATGCACTTTTGCCGTTTGGTTGTCCTCCAAAAACATCATTTTCAGCACTATTTTCAGCCACTGGAAACACTCAACATTCGTTCCTCTTTTGATCATCAATCAAGCATCACACACACTTTTTTGCAGTAAGAACTGCCGTGTTCCAAAATATCATCCTACTTCACAACGCACACGACTTTTATTCATAAACACCAAACACTTGGTCATTTCAAGTTTTACGGTGTTCGCAGCCTTAACTCAGACATGAACAAACGTTGCGTTTTGTTAAAACCTAGTTTCGTTGGGAAAAATTGAACTTGTTTAGTTGACAGATATCATGTATTTTTCCTTGGACCCAGAAGAATTTCTTATAATTCAGATGCAGAGGAAATGAACGCACTGAAAGAAAATTTTTGAAAGGAGTATACTTTAAAAACAAGCGGCTTTTCTTAGGGCCATCAATCGAAATTAAAGGAACAGAGTTCACCCTCGATATCTTTAGAAAGACTGCTCGAAAAGAAAATGGGCTCAGCAAAACGCAACTATTGCAACTACCAACGTTGTACTTCTGGCGATATCTGAGTTAAGGCTGCCAATATCGTAAAAATCGCCATGTGCTTGATGGTTATGAGTAGAACTCGTGTGCGTTGTTAACATTCTAAAGAATGAATATTTTTCTTTTGGTTATTCGTGTAAAAAAGTGCTAACAACGCGTGATTAAAGGTGTGTGTGATATTTTGTTCAAAAGAAAGGTGATTGTTGTTTCGAGTGGCCGAAAATAGCGCTGAAAATGACCTTTTTTGACCTTTAAAGGATCATATCTCCGACAGTATTTGTCACCAAACGACATGTCTCAATTTGCCCGAATTCAACTATCGGATATTTGTCGCGATAAATAATAAGGTAGAAATAAACAATAGAATCATTATAGCGCGAAATGGTCCATCTTAAATCAACTGCTACGTCACAGAGTTTGGACGTATTATTATGATCCGGTGCCCACCAAGAACATATCTCTGTATTCCGTTTGACAACAGATTTGATAAATATCAAAATATACAGAGTGTCTCTAAAAATAGTGTGTTCATTTCAGGTGCGGATAGTATTCGGTATCTAAAAAATACTCAATACATATATAAAAAAGAACAACTTCAATTTCAATGAGCATCGACTATAATTTGGAGAAATTTACAATAGCTGGCGACACCGCCAGGGATATTGTTCGCGGTAGATGAAACGCGATGATAACACGATCTTTTGCGTCTGATGTTGTCGCAACTTTGAAGTTCATTAGATTTATTGGCATGTTAATTTTGTATTTCAAGGAAGGGTTTTTTCTGTACTGCGTGATATCTGGAAAGATGATTGCTCCTAGTGTATGAAGCAATGTAAAAGAGTGCAACTTTGGGTTAATTATCCCCAACGAACAAAAAACTTTTAGCAAATGTAGTTAATGTTTTTCTCTCAAAGAATATCACATAAAATTTTCATTAAAATTAGAAAAATTACATTAGCGATTCATCTACCTCAATAATAGAATGTTCATAATCAAATAAATGTTAATTGAAAACAGAAAAAACTTACGCTTAGCTTGTAAGGAAAATATGGCTTGATACACAAATACATGGACAATATCACTAAACTTTTACAAGAAATATTCGAAATGTCCTGTTTTCGCACATACACATGCATTTTCCATCGCAGATCTTCAACGGTAGTTAGCATATGGTGAATTCCTGTGATTTCCCGAATGGAAAACGAAGCTATCGCGACAAGAATTTCAACTTGCTAAGGACCTCGCACCGCATCAATGGGAAATTGGCTTTCGGTGAATTTGTTAAATTTTTTTATATATTGCAGAACTCGTGATGCTGATCAAATATCTCTATTGCACCACCGCTCTTAATTCAACAGTTTAGATTATATAGGGTGCTAAAGATAACTTTTCCAAAATTTCAAATGGCCATTGTGAAGAGACTTTTTCGAATATATAAACCAAATCGAGTATGCATTGATTGTTCATACGGCCGATTTGAATACACTATAGAGAACAATGATTCCTGCACATACAGACGATATACAGGGTGAGTCCAACGATAGCAAGTTTTTCAGTGATTTCCAAACAATTGAGCGGTGGAATTTCATTCATTTTCAAATATTTTGTAGGATACCAATATCAATTGCGATTGATGATATTAGCATCTCATGAATTAAACTGACATATCTATTATGTATTTCTCATGAAACTGCACCAGCCCTGCTTATTGATATATCCAAATGCCTGAAATTCCGGAAAATTCGGTTACAAACTCGATCGTTCACGGTGAAAGTTCACTCTGCAGATACATAAAATATACAGGGTGGATCAAAAACGAGTGTCCTTTACTGATAATTTCCTCGAAGTAGTTATGTTTGATATTGCTTTTATTGAAATATTTCCACAGATCTCTGGAATATTTTGAATGATATGTATAAACCTATATATACTATGAGTAGTAGAACGACTCGAGTGAAGGTAAAAGAATCTCGAAAAATATCAAAAAATTACACAAAATCATTGAATAACAATATTATATATAGGTAACTGAATATGCTCATATTTCATTACATAAAATGTTTCGTACCTATGCAGAGTGTATCGCATTCGCGTAACAACAATCAATTCCAATATTCCTTGGAGAATTTCTATCTAGAAATTCTCCAAGGAATATATGTTGCATATGGAATTTTAGAATAAACCACAACCGACTTCCCACCAATGACTAGCAAAACTACCAATTCGCAAAACATACTCGTTACTCGAATTCACACCTCAATTGGTGAAATGTCGATTGATTGGTAATTGAAACTTCCTATATATGGAAAATACATGTTTAGTAGCCTGCTGTGAACCATTTGTGGCCAATATAATCTCATATAAATGCTTTCTTTATTACGAAAAAATATAGACTCACACTTTTCGTTTGTAAGCCTATGCCATAAAATGTTCACTCTAAGTCATGTATACTATCCCGACACTAAGTTAATTTGAAAAGTACCCACACTTGAAGAGGAGATGGACTAGCTGCAATAGTTTGGTCAGAATGGCTCTGGTTTGGAATGACATATAGCAATCATATCCATTTGTTTAACAAATACTGAATTGTCATTTGGCAATCATTGCATATGTTAAGTTCTCATTAAAGTCTGATTTGTTGAAAATATAAACAGGTTGTTCATAAAATCAGATGTGGAATCATCTGCGACTGAAAGATAAACTTAGTCACTATCTTCCATCGTCAAGATAACCTCTTGTGGGGTATTCATGTTGAAAAGGGAAACATTCTCAATTGAATATTGATAGAAAGATTTTTCTGTGAATTGAAAAATCCACGATTAAAATGAAGTTATTTTTTGTGAATGTCTAACAGAAAACAACTACTTCCCCGGCTAAAGCCACGCTGGACATTGAACTACATCTGATAGATATTCTGAAAAAGCCCTTACTCAAAAGAAAGAATCTGAAATTGAAAATTTGCATTTTCATTCAGATAGTTATTTGATTTTCTATTCCAGTCTTAATTAAGAACTCATTAAAGATGAATGAGGCAAAGAAGAATGTTTTCCAAAAGAGAGTACTGACCAGAAATCATTATCAATTATTGAAAAAATGGCTAATCGTCACCGATTGAATTGTTTTACGTGTGATTTATATTCAATACACAAAATATGGCGCGACTCGATGGAGAACCAAATGGATTGAAACGAGAAATTGCCATTGAAAGACACGACCAATGGGGACTTGTTATATTCAATACACAAAATATGGCGCGACTCGATGGAGAACCAAATGAATTGAAACGAGAAATTGCCATTAAAAAATCGCGACTAATGGGGACTTGCACATGTCGCAGAAATTGATGGAAATAAAATCTATTTGACATGCAACCAACCAATCAGAGATTCATCACCTTCAAGAAGATCCAGGATGTTTGAGATTGAATATTTTAACACAATCCTCAAGGGACACGTGTCTCATTTGCAATGGTGTAGCTGATCTTCAAAGACTCACAATAGCATTGAGTCAACGTGTTCATAAATCAGAACATCTATATACCAGAAAATACGCGTTCCTTTAGAATTAATCTTGATGATCGTGGGTTTTTATTTCCCATCCTACAGATAGGCTTAAGATATATCAATAGACCTTAAGCTCTGAAAGGTCAGGAACTTCAATCATTTTTAAACGCTAAGCGTAAATTGGATTACGTAGACGTGAATAGTTTTTCTGATAAAGAAATCAAATCCATTGCTCCGCTCACAAAAGAACAGTTTGGTGACTTACATAATCATTGTGTATCTGTACCAAGACAAGATAGAGTTGAAAGACATATTTCTAAAAAATATTTTTTGGCATTCTTATGCAAACCCCGACAAGGTATTTCTGATGAATTTTTAACCATCATATTCAATTATTCAAGCCGCCAGGCAACAAGTTTAGTGATAACTAAAGTGCAAGAATCTTTGATTACTCGTTTCGTACCCGATAATATAGGATTTACCGCAATAGCAAGAGAACAATTTATAGAACGACATGTTAGTGTTTTTGCGACAACACCCTTCTGTACTTTAGTAGTAAAGATGTAAAAAAGTGTGCTGATATTATGAACTATTGAAAGGGTTTATAAATATTGTTGTGCAAATTTATTGAAAGTGAACGCGAATAAAACAAAATGGATGATATTAGGAAAACATAAAAACCATATTAAAAACATACATATACGATTGAATGACGGGGGTATAGAAAATGTAGACAAATTCGTTTATCTTGGAATAACTATTGACAGTCAATTGAAATTCAAAGAACATGCTAACCAGGTTACAGTACAGTAGCTTACAAAGTTAACTACTTAAAAAGATGTTCTCCGTATCTCAGCCAATTTTCTAAATTAATAATATACAACACTATAATACTACCACATTTTAATTATTGTTCGACAATTTTGTATTTTCTTAAACAAAATGAAACAAACAGAATCCAAAAGATGCAGAATCGTGCTATGCGAAAGTGAAGAAACTCCTTGAGTATCAAACACTGATTTTCATTTTTAAAGTCAAAATTGGACATTCACCTATATATCTACAGAACAAAATAACATATGTTAATAAAACACATGATTATGATACGAGGAAAAAAACAATATGAAAGTTGAAAGATATAAAAAAAATAGTACATATAATTCTCTATTTTACAAAGGAATATATAATTTTAATCAGCTTCCTCAATAAATTAAAGATAGTGTTTCAATAAATACATTTAAAAGAAGGACTACCTATTGAAAACATAGTATATTAGTATTTTATTATTATATATGCATTTCTATGTATGTATGTAAGTTTAACTGATTTTATTTTTGTACAATGTTAATCTTATTTTATTTATAGTTGACCATTTTATGTGTGTACTTTTAACTAAACTGACCATGTATTTACTTTTGTAAATGAATTAGTTTCAACTGAATAAAGATAAAATAAAAATGGCGACTCCAAGATGACCGACGATCTCTGTGATTATGGTCCGATTCTATTAAGGTGTGTGGGGGTTTTTGGGCTCGAAAATTATAAATTCATATATTCAAGATGGCGGTTGCAAGATGGAGGACAAGCTTTATGATAATGGACCGTGTCTATTCAAAATTGGTATGTCGGGGTTTTTTTGGTGGGAGATTGTGAATTTAGTCGAAGATTATTGATTTTTTTCAGAATTCATAAATTGAAGATGGCAGCTCCAGGATGGCGGACGAGTTAATCTTCAGATGGCCTCCTCATTGAAGAACTAGATACCTCAGAACTCACAGGAAAAAGGCCTCATAAGGCGATGCATTAACAAAAATGAATTAATAGATTAAAGCGTACTTACTAAAAAGTACACAATAAAATAATTAATAAAATAAAACCTTTTTAAAGACAAGCTTTTATTCAAATGCAATAAGAAGTTTAAAATAATTGCTTTGGATGTGCGAAGTAGGTTATTCCGTGAGTTATAGATTCGAAAACTTTGCGCGAGAAGCTCTTGAATGTATAACTTACGGAATAACTCACGTCGCACATCCAAAACAATTATTTTTCACTTTTCAGCACATTTGAATGAAAGCTTGACTTTAATCATTTTATTTCATGAATGTTTCAATGGGGCACAGCGGTACGGTGGATACAAACGAAACATTGACTTTCACCAATAGTTAGTCGAGAAGTGAGTTAGTTTCCTGCGAAAAATCGTTCCAAGTCGATTAAAAATATGAGCGTTGGCTCATTCGATTCCGGGTGTCATCCTGAGAAAGACGGGTCTGCCAATTTTTTCCGCCGACAAAAATTTGCTTTTTTAAACCAAAAAATAGTCATTGTTTTTTGGCCATAGCTCAAAAACTATTGATGATAGAGAAAATAGAAAAACAGATTCTTGAAGAGGAGGAAATTTTCCATGGAAAAGTCTTGGCACCCTTAACTTTATCTCAATTATTTATAATTTTAATTCAACGTTAAAAATTGGGTTCCGCGCGAGAAAGCAATGTATATAAAATATTTTTTCATACAATTAAATATGAATTTAAAAATTCAAAAAAGTTATGGTATCATCTGAACACTTGACAGAATGAAATTTCCTTGAAAAAACGTTCTTCATTGAATTTTTATAATGTGAGGCTATTGTTGATTAAGTAGTTTTTTTGGAACCGCCGATTTTATTAAAAACCGAATTATTGTTCACAGAATGACTCCATACATTTTTTGCTTCCTGGATCACATTTTGCATGTGTACTCAATAATATCACGCTTAAAAATTGTTTTTAAAAGTTGATTATTTTGTTAATTATAAATTTCTAAATTAAACAATATATGAGAAATCGAGTAAATATTGTTAAAAAAAATTAAGTTTTATGTCTGACAAAGGCATTCCACAACCTTTTAAAAAATGAAATTACGTTATTTGTTTATAAAATATTTTGAGTATTTTTCAAAAATTGATTTTTTTCATTAGGTAGCTAAGAGTTTATCATAATTGAAAAAATATATATTCTTTCATAAAAAAAATATTTGTTGCATTATTTAAATAATATATTAGAATGTTTTTTTCAAAATTCATAATTAGTTATTCTCTACCTAATAAGAAACTTTTTTTAACATTGAAATTTTTTTGGAAAATTTTATTCATTATTTAAATAAAAAAATTTTTTAAAAAACATATCCATTTGTTTATAAATATTTTATAAACAAATAGCGTAATTTTATTTGTTATGCGTTGTAAAATGCCTTTGTCAGACATAAAACTGATATTATATAAAATAACAATGAACATTTTTTTTTGACAATATTAACTCGATTTCTCAGATTTTGTTAACTTTAGAAATTTATAATTAACAAATTTATAGAGTGATATCATTGATTACACGTGTAAAATGTTGAATAGGGAAACATTCTAAACAAATCAACGTGTAAAATTTTCTCCAGGAAGCAAAAAAAATATGGAGTCATTCTGTAAACAATTATTCGGTTTTTAATAAAATGTCGGTTTCAAAAAAACTACATAATTAACAATAGCCTCACATTATCAAAATTCAACGAAAAATGTTTTTCCAACGAAATTACATTCTTTCAAGTGTACAGATGATACTATATTTTTTTTGAATTTTTAAATCCATATTTAATAGTATACAAAAAAATATGTACATTGCTCTCTCGAGAAGTGCTGTAACCTGCCGTAACGTCCGCGGAGCCCTATTTTCAATGATGAATTAAAATTATAAATAATTGACCTAGAGTTCCAGGAGTAGGGACTTTTCCATGGGAAATTTCCTCCTCGTAAGAATCTGTTTTTTATTGTCCCTGTCTTCAATAGTTTTTGAGTTATTGCCAAAAAAACTAAGGCCGTTTTTATTTTTTTGTTTTTTGTTAATAAAAATAGCAAATTTTTGTCGGCGGAAAAAATCGAAAAATACATCTGTCTCAGATGACATCCCGAATAGAATGAGATTATCACATCATATTGGCAAATTAGCCAGAGTTAGTATCAGTACTACTTGAAGTGTACATTGTTCAGGTTGAGTATTATTTTTACTTTTTCTGTTTTTATTTTCAAGTCATTATCGTTCGTTTTTTCATTTAGTCGATTGTTGTGTCATTGGTTCTGTTTTCAATAGTGTTAAGTTTCATTCTTTCAAAGCTGAAAGCATTTTACATGGATTGTATTCTACCCGAAATTTTGGACCGGCGTCTTTTTAGAGGAATGAGAATCAGGGATGCTTCTGATAATATTGAAGAAAAGTATAAAAATGCCAAGTAAGAAAGAAATATTAACTGTTCCTTTTATGTATATTAAAATAAAACATCAGGCTAAAACATTGCTTAATTTCATTTATTTTTTACAGTTGCATCCACATCGATTGAATTGAATGTTTTACGTGTGATATTGACTTAAATTGTCTCACCTTTTATATGGAATTATACATATGTAAACTATGGCCTTTCCTGACGATCACTCTGCAAAAAATTACATTCAAATTTATCTTATTTTTTCCATTGTCGAGTGTTGTGTCACTGGTCTTGTGTTTTCATTAGTGTTTCGTTTAATTTTAAAAATAATTCCGCCAATATGAATTAATTCGAGAAAAAATCTAATTTACACGAAAAGCACTAGATGGAACTATTTTGAGAATCAGACTATAAATCACAAAATCTTTCCCCCATTTTGAATTAATGCATTTTCAAAAACACCTAAATGGCAACTTCGAATAGAATACGACCATAGATCAAAAAACTCATAGCCACCTTGGAGCTGTCATTTTGAGTTCTTGAAATATGATGAAAAATTCACCATCTACAACCCCAAAAATCCATAAATACTAATATTGTTAATCGGACCATGAATAACAAAACTCTTTCACCATCTTGGAGCCGCAACCTTGAATTTATGAATTTTGACAAAATATCCTAATTTTGAAGAGAATCTGACCATAATTACAAAACTCAACCGCCACCTTGGAGCCGATATTTCGAAATCTTGCAATTTGGTAAAACATTCATGATCTCCGACCCAAAAATCCCTAAATACCAATATTTCATAGAATCGGACGATGAATCACAAAACCACCGAATTGTTATATTCGGTCATGCAGTATGATTTTGTGTCCCGTAGAATTCCACTTTCCGTCGAATGAAAGATGGAATTACGACTGAATTGATGGGTTTGTCGCAGACATAACTGACGCTTAGTTTTATAAGATTCGGGGATCACGTAGCTGTATGTGAAGTAGGCGCTACACGATGCTACGAATACCCTCCAACGTTGGAGGCTGGACAGTTCGTCGCATCATGTGGCCGACCATCAAACCTGCGAGCTACCAATGTCGAGCGTCCAACGTTCGCGTTTGGCCACGTTCGGGCTATTGTCGGTATTTTTGACCTGGGTCAAAGGAATTCCTCCAACGTTCGGCGCAAAACATTCGTTGATTTGATGCACGGCTACACGACTCGTTCGAAGTAGTTTGAGTTATGAAGTAAGTAGTGGTAGTGTTAAATTATTGTGAATTCATGTGTTTTGCAAGGGGTGCATATTTTTTATTATAATTGGCAACAGTTTCATATTCGGTAAAACACGATTTTCTAAATTGTTTGAGGAAAATTATACTAAATATTAGTAAGAGCTATTTTAAATAATAATACATTGTAGGACAATACCTATTACCTATTTGAATAGTAGATAGATAGATAGATTTTATTAATCCTTTTTGCTACATATTATGTAGATGGGACAAGTCATAGTGCTATAGGTTTATACATACATAAAAAATATACTCAAAGTCAGATAAAATGTTATTAAAAGACATTTCACAGTAAAAATGATTAAATTAACATATCGTCATTAAAAAAAAATATAAAATACACCAAGTCCAGATAAAATGTGATTACAAAGACAATTCACAAAAAAATTATTGAATTAACACATCGTCATTTACAAAAACAATATAAATATAAAAACGAACTTGAAAAGGACATAGCGACACTTTACCGAGACAAGAACTTTTCAAAATAAATTCATCCACCGTGTAAAAACATTTTTCTGATGAAAAAAGTTTAATTTTTTTAAAGTTATAAGGTGACAAGGTCTTTATATCATTTGACAGTGAGTTATAAATGCAAATACCAATATTCATATTTTGCGTGATGAAGTTTTCGTTTTGTGATCATATGTTTACTCCGTATATTATAATTATGCACATTCCTGCTCTCATTTGTAGGATACCTCTATTTTCATGTATATATGTTAATGTTTTCACAGTCAACAAACTTGTAACAGTCAACATTTTGTTTTGTTGGAATGTCTCTCTACAGAAAGTTCTATAATTCAAATTGAATATAAATCAATAGTAGGTTTTCTTAATTAATTGCCGCTGTAATCGCAACATCTTATCCTCCATAATGATGGAGACAAAACGTTTGTACCACACTTCAAAATGAATATATGCTTCAAACATTCGTTACACCGTGTAGCAGATACATTTGCCGCACCAACTGTTGAACTTCTTGACTCACATGTTCTGTCCAACGTTGGAGCCAATGTTCGACGCATCGTGTAGCGCCGCCTTGAGGCTGACCGCTAGCGAGTCGCAAAGCTATAAATAGGGCGGAGTTGAGATTTATTCAATTAGGCGTACTCGCTCTGCCATCTAGCGATAAACGTTTCCTATTTTTGAAAGGCCGAAGACTCTTAAACAAACTTTTCCCCAACTGCTGCAACTTTTTAAACCGCAATTTTAGAAAAATCTATAAATTTCGGAAAAAATATGAGATTTGTAATTTGTTCATAACAAATTGTTAACTTAATAAACAATAAAAAAAAATTTTTTTTATTCCTTTGAAAAACGCTAATTATGATTTGAAAAAAATTTCTTTACTAATTATTTAAATAATGGAAGTATAAAAAAACTATTACAAACAATAAGAAATTTTTTTAATCATTATATTCTCTAGACAGCGAAATGGTAAAAAATCAATAAACAATTTAGTAATGGCCTAAAAATTGTTTTTCGAATGTTATTAAATGCCTTTGTTTGATGCACTTACTTCTTGACTAGTCTATTACTGTCTCAATGCGAGGATAGAAACCCGAAATTGATTTTTTCTCAGTACACTCTCAAAGTTTCCAACACCTTTTTTGAAAGACCCCGTAGAATAGTTTATAAATACATGCTCTGAATTGACTAACCTCCACAAACTCCATAGTGTTAACTGAACCATGCCAATCGAGTCGATATGGAATATACCTATCTAAAGGAATGAAAACATTGACTGAAATCCAGCCTCTCGATTTGCTCTATCTAGTTATTCCTAAGTTTCTCGATCGCTATATCATCGCTTCATGCTTAGATTCGAATGTTGTTTAGAATAACCCTTGACATCACTTTATTTCTAAGACGCACAATATTCTCTGACACAGAATCAGATCGAACTGTTAGAAACACTGAAACAGAGAAGCGAATTCTTATGATAACCCGGCCAATTATTTTGTTTTTATCTAGTCTTACAGCACGGATGTTCACGAAGCACTTCCCTTCAGGAAGATCGAAGAATTATTTCCTTCTTGGAATTTCCTATCCCTCTAACCAATCAGTACTGATAAGGTGTACATGGTAAATGTTTCAGAAACGGGTAAGTTACAAACAAATGGAGTTAATACTCGACCATAAAAACAAGTAACCTAGAAAATATAAACGATATCTTTACAAAACACCACAAACTATTTATAAGTTTATATATATATATATATATATATATATATATATATATATACCGTGCCACTCAAAAAGTTTGCATCATATGAAAAACTTATTTTGATTTGTTGAAAATATAAACACGATGTTCAAAAATCTGATGTGGAATCATCTGCGACTGAAAGATAAACCTTAGTCACTATCTTCCATCGTCAAGATAACTTCTTGTGGGGTATTCATGTTGAAAAGGGAAACATTCTCAATTGAATATTGATAGAAAGATTTTTCTGTGAATTGAAAAATCCACGATTAAAATTCACAGTAAAATCTTTCTATCAATATTCAATTGAAAATGTTTCCCTTTTCAAAAACTTATTTATTATTAATTTCTCAGAAATTTGATTACTGATCAATATGGTTTTTCTCAAACCTAATACCTACAACTCAATATATTTAAAAAACGAGGTCAAAAAATAAAATATGAGATGGTACTAGAGTACTCTTATTATTGAAAATACAGAAAAAATTTATTTGGAAAACCTGCTCAAAATTCATATCAAGACCTATTTTCTCCATTGACCGGAAAAATGCGTTAGTCGTTATTTTAATCAAAACAATAATTTTCAAATCCAGTAAACGAAACAACCGTTCTCACGTTTTGCGCTTACAAAGAATCGAGATTCATTTTTATCATATAGATAATAATACAATGCTAATTGCTGACACTAGACGTTACAAAAAACAAGAACACATTTGTAAGAACTATAGGATAACTATAAAATAAGATAGGTACTAAAGGTTTGTACAGTTTATTATTCGGTGTATTTTCATTATATCCACAGAGTACAAGATTTTTTTTGTTTCTGATCTGAAAATGTGGTGGGGAATTATATTTTTCGTAGTTTGAGTAAGTTGTTATTTATTTTATTTCGAGTTTCTCATGAGTGTAAGATTGAACTAAATTTATATGTAACGAACCTAGGCCGGACCTGTCGCCTCCCGCGTCGCCATCGACAGCGATGAGATCATCCCCGGAGATATTCGAGAACCATCCAGTCGCTCTTCCGCGTAATGCAACGGTCAATATTGGAAACAATTGGAACATGCCGTCGCCAACCGTCCGAATTCGAAACATCGAGAATGCTGTATCGGAGATAAATAGGAAAACCTCAAGTGGAGTAGGACAGTCTGAACGAGCCCATACGATCGAGCTATATTCAGTAGCGTAGTAATATAAATTAAGTTGTAGATTAAGTGTTAAATAAATTACTTAAACCAAGTTAAGTTTATTTACGTTACAATTGGTGTCGGAAGTGAGATTTTGAAAATAAACAAGTGATCGTGGAGTGGATAGTCAGAAAAATAAATTGATAGACCTTTTTGTACGCCCAAAATAGACAGTGGCCCGGTTTTCGCGAAGTGGACAATTGTGCGTGGGAATATAAACTGATACACTGTTCGCGTGAAACAGAAAATAGACAGTGGCCCGGTTTTCGCGAAGTGGACAATTGTGCGTGGGAATATAAACTGATACACTCTTCGCGTGAAACAGACAATAGACTGGTGGCCCGTGGAAAAGAATTCGCGAAGTGAATTTTTAACAAACTGATAAACTTTTCGTGTGAAACAGACTGATACCTCGTCAAAGACAAAATGTGTTCAAGAAAAGTGCCTTGCAGGATTTGAAGGTAGCGGAATTGAAACAGGAATTGGAGGAAAGGGAACTGGAAACAACGGGTAAAAAGCAAATTACTCCAGGAAAAGACTTGCAGAAGGACTTATACAAGAAGGTGAGGACCCCGAAACATTTTTTATTCGAAGTTCCGGAGGTGATTTGAGTCCGATAATAGAATCCTTGAAAGAAGAGCTGCAACAAAATTCTAGAAATCTGGAAGAGAAGCTTCTAGAAAATTCAAGAAGCCTGGAAGAAAATTCTAGAAATCTGGAAGAGAAGCTTCTAGAAAATTCAAGAAGCCTGGAAGAGAAGTTCCTGGAAAACACAGAAGGCCTAAAAAAAGAGTTGTGTGGTGTGGCTAATTTCCTAGAAGAAAGAATGGGAACCGTTGAGACAGAGATAGATAAAATTAGGGAGCAAATGAACACGGAGGTAGATAAAATCAAAGATGGGGTCGAGGCAGAGATGGACAAGATGAAGGAAATAATCAAGGATGAAATTTCGGGACGAAATGTCTTTAAGAAGGGGGCAATGTAACGAACCTAGGCCGGACCTGTCGCCTCCCGCGTCGCCATCGACAGCGATGAGATCATCCCCGGAGATATTCGAGAACCATCCAGTCGCTCTTCCGCGTAATGCAACGGTCAATATTGGAAACAATTGGAACATGCCGTCGCCAACCGTCCGAATTCGAAACATCGAGAATGCTGTATCGGAGATAAATAGGAAAACCTCAAGTGGAGTAGGACAGTCTGAACGAGCCCATACGATCGAGCTATATTCAGTAGCGTAGTAATATAAATTAAGTTGTAGATTAAGTGTTAAATAAATTACTTAAACCAAGTTAAGTTTATTTACGTTACAATATCTATTTTTATGACAATATCTGACGGATATCCAGAATTCTGATCCCTTTATTTAAGCGATCACTGGAGTATCTTCGATTTTTTTTTGTGTATAATCTTGAGGAATAACTTGGGCAAAATATTCTGTTTTTCCATTTGTGAAAACGCTACACCTCCCCATTCCAATATTCCATAATTCAGCCTTCATCCTACAAGTGCACAAAAATGGTTCAAGTTGAGGTCCATAAGTTGAGTGAGAATTTTAAATGTATGTATCATGGTTCACAGAGTTATATGAAAAGTCCCATCTTAAGTGACGGCTATGTGAAAGTCCCATCTAAAGTGACGTCAATGGTAACTCCCAAATCATTGGTTATATCTAGAGAAGCGCTTATTTATGTAATTAGATATTAGGAGAAACGTGGTCTTCTGAAAATTAATTGTGGGTAGTTTATGATTGAACCAATTTATTATATTTTAAAAGTCTGCTTCTACTGTATTTTTCAGTTCATCCCAAGAGTCTACACTATAGAAAACTGAAGTGTCGTCAAAACTGAAAATGGTCCCCGCGCTATCGATTCTGAGTAGATTATCACTTATAATTGCACTAGAGGTTCTCTAGTCGACCCGTATATTTTTTTCCATCATTTTTTTTTATGTATGATCACGCATACCTTTTTACTGATACGTCCGATTCCGATAATTCTTTTTTCAGTGGATAGGGTGTACTTCGAATTTGGTCCCATTTGAATTTAAAAGATTAAATCCACCCCTAAGGGAAAACCTTTTTATCAGGTACTTTGTACTGGGTTCTTCGATTTGGATGATTCTTTTTAATAGATAGGGTATACCTTATATTTGGATTTCGAAAGGAATTAGCCACCCTTACGGGTATAAAAATAGGGGATAATTGATTTTTCACTAGTGAACATTGGCACACACATACGTAGTTGACAATGACAGATCGCTACTGACATTATTCTTGTTCCACATCCGTCAAAATCAGTATATTCTATGAGAGGATGGAATGATATACAAAGTAATGAAATAAACTAACCAGAACAAAAAAAAATAATTTATATTACAAAAAACAGGTAGTATTGGTAGATTTAACAAATTGAAAATAATTGACAAAATACGGTAGTAAATAAAACCTTCTTATTAGTCTAGCCAACAAACAATTTTGAGTCGGCAAACGAATCAAGAAGACATAAATATTCAAAATTATCAGAATGTCACCGCGCAACTCGATGCCATCATTTTACGCATTACCTAATTCATTTGCTTGTTTGTTTGGCGCCGACTCAAAATTAGTTACTTACATTAGTTTAGGAGCATAGTTACTGAGACTAAGAAGGTTTATTTTATTTTTTACTTTTCAGTTCCGCATTTTGTCGGTTTAATTTTTTGTTGAAAAGTTTTTATATCGGGTAAATTTGGGTTGTTTAATGAGAAACTGTTACCTAGCAATTAGACGAGAAAAACTGTCAACTATTAAAAACGCGACACCGAAGGTGGAGCGTTTTTAGGTTGACAGTTTTTCGAGTCAAATTGCTAAAGGAAACAGTTTAGAATTTGAACAACACAAATCGAGTGTAATTCGGCAGGACAATTTAATGAATAAGAAATTTAGAAACGTATCATTGCAAAATTTATTTATTTTGGCAACCAACACCGCGATAATTGATAAACAAATGAATAAGTGAAAAACCACTAGTGCATTTGTCGCTGTGAAAGATGCAGCTAACTTTTGCCGCTGTCAAACTGACAATTGCACTGTGGCATATGCGATTTTTTATACATGACTTGAATTGTCAATGTAAATTAAAAAAAGCATTGGTCCTAGGTCTGTACCTTGGAGTACACCACAACTTAATGTTATCTCATTAATTTTCTGATCCCCAATTCTAACGATATGTTTGCGATTTGTGAGGTAGCTTGCAAAAAGGTTTTGGATATTTCCTCTACTACCCATATCTTGCAAGGCTTCTAATAACTGTTTGTGATCCACAGTATCAAAAGCCTTTGCAAGATCCTGGAATTCTCACTGGTGGTTTTCCTTTATTCAGAGCTTCATACATTTTGGAAGTTGAGCTGAAAATAGCATCTTCAGTTGACTCATTTTTCGGGAAACAGAATTTCTTTCTTGAGAGTCTTGTTTTGTTTAAAATTCATCCATTCTGAATTTTAGGTTTCATTTAACTTCACTTGTTAGTTTGTTAGTATGTTTGGGACAAATCTTGCAACTGAATTTTGACCCACTTCTCGTTGTGCGATTAACGTGAAATTTGGCAGATGTTCATAATGCTGGTAATAATACATTATAAAAAAATTATTAGAGAAAAAAACAAAATGACGGCTCCAAGATGGCGGACGAGTTTTGTGTTTATGGTCCGATTCTATTCAAAATCAGTATGTCGGGGTTTTTGGGATCGGAAATTATAAATTCAGTTGAAGATTATTGATTTTTTGTTAAAATTAATATAAATTGAAGATGCGGCTCCAGGATGGCGGACGAGTTAATCTTTAGATGGGCTCCTCATTGAAGAAATACATAGCTTAATACTTACAGGAAAAAGGCCTCATAAAAAGGATGCTTCAACAAAAATGCATAGATTAAGGCGTATAAACTAAAATAATTATTAAAAAACATTTTATTCAAATTACCTTTTTTTAAGCGAGGGGGGGGGGCTGGAATCCTCATGGATGCTGCTTGCTTGGTGTCCATGAAATAGCCTACGTCACACTCACACATCCAAAGCAATTATTTTTTCCTTTTGTATTTGAATAAAAGCTTGTCTTTAAAAAGGGTTTTTAATAATTATTTTATTCAAATTTGGCGAAATGTCTAATTAAAGATTTGGTTAGAAGCAACCTGTGAGTCTGCTTTTTCGCTTCAGATCCAAGAAATATTTTCAGCATAGTATGTCCGCGATTTTATTGAATACTGTCCAACCGACTTGAATACACCACAGGGACCCCCCCCTCACTCACTCGTGGGAACAAATGATCACTGAGACGAAAGAAGGACAACTTTTGGCCCTCACGGTTTCTTTCGGGACACTGAAGAGGTTAGATTCAGGGTGCTAAACAAACGATAGGGGCCGCCCAGATGAACCTTCAGCACCGCAAGGTAGCCACGGCAGTACATGCAGTTGCTCGGAGGGAATTCGTAGCACACTTAATCGGGAACCATGGATGCGACATGGTGAAAAAAATCGTACCAGGTAAGACACAATGGGCCAGAGGGCTCAAGTGTCGTCGGAGGCCACAGCCTGACGAGCCTACGGGGTGGAGGTTTCAGTGGGCAAACCTGTGTCAGGGACTCCCACACTACCGCAAGGTGTTGTCCATAAAGGATTCCCTCCACCTTCCAAAATAAAAATTATGCGTAAAATGTTACTGTAATGTAAGATAATCGATTACTATCCCAAAAAACCAGTCGCCATCACTTTCCCTGGCGAAAAAACAGTTTTTTCTTTTTAGGAGCCGATTCCCCTTTGCCAGTCCACTGTTTTGACTGTATTTTTGTTTTTGGGGTATAAAATGGTGTAACCAAGTTTAATCTACGTGAGCAAACACGGCACCCAACGCCCGGCAGTTTTCTCATGCCAAATTCTTTATGCAATATGTGAAAAACACGTGCTTTGGACATACTCATAGCATCTGCTATCTTTAATTCGACGGTCGTCTAGCACCATTTTGTGAACTTGAGCGATGTTATCGTCAGTGGTTGCAGTTTTTGGACGTCTCGAACGTTCATCGTCTCCCAAGTTGGTACCAATGATTATATACCAGAAAGGATAGTCGATTTTATGAGACTCCCCCGCTCTCCGCCAACAGTGTGGGGTCACCGCGGCGCCACTACGGTTGGTATTTTTAACTTTTAAATGTAAAATGTTTTCGTTAAAAATAAAATAATGTCTAGAAAAGTAATAATTATTACACTGATTGACAATGACAAAAATTATGAGCATGATTCATAACAATTTCCACATAATGATCACATAGTGATCAAAACACTAATACAAATATTAGGCAATATTTAGTTTTTGTTTTTTTTCCCCAGTGGCATTTAACACATATTTCGGTTTCTCTTGGATTTCTCAGAACATTCTGTTCATCTGAATTTCACACTTTTTTTAGCCACATCGTAATTATTATTGGAATATGTCGATTCATACATTGATTTCTTTGTTAGTTATACTTAAGAGAAGAGGTCAGTTCTGTTATGAACTGTCCTCATGTTTTTTTTAAATCCAAATTAATACAATTATAAAAAACAAATGTTTTTATTCCTGTAACGTTAAATAAACTGTAAAACATTATCATTGGTCATTGAATTAAACACGCTGTTTTGTTCTGAGCACATAATTTGTCTACAGTATTGACACCATTTTTAATGGCGTAATCTGAATAATTATGCATGGTTGAATATAGTATCACTTTGTTTTTAAATTTTTGGTGTATATGAAATGGTCCAACCTTTAGTTTGGGGGGAAAATTCAGGAATGTCTTTTCTTCTGCATCTTATAGTTCCAACTGAAGTTAATCCTTGTTGTTTCAGATAGAAGTACAGTGCTGGTGTACCAATTATCTGTGGTAACATTTCTGTTTGAACCAAAAAGGTGTTGACTGGCTCTTTCAGTTATGGCTTTGATACTGTTGTCTACACTAAAAGTAACAAATATTTTATATTGGCGAAATATCTGAACCCTTCCAATTTTTCATCAACTGTTACGAACTGTGAATGAGAGAAGCACTTCTTCTGATTTTCATTCCATTTTGTCAAGTCCCAAGTGGAACTAATTTATCTACACAATTCTTCCGCATCTGGTGTATATATCGCCAAAGTAAAATTCTGAATCTTATCCAACTCATTGTTAATTGAATTGCTTAATAACGATCCCATCCTATTTCCATAAGTTAGTTGATTAAAATTACTTATTTTTCCAACATCTTCAAGATATATCACTCAAATTGGAGCTCAAATGTCGTCAATATACTGGTTGGTTGGATATCTATAGCATGAACAAAGTTATACCTAAATACATTTTTTTGTTCGTTTCATCAACAGAGTCAAGCAAAGATCTCAAATATCGTCAATTTTTACTTTATTCCTTTCTTTGAGACCTAGTAGTTGGCTAACTATATTTTCTCTACGAGTTTTGACAGTTTTCGGTGGTAAATACTTGGCTTTCTGTAATAGTTGCAGCTGCTGTCTTTCATAATATATTTTAAATTCGAATTTCTAAAATAAAACTATTTTCTATTTTTGTATAAGTATTACCTTAGTGGGTGGCGTCAGTCTTCTACAACATTACAATAATACACTCGACACCGTCAAAGTAATTAGACAACTAATCAGGCACTAGGAAAGTATGTAGATACACATCTACGAGAGTGCCCAATTACAACCTACACATAGTGCGTCTACCGAAAGGTTCATGTTGATAGGGAGTCAATGATATGTGACAATTTTTACTAAAATATTAGGTGCACTAAGAGATACAGCTAATATTATCCAAAAACATATCTGGAAACTCCTAGAATATTCAGGAGGCAAAGATACCTATCAACAATAAGTGAGGGGGAGTGAAACTATATTGGATAATCACCAGCAGCAGATTTGCAGTATTCATTTCATCAACTTACCCTTTTGGACCCATGATAACAGACATACAGGCAGTAAGGTACCCACTGCCAGATCCAACATCCAAAGCCCTAGTACCAATTTCTAATCTATCTTTCAGAAGTTCTAAGGCATGGGCGTGCATGTGGGGAGCACTTATAGTAACACCAAACCCAATAGATTGTGGGGCATCCATGAAAGGATTATTCCTGGAAAAATTACCTCTATCTACGGCCAACATAGCATTTTCCACTGAATCACTTCGGATGATACCATTCGCTAAGAAAATATTTGTTATAAAAAATGCCAAGTATGAAGATCCAAACTTACATCTAAGATTTCTAATAAGCTCTGCATTAGTTTTACCGTGAGACCTCCACGCCATTGCAAATGATACAAATCTGAAATTAGAATTTTAATATTCAAATAAGACTTCCTTCCATTTCGAACAGTAGTGTCACTTGTCACTTTTGTGTTTATCTCAGTGTTGCCAGCGTCGAAATCCCAAATTATCCCATAAATATAAAAGTGCAATTTATTAGAATGGATTGGTTTCTAGGACCAGTGTCATCGCAACAATCGATGAAGGTATAAATTATGGAGTTTTTGAGGGTTTTTATCATAAGACACCTACAATAAAAAATAGCACCTATTGCCCTCTTGAGAAATAGCTGAAGCTTTTTGAGTAGTATTTCTGAAATTTGGCTTATGAACTGATTAGTTTGTTTAATCAACCATCCAAATTATGTAACGCCCCTGGCGTTGTTCTGCAAATGGATAAAAACATTATCTACCTATAGATTATAAAAAGCACAGACAAGTGGCGTACCGCCATAGAGAAACTAAAAATAAATTATTTTTAATTTGTCTATGCGTACCGCTTATAATTTATCCCTTTCAAAAGCGGCCGTTCTTCGTATTAGAATTTTTTAGTACTTCCAATAGTAAGAACTAAGATGCCTTAAAATCCTGGTGTATTCACTGATTCGATTTTGTTTAGAATTTTTGGGGGACAACAAATAAAAAACGTTAAATTCTAATTAGAAGTACATTAGTAGATGGCGCGGTTAAGGAATGTTTGTTGGTTGTGTCACGCAAAATGTCAAACTTCAAACCTATGAAATTTTCTTTTTGTCAAGTGCCAACATTACTTTATGCAAAAAATTGTGAATTGATCGTTTACAAATATTATAGTTCTACCAACAAGATCCCGCTCAGAACAGTTAGCGCGAAAATGAGATGAAATCCTCGACTTACAATGTTTACATGTTTGTCAAAAATCGGATTTTTCTTGAAGTCCACCTGGCGATTTTTTCAAAGTGAATTCTTCTCAAATGGCTTTTTTGGGACCATGGAAACTTCCACGAAGGAATGAGAAAAGGTAGAAGAGTGGACTGAAGCCTCTAGATGATGATTAACTTGAAAATTGAGGGGATTGGAAAATGTCCCGATGACATTGTTCCATTAAACTTTCCGATACAAACTATTACCAAGCCATTCACTGCCCATCTCTGCCGGACTATTACCTCTCTAACAACCTTCTGATATGAACAAAATCAGAGAGTTCATTGTGGATATCATAAAATCTGTTTTGATGAAGTTGAGAAATCTATGAATCCTGGTGTGCGACAGTCTAGGCTGCTTCCAGCCATCTTAGAAGGACTTCTCAGGAAAAGGTGAGTCCTACTAACAAAGGTGAGGGGAGAAAACAATAATCTAAATGCTTCTCTTTTATTTTTCAGTAACACCCCGCATGAGGTAATCGGAGAAGGAGGGCGATCTAAACCAAGCAGTTGTTCGGAAGAACAAGGCCCACTCCCAAGATCGATAAGGATAATGACTATGATTAGGATAATTATCACTTTTTTATAAACACATGAATTTCACAAGTAAGCGGGGACTTTTCATTCTATGAAGATATCTTGATTTTGGCTAGTGAATTCCGAACCGTCACAGAGGGTCCCATGGCTCTTTGGAAGAAAATATCCACTATATTTAGAATTTTCAGAAGATTGTCATCTCATGGGAAAATTTTTATACAAAATATATATAATATAAAAAATAAATATAAAAGTAAAAATAAAATTATTTGACTTGCTAGTTACTAGAAACATTACGATCACAATTTGAAAAAAAATATTACAATGGACAAAGGTAGTTCAGAGAAGATTCAAATTAATTTATACATATACGAGTCATTTTACTAGTAGAATAGAATAGTACTTTATTGATCCATAAAAAACTAGTTACATGGTATTGGATAAGTTAAGAATTATGATAAATTTAATATGTAGATGTATAAAAAAATAGGATACGATACAATGAAATAAATAAATAAAATAATGCACAAGATACGAATGTCAACTCACTGCTACAAGAACACATGACCCTAAATATAATATGTATACCCATATATAAATATTAATAGGTTCCAATATGTGGGAATTTTCAAAGTTACAAGAGTACTTTGAAAATTGGGAATTTTCAAAGTACTCTTGTAATGTATAATAAGCTTTTGAATATAACAGATGTTTGAGGTTTGTTTTGAACCTTTTGAAAGCAATGCAACTTTTGATAAAGCATAAGTTGGAGATTTTTCAAAAGTGGATGTTTTGTGGATCGTGGTCATGCAATAAATTAGCGCCATTTCTTGTTTTGTATTGGTGATGAGTATTATTTTTTTCTAATTTATGTTCATTCTTTTTAATATATAAGCAACACTTGAGTATAAAAATGCAGCAAACGGTCAGTATTTTCTTATTTATGAATGTCTCTCTGCATGAATCGCGTGGTTTCAAATTAAACATCAATCTGATAATTCGCTTCTGGGCTATGAATATCCTATTTATCTCCGTTGCATTTCCCCAAAGTATGATGTGGAATGATAAGGCTGAGTAGACAAGTGCATAGTATACTTGAATCAAGATGCTTTCATGGAGCTCATATTTTAGTTGATTGATGGCAAAGTATGACTTAGAAAGTTTATTAGATGTTAGTTCGATGTGTTTAGACCATGAAAGTGATTCGTCAATTGTCACACCAAGAAACTTTGTGAAATGATGGGTCTGAATAAATTCATTACGTAACTCCATATTTTTGTTAAAAAATATGATTTTGGTTTTATGGGGATTTAACATAAGTTTGTTTGAGTTGCAATATGTTGTCATTTCCTGAATTGCTTGTTCAATAGCCTCAGACATGTCTCCCATGGTAGGCTCGGCTATTCCTAAAGTTGTATCGTCAGCAAAATTAATCAAGTGGAAACGTTTACTGATGTTCATTGGAAGATCATTGAGAAAGAGAAGGAAGATCAGTGGACCAAGAATTGAGCCTTGCGCCACCCCAGTATTCATCGTAAATTCATCTGATTCTACCCCATTCAGGTTCACAAATATTTTCCTGTTACATAAAAATGATTTGATTAGTTCCAATACATTCCCTCTAATACCAATATCATACAACTTAGAGGCCACAAAGTCTTTATCAACATATTTCTTATCATCAATTGCTTTATATAGATAGTCTGCGAATAGAGTGGTTGCAGTTTCAGTGGATCTCTCTGCCCTGAATCCATGTTGGGATTCGACCAATATATTGTGTTTGACTAAGAAATCGATGAGTGTGTTATATATCAGTCTCTCAAGTATTTTTGAAAAGTTTACTGAGGAGACTGATGGGTCTTTAAATACCGAGAAAACAAGCTGTATACTATTCAAAACAAATCGTTCCAACATGCATGTGCCAGATACTGTACACTTAAATAATCAAGAAATCACATTGACTAGCAGCACCAGGTTTTTGGGTATCACCTTAGATGAGTGTTTGTCATGGAAAGAACACATAAGTATATTAAGTAAAAAGCTGAATTCGGTGTGTTACACTATGAAAGTTATGAAACAATATGTAGATAAAAAAGTAATGAAAATATTATATTTCTCAAACTTTGAAGCACTATATCGATATAGAGTGATTTTCTATGGAGCATCCAATGATACTGAAAAGGTCTTTGCTGCACAAAAAAGAGCAATTAGAACAATCTTCAACCTGGGTTTCAGGGAGACATGTAGAGGTAAATTCAAAGAAAAACAAATATTAACAGTAACAGCAGTATATATCCAAGAATGCTTATTATTTCTATTCAAAAACAGGGAATATTTCAACACAAATCAGACAGTACACACATATAGTACGAGATCGTTAAATTATACTTATCCCATACACAGACTTTCAATGTCAGAAAAAGGAGCTCACTATAGTTGCATCAAATTTTTCAATAAGCTTCCAAACAGCATGCAATCTATCACGAGTTTGAATGTTTTTAAAAAAGGCATTCACAAACTGTTAGTACAACTAGAACCCTATGATGTGAAGGAATTTATGAATGCCACCTGGTAAAGTAAGAATTTCTGTCCAATGTTTGTAGATTTTTAGATTTGTATATATATATATATATATATATATATATATGCACAGACGCCTACTTCGTTCTGGGTACTGATACTGTGATCTATTGCTGTACTTACTTGTTTTCGAAATAAAGATGATATTATTATTATTATAGTTGTCAATGTCAGATTTGTCTTCACTTTTATGTACAGTGATAATTTTACTGAGTTTCAGAATAGTTGGAATTTCACCGTTCACAATGCATAAGTTAATAAGAGATGTTAAGGGGTCAGTTATACTATCACAGACTTCTTTCACTAGCACATCATCTGGACCAGTTGACATGGTATTCTTCAGGTTACGAATTATTGATTTTATTTCTTCGGTCGTGGCTGGTTCGAAAAAAAAAGGTATGAGGGAGTATTTCTCCAGCTGTACATATTTGAGATCTGTTGGATCCGAAGTGTTCCTTCATTTTTTCCTCGATTATACTTGAGAAATATTCTCCAAAGTAGTTTGCTGCTATTTCAGGATCTATAACTTCAACATTATATATGTTGAGGTGAACATCCCTTGTTTCATGATTCATCCTTCCCAGTTTTGAGTTTACCTCTCTCCAGATTTGTTTTATTTTGTTATCAGCACTACATATATTTTCATTCAGTTTTTCTCTCTTTGCATTTCTTCTTTGCGACTTACGATAATTTTTCCTTTTTATTTTATAAATCCTTTCCAAACAGGTGCTGCTAGATTGCCTATACATATGGAAAGCATTGTCCAGATAATTTTTTTCCTGTTTCAACTTATCGGTGTACCACTTGGTATTTGGACGCATTGGTGTGTTAGGCATTAGTGGGCACGACTCGTTATATGCCTGTTTGAATTTATTAATAAATATTTCAAAATTGGTGAGATTTCATTATCTATGTTCCATATTATTTCATTCAATTTTGTTTTGAGGAGAGTGGTGGTTTTTTTAGAAACTTTTCGAAGTTTTTTAGTTGGCTTTGTTTTTGTTTTAGGTCCTATGTCATTGTAGATATAGAATAATGTGACTGCTAGGTGGTCCGATAGGTGCGGATTAAAAATTGACTGGGTGCATTGGTTCTGATCTAAATTGGAAATGATGTAATCAATTCCACTAATGGTCGTTTTGTTGTTTTTGTCGGTGCAGATTCTTGTTGGTGACGTTAACATATTCCGGCATTCACATGAGTCCATCATGTCTTTCAATAATTTGAAGTTAGTATTATTCTCATTCAGAAAATCTATATTTAGGTCGCCACAAATTATGATTTTATGGGTTATTATGAATTCGCTAAGAGTGGATGACATATATTCAACAAATTTTCTGACACATCCCATCGGTGGCCTGTAGGTGCAGAGCAGACATATTTTTTCATCTAGAAGTATTTCTACCATACAACATTCAAATTCCATTTCCATTGAGTACTTACTCGGTATTGTTCTACATTTCAGTGCTGTTTTTTCTCACGAAAATAGCTGTACCTCCATGTTTTCTTGACTGTTTACAGAAGAAAGACATCAATTTGTAATTGGGAATATTTACTAAAGTTATATTTGACTCGTTCATCCAGTGTTCGCTGAGGCATAAAAAGTCGATATTTTTTTGCATTGCTACCTCTTCTATTTGACTGATTTTGTTGATAAGGATTGGATGTTGATGTGTACTATATAGTTAGTTGTTTCGTTATCGTTAAAGGGCCGCAATTTTGTGCTTGGTTGTCCCTAAAAAATTAGACTGTTGTCCAAGTTCCATCACTTCTGTTTGTGTTTATGTCGTATGTCGTATTTCTAACTGGAAATTTGAAATGAGTGAATACTTGAATCACAAAACACATATGTGTATGTGTTTTGTGATTCAAGTACAGTGCTGCCAATTGAAAGTATACAATATGCTGACTAGCTTATGTCAAAATGCGGAGTTTTACTCCCAGAATGTTGAGAATGCTTACAAAATCCTTACAAACTTAATTTATACATAATCTATGGTATATATCGATAATTTCGAGGGTCGACTTGTTCTGATAGATACTGATTCTGAATCAAGACCAGAACAAACTAGACTAGAAGGGTAGAAGCACATATTCACAAATATCCATTGCAATAGGGAATACGCATGTGCCCCCTTTCTGAAATATTTGTATTTGCACACAAATATTACTACCTAGAAAGCTCAGCAAGGACCTTAGAAATCAAAAAATGTACGGTGTTATTCAAAATTCGAAACTTAAAATGCCAATTTTTTCATAACAATCAAAAACGTACTCCTAGCACCTCTGATGGACGTTTGTATCGTTACTTCACACACAGTTCAAACTTTTAGCGCTAGTTGCTTCTTACTGTCAACTATAATTTCATTTGCCTCCGTTTATATGTTGTGTTAATATTTTTATCATCAGAATATTTTCAGTTGATAATAAAACATCACAATAAAAGTGTGGTTGAATTTATTTTTGGGTTGAAAGAAATAGTATTGACTATCAATATTCCTGAAACAACCACAATTGGCGCTAGTGTTTGGGGGAAGTTATTCAAGTGAAGGTCAAATCGAGTTTGAATTAGGGGGCACTTTTCAACTTGAAAAGTTCTAAAAAATATTGGGATTTGAGAAATTATTTGTAGAAAATGTTATTTTTAAGGATCGAACTGAGGCAAAGAAAAATTTAAATGAAATCATTTGTGTTTCCCATTATCTACTCTGCGCTAGGTCAGAAGTTGGGTTGGTAGTTGAAACCTGTTGATGAAACCATAGTATAATCTAAACAATGATAAAACTCATAGAAGCCTGAGGCTGAGAAAAGATTTCAGATATGTTATGTCATGTCAATTTTGAATTTCAATAAACAAACAACACAGAACTCAAACTAGCAAACTGCTATAGACAAAGACGGGTTACGTGAAGAGTTAACGAGTTCTGTACCATGTCATGACTGGTCATTGACCATGTGCCACACGAAACAAACACAAGTAGTCAGAAGATTACACTTTTCTCCCACTCCTTTGTCCTTAGTGCAAAATGCTTACAAAATCATTACAAATCGTCATTACTCCACGATTACTCCAAAGCTTTCGAATTGCTTACAAATGGAGTAATTACTCTCAAAACGGCAGCGCTGTTCAAGTATTCACTCATTTCAAATTTCCAGTTAGAAATACGACATACGACATAAAACCATAGAATTGTAATTATAATATACTGACTAGAATGCGTTTCAAGCTGCGCGAAATGTCCCATGCATGATGGCCGCCATTGTTGTTTATGTCCTCCTCGCAGTAGCGGAACAATTCCAGTGGCATTGCTTGTAATGGAAAATAGGGTATATCATAATAAAACGTTTTTTTTAATAAATGATGCATCAAAGGTACAGAGAATTGTGAATATAAATGTTATATACCTATGTAAAAAATGTTTACTCTTCCACCCATCTATTATATGAAGATATATGAGACAAGTTTCACATATCCTTATAATTGAATAGGTATTTCTATCAAGATTTTTTATTGCACTATCACATCAATATTTGAAAAATGAGTAAGTTATAAGGTCACATTTGATGTGGGTGCCAGATCATATAGGGAGATACCAAAGAAACAGATTGCCTCGCCAAAGAATAACAAACACACAATTTCCTGACTCAGAAACCTTCTGTGGAATCTCTTGAGTCCATAAGAGGAAAGAGTTTCGAGGCTGGGAAACATGAAATGAAATCTCACTGGAATAAAGTGCAAGGCTAAAGACAATAAGCGAAAAGGTTAGTGAGCCTATCGCCAAAGAAAGTTAAACAGCTTCTCGAGTAGGACAAGAAATACCAAAAAGGAGGAGGTTCTGTAGTCGACGCGTATTTATTTTTTAAGTATGACCACGCATAACTTTTTACAGAGGAGTCCGATGATTATTTTTTTATTGGATAGGGCATACTTCGAAGTTGGTCCCATTTGAATTTGAACAAAAATATCCATCCCTAAGGGTAGCAAAATGGAAAATATTTATCGTTCACCCTCTGAATTTTGATCCGTTAACCGAATCTATCAGGCATAACTTTGTACTGGGTTTTCCGATTTGGATGTTTTTTTTATTACCTAGGGTATACCTCATAGTTGATCATATTTGGGTTCGGAATGAATTAATCCACCCCTATTGGTAGAAAAATAGGGGATGATTGATTTTTCACTTGTGAACATTGGCACACATATGTAATTGACATTGACAGATCGCTATTGTCATTATTTTTGTTCTCCTACATCCGTCACAATAATAACATTCTATGGAACGATAGAATTATATACAAAGTGATGAAATGAACTTACCAGAACTATCAAAAATAATTTATATTATATAACAATAAATAGTTGAAGTAGATAATCGTATTATTCAACTGTTATTAGTTGAAGTAAAGTGGGTAAGTAAGTATTTTGGAATTAAACAAAAGTTAAGTAGGTAGTATATTTCAGCCACAGAAAATTGAAAAATAAAAACTTTTTAACAAAAAATCAAACCGACGAAAAACGGAAATGAAAATAAAAAAATAAAATAAACTTCCTTAGTCTTCATAACTAAGCTCCTAAACTAATGTAAGTAACTAATTTCGAGTCGGCGCCAACAAATAATCAACGAAGATCATTAAATTAATTCATAAAAATTATCAGAATGTCACCGTGCATCTCGATGCCATCATTTTACGCTTTACCTAGCTTGTTTGTTTGGCGCCGAATTAGTTACTTATATTGATTTAGGAGCTTAGTTATCAGGACTAGGGAGGTTTATTTTATTTTTTGCTTTTCAGTTCCGTTTTTCGTCGGTTTAATTTTTTGTTAAAGAGTTTTTATATTAGTGATCTTTACCTCTCGACTATACCGTATATTTTCATTGTTTGAGAATATTTTTTGCCATTTGTTTAATAGGCCTTTTCATTTAGATGATTTTTTATGGCGCATGCGCTCGTTTTGAGACCCAAAGTTTAATTGGCTATTGGGAAAGTGAATAGCCATTGGTTAGTTTTGAAATAACAATTTGAGATCGGCATAGTTCAAAATTAGCGGTATTTTCACATTATGTCAACTTCATGACAAATGCACCTGCATACATTGGCGTTCGTAACTTTCTTTGTAGGTTAAGTACTTACTACCTATTTTATACCGCCAAAAACCTTTCATTCGTAGATAAAATAATATACACGAATATTTTCCAATGGGAGTTTCCTTCTCCATGTAAATTCAAGTCAACTATCCATAGGAAAACTCGGAAATATTTTATTTCCTTTAAAAAAAAAATCGCCGTCAATGCCGTTGGGTCTGACAGGTAAACAAAGGTAGTCATTTGTCATCTAAATGAAAAAGCCTATTCTGTATTGTTGACGCTTCAAAATGTATCAAATCAAAACTGTTTTTTGAAACTGCCTTTATCTGAAAGGGAAAGGATTGAAATTTTAATTATGAATGGTGTTGGCGATATGATGCGGACTCAACAAGAGGTATGCAGATTATTCCATGAAATGCACCCAGATAGTGAACCTAATTCACAATCTACTGTAAGCATAGAGCGAAAATACAGAGAATTAGGACACGTGAGGGATGCATCAAACCAAGGTAGACGTACAGTTAATGAAAATAATCAACAAGACGAGACGTAATTTTGTCGGCATCTGGATTTCTTACAAAATACATTAATTCCTGATTTAACCCAGCTTTTTCCTGATATTCAAATAGCCAATAATTTAGACCGCAGAAGGCGCACGGCAACATTTTGATGCAACTTTGGTAGTGTATCCAGTAGCTGCATAACTTCGTAATTTCATATAATAATTCTTAATACGTTTATTCTTCATTTCGTTTTTTGTAAAAATGCAGTATCGTATAACTTTCTAATAAAATTTTGAAAACACTTTTTGTATTGTTGCCCACCCTCTACCAATTTGACGCAGCTTGTGATATATTTTTGAAATCAGCTCAGCAAGTTAACTCATAAATAAAAAAAATGGGGGTGTTCATTTAATAAAACCACTGATGACGTCATCACTCGAAGGTAGATCACCCTGTATATTGGATTATTATTTTTTTAAACAGTAAATTAAAATAAAAAATCGATCTATTTCGGGAATGTTTAATGATATTGTTTATTTAGCTAATAATGAATGTTGCGTTACTTTATGGACACACTGAAAATGCGATATGTATAAATAAGCATGGCCACATATCCCTACTACTACAAACTAATGTAACACTTCATTATATATATATTGTAACGAACCTAGGCCGGACCTGTCGCCTCACGCGTTGCCATCGACAACGATGATGTCACCCCCGGAGATATTCGAGAACAATCCAGTCGCGCTGCCGCGGAAAACAACGGTCAATATTGGAAATAACTGGAACATGCTGTTCGCCAACCGCCAGAATTGGAAACATCGAGAATTCTGTAACGGAGATAAATAGGCAATCCTCAAGAGGGAGTCTCAGTCTCGGCGAGTCGATAACATCGAACGATACAGTGGCGTAGCTAGTAATATAAATTAGTTGTGAATTTAAGTGTGAAATAAATTAGTAAAACCAAGTTAAGTTTATTTACGTTACAATTGGTGTCGGAAGCGAGATTTTGAAAATAAACAAGTGATCGTGGAGTGGATAGTCAGAAAAATAAATTGATAGACCTTTTTGTAAGCCCAAAATAGACAGTGGCCCGGTTTTCGCGAAGTGGACAATTGTGCGTGGGAATATAAACTGATACACTGTTCGCGTGAAACAGACAATAGACTGGTGGCCCGTGGAAAAGAATTCGCGAAGTGAATTTTTAACAAACTGATAAACTTTTCGTGTAAAACAGACTGATACCTCGTCAAAGACAAAATGTGTTCAAGAAAAGTGCGCCTTGCGGATTTGAAGGTAGCGGAATTGAAACAGGAATTGGAGGAACGGGAACTGGAAACAACGGGTAAAAAGCAAGTACTCCAGGAAAGACTTGCAGAAGGACTTATACAAGAAGGTGAGGACCCCGAAACATTTTTATTCGAAGTTCCCGCAGGTGATTTGAGTTTGGTAATGAATAAACTCGAAGAAACTACTAAATCCGTGAAAGAAGAACTGCAACAAAATTCGAGGACTTTGGAAGAAAATGCTAGAAATCTGGAAGAGAAGCTTCAAGAAAATTCTAGAAATCTGGAAGAGAAGCTTCAAGAAAATTCTATAAATCTGGAAGAGAAGCTTCGAGAAAATTCTAGAAATCTGGAAGAGAAGCTTCAAGAAAATTCTATAAATCTGGAAGAGAAGCTTCAAGAAAATTCTATAAATCTGGAAGAGAAGCTTCAAGAAAATTCTAGAAATCTGGAAGAGAAGCTTAAAGAAAATTCTAGAAAACTGGAAGAGAAGCTTCTAGAAAATTCAAGAAGCCTGGAAGATAAGCTCCTTGAAAACACAGAAGGCCTAAAAAAAGAACTCTGTGGTGTGGCGAATCGTCTAGAAAAAAGAATAGGAACCGTCGAGGCAGAGATGGACAAGATGAAAAAAATAATCAGCGATGAAATCAAAGACGGAATCGAGGCAGAAATGGACAAAATAAAAGAAACGATCAGTAAGCTGGAAAAACGAATTGATAGTGCGCCCTCCACAGAGATGGTTAACAAAAATGCAATGCTGGACTTGAGTTTGAACTTGGATAAAGTTCAAGAGGGTATACAAGATGTCAAGGTAATTTCTGAAATAGGGAGGCTTTCCATGAAGCCGCCTCAATTCGACGGAAAAACTCCATGGGAAAATTACCGCCGACAGTTTGAAGCAAATGGATGGAATGCAGGGGAAAGAGCTATAGCACTAACACTTGCATTACGTGGAGAAGCGACGAATATTCTACAAACTCTTACCGCCCAAGAACAGGAGGACTATGATCAGCTGATTAAACATCTAGAATTACGATATGGCCAGGCCCATTTGGAACACGTATACCACTCCCAACTGAAAAATCGCTGCCAGAAATCGGGCGAATCCTTACAAGAATTCGAAGCTGACATTGCACGCTTGGTTCGTCTTGCATATCCAGCCACACCGGAAAATGTAATGGAGCGATTAGCGGTTCAGGCATTCTTGGATGGACTCCGTGACCCAGAAACCAGACGAGCATTGACACTAGCTCGTCCAACACATCTCGTAGACGCACTGGCACGCGCTTTGGAATTCGAGGCAGCGAAACAATCTTGCAAAAGCCAGAGTAAAGTCCGAATGATTGAGGAAGACTCACAGGAGCCTGCTAATTTGGAAGCTGCCATAAGGAAAGTGATGAAGGAAGTGTTGCCTGAGAAAAGACAGATAAGATGCTGGAATTGTGGCAAAATTGGACATGTGCGTAGCAAATGTCCAACATTCATCGACTCCGATGCAGGAAAACCAAAGAAGGTCGACGAGAAGGGGCAACCGGCATGTGCCGGCAAAAATGTCCAACATTCATCGACTCCGAGGAAAACCAAAGAAGGTCGACGAGCCTTGCACCATGCTGCTAGATACAGGTGCGACTAGGACAATTCTCGGCCTTCCTTTGCCAGAACACCGGAACGGATTGAACCGACAACTTGGAAGCTACGCACAGCAACAGGGGGCCAGCTACTGTATATGGCGAGCTACCGATTGAAATATTTTGGGCAGCACTAAAGTGAAACATCAGGCACTTGTAGCGGACATCGAAGACGATGCAATCATCGGAATTGACATCATGAATTCCAGAGGGTTTGAATTAGATTTCAAAGACGGGTCCTACGTGTCAACGGAGAAGAGCTGGTGCTTCATGGGAGAAGTGAAGAGTTGATCCGTGTGTTGTTGGCTGAAGATGTAAGCGTACCTGGAGGGCTGAAGCCATTCTGGAGGCTCGCCTGGACGGGAGTGCGAGCAGTGGAGACGTGGTGATGTTCGAGCCCAAACTTCATGATGAGAAAATTGGACGAGGGATTGCACTAGGGAAGACCTTGTTGCGTGCTGACAAATTTGTGCCGGTAAGGGTCATGAATGTCAATTATTTTCCAGTGACCTTGAAGAAAGGAACAATATTGGGGCACTGCTCGTCAGTTTCCTCAGTGATCCGGAGTGTACGAGGTACGATTAGCCAACCCAACAACTTGCCCACAGAACTAGAAAAATTAGTTGCCACTTCTTCCAAAGACATAAAACCAGCTCAACAGCCCAAACTAAGAGATTTAGTCAAAAAGTACCAAGACATCTTCGATACCGGACAAGGAAAAGGGGGTCGAACTAATGTGGTCCAGCACAAGATTGATACTGGGGGTGCCCGACCGATCCGGCAATCAGCAAGAAGACTTCCTCTTGCCAAGAAGGAAGAGGCTGACAAAATAGTCAGCGATATGGGAAAAGAAGGAGTTATCGAACCATCTGACAGTCCCTGGTCCTCTCCAGTCGTACTGGTGAAGAAAAGGATGGATCGACACGCTTTTGTGTAGACTATCGCCAACTTAATAATGTCACGAAGAAGGACAGTTACCCTCTCCCGAGAATAGCTGACACCCTAGACACGTTGGCTGGTTCCACGATTTTCTCGACCCTTGATCTGAAGAGTGGATACTGGCAAGTAGAACTGGCTCAGGAAGATCGAGAAAAGACTGCTTTTACCATCGGCTCAGGATTGTGGCAGTTCACCGTTATGCCATTCGGGCTCTGTAATGCCCCCGCCACATTCGAAAGATTGATGGAGACAAGGCTGAAGGGACTCTCATGGAACACGTGTCTAGTGTATCTCGACGACATAATTGTGGTCGGCAAATCGTTCGAGGACCACGTGAAAAACTTGGAGGAAGTATTCCTGCGACTGACGAACTCCGGATTGAAGCTGAGCCCTAAGAAATGCCATCTGTTCCAAAAGAAGTACGATACCTCGGCCACGTTGTCTCTGGGAAGGAGTAGCAGTGGATGACCAGAAGATCAAAGCTGTTAAGGATTGGCCCATCCCAAAGACATTCACCAACTTCGAAGTTTCCTTGGTTTATGCACATACTATCGCCGATATGTGCTGGGATTCGCCAACATCGCTAAACCACTGACCAGGCTCACGGAAGGCCAAACAAAGTTCCAGTGGTCCGAAGAATGTCAAGACTCATTCAGGAAGCTGAAAGGAGCTTTGATCAACGCACCTATACTGAGCTATCCCCTACCCAAAGGGAAATTCATTTTGGATACAGACGCCAGCAACGTGGGACTTGGAGCTGTCCTATCTCAGATCCAGGAGGGACAGGAGAAGGTCATTGGTTATTTCAGCAAGACGCTTAGCAAACCAGAGCGCAATTACTGTGTCACCAGGCGAGAGCTGTTAGCTGTTGTAAAGGGAGTGGAGCACTTCTACAAGTACGTGTATGGAAGAAGATTCCTGTTGAGAACTGACCATGCAGCTCTCAAATGGCTCTTACAGTTCAAAAATCCTGAGGGTCAAGTAGCACGTTGGATCGAGAGACTCCAAGAATTCGATTTCGAGATCGAACATCGAGCCGGAACTAGCCATAAGAATGCAGATGCCTTGTCGCGAAGACCATGTCCAGATGATTGCTCACATTGCCGACGAGCAGAAGAGAAAGAAGCAACACTTTGTAGAACCGCGGCAATGGATGACAACTGGAATGACAGCAAGATCCAGAAAGACCAAGAGAAAGACCCCGACCTTGGCTTAGTCGTCAGCTGGAAGAAGGGCAATCGAAGACCATCATGGCAAGAAGTCGCAGGTTACTCGCCGGCTGTTAAGTCCTATTGGGCACAATGGAACTCTCTTATTCTGGACAATGGGATCCTGAAACGTGTGTTGGAGAATACAGACGATATTGGTGGGGAAGACAGACGCCAAATAATTGTTCCCAGGAACAGAAGAGAGGAAGTGCTGCGGGAAATCCATGATGGAGTCGCTGGAGGACATCTGGGAGTGACGAAGACTCTGCAAAAAGTGAGGCAACGGTTTTACTGGACTAATTGTCAAGCTGACGTCCAGGACTGGTGCAGAAAGTGCGCTGTATGCGCTGCTAGCAATGGACCTCGAATACGACCCAAGGCCCCGATGCGTCAGTACAATGTAGGCAGCCCGTTCGAGAGAATCGCCATTGACATCGCCGGCCCGTTTCCGTATCCGACCACGTGGAATAAATACATCCTTGTGGGACTACTCGTAAGTGGGTGGAAGCCTATGCCCTGCCCAACCAGGAAGCCATCACCATCGCCGACGTCTTGGTGAAAGAGTGGATATGTCGATTTGGTATTCCAATGGAGCTGCACTCGGATCAAGGCAGAAATTTCGAATCCAACCTGTTCCAAGAAATATGTTTACTGCTGAACTTCCGCAAGACAAGAACCACGGCCCTACATCCGCAGTCCGATGGAATGGTGGAACGGATGAACAGAACGATCAACCGCCACTTGTCCAAGGTTGTCTCTGACCATCAAAGAGACTGGGACCAGTATCTTCATTTGTTCCTGATGGCCTATCGATCCGCAGTACACGAGTCAACAGGTCAAACTCCTGCTAGTATTATAATGGGTCGAGAACTGCGACTGCCTTGTGACCTGAAGTTTGGGATACCGCCAGGACAAGACACTGCGGGAGAGGACTACGTCAGCAAACTTCGGCAGAGAATGGACGACATCCACGAACGAGTCCGGTTGAACATCCAGAGTGCCAGCGATAAAATGAAGAAGACCTATGACATCAAGGCCGACGCTGGAGGGTTTAAGGTTGATGACCTGGTTTGGCTGTACAACCCCAAACGTCGTCGTGGACTATCACCAAAATTGCGGAACTCGTGGGAAGGCCCGTATAAAATCGTGAAAAGGATAAACGACCTTGTGTACCGAATCCATAAGCCACCCCGAGGGAAACCAAGGGTCGTCCATTTCAACAGATTGGCCCCTTACGCTGGAAACCATGACCAAGTTCGCACCCTCAAGCCACCGGAGGATGATATGACGTTCGAGAAGTTTATGTCCTTGTATTCAAACGGGCAGAAAGTTCTACATGGGGTTACTAGAGAGGAGTCACGATACCTTTTCGAGGTGCCTGCTGACTACGCACTAGCGCACTGTGTGGCAGAAGATCTTCGAATGTCCAGGGGCATCGCCGTAGTGTTTTCCAAGAAATTTGGTCAACTCCAAACACTGCGGGAGCAGAATCCAGAAGTTGGTGGGGTGCTACAGTTGAAGAAAGGCCAGAGAAACATCTACTACCTAGTTACCAAGAGGCCTTCCCAAGATAAACCGTCCTATGAAGATGTCTGGAAGAGTCTCACCAAACTAAGAGATACTATGGTGGACCAGAATCTGGTGGATCTAACAATTCCAAAATTGTCCTGCGGTATTGATGGGTTGGACTGGAGAGTCATAAGAAGTATGCTGGAGGCGATATTCAGATCCAGCGGCGTCAAGATTTTGGTTTGCTGTAACCCTCTTCCACGACCAGTCATGAAGACCGTGGAGTGTTACTTCCATCGAACTTCACGGTGCAAATATGGGGAGTCATGCAGATATCGTCACACTCCAAGGATGACATTTCGGGACGAAATGTCTTTAAGAAGGGGGCAATGTAACGAACCTAGGCCGGACCTGTCGCCTCACGCGTTGCCATCGACAACGATGATGTCACCCCCGGAGATATTCGAGAACAATCCAGTCGCGCTGCCACGGAAAACAACGGTCAATATTGGAAATAACTGGAACATGCTGTTCGTCAACCGCCAGAATTGGAAACATCGAGAATTCTGTAACGGAGATAAATAGGCAATCCTCAAGAGGGAGTCTCAGTCTCGGCGAGTCGATAACATCGAACGATACAGTGGCGTAGCTAGTAATATAAATTAGTTGTGAATTTATGTGTGAAATAAATTAGTAAAACCAAGTTAAGTTTATTTACGTTACAATATAATAATTTTTAATTTATCCACTATGATCACTATAACAAAAAAGACAACAAAGTACAAAGACACATCCAAACCGAAAACAAAGAAATTAAAGAAAATTGGAATGATTTGGCAACGCTTATAAGTGCCAACCGACAACGCCGTTATGTTTACAAATAGATGATATAAATACTACCGTTATACGTTCAGTTGATTGTCTTCGTCGCACGCATGTAATATGCTTATGAAGTCATATTCTTTTTCATTGTTTGGTGTCCTCCTTGCCTATCGCATAAGGGTGCCACGAAATTCTGGTGCGCAGTAGACTAAGCGCGTTCTAGTCAGTATATTATAATTACAATTCTATGCATAAAACACATTATATAACCAGACGTTGCAGCTTGTAGTTATTATCATTGAACGTCGCCATGAATTTCGTGTCCGTGTCACAAATTTGAAGCTAGATCACAAAACTCATGCACAGTGTTTAAGTTCTGTGGGATGCAGACATAAAACACCAAACTGAACCAGATGTTATGTTCTGAAACACAATAGAAACAAAAAACCTTATTGGTAGGATCCGAATATTATCCGAAATTACGAAAAATAATCCTAAATTATCCAAAATATCCGATGAATTTTAGAATCCGAAAATTATCTGCAGGCATCTGAAATTATCCGCCAATCTGATAATTATCCGGTAAACGGCAACACTGGTTTCTCTCTCTCTCTCTCTCCCTTCATTTACTGTCCTTCTGCTTCCACTCGGCGCAATATGGACATACCCCCTTGCGAGAAATCCGTTCTCATCAGGCCTCTAACCGGCGTAGACAAGTGTATCGAGGGGATGCAGCTTTGGCTTGCTCTAGGCAATACTGCATCCCATATATTTTTTTATAGACATCATTCACACAGTGTTCTGTGTACGCTTTGTTACTAACTCCATACGCCACCTAGGGGCAGCACTGTTAATTTGAACGCAACAACGAATCGTCGAAGGACCTCTTTTCTGTTTGCCACAAAGTTTCTGTTTAGTGGCATATATGTATTAAGTACCAATATTCATAATAAAGACAGTAAATGTGAAGCCAAAACAAATGAAGCATGACGATCGCTCGGTTTCTCTCTCATTGGCAACGTCCAATTGATGCGCATGCGCGAAAATGACGGTGTGACATGTATTGGTTGATGTTTGGCCATGATTTTACACAAGGAAAAGGGTGGCTTATTTCCTATCTTCGTACATTGGTCAAATTTCCGCTGTACATGCGCGGATTTGCATCGTCATTTGACATCACCAGGGATCCTGGATGGTTCATCCCTCAGATCAATAAATAAACCCTGTTGATCTGAGGTATTATCGTTGGATGTTCGGTTTCTCTAACTACGCGCTACCAATAGGGAAAGAAATCGACCGAGGAGGACGTCAATGTTTTCTACAAATGGCGGCAATTAGAAGGTATCAGTAATATTTGAATATTGTGAAAAGGGGACTAGCGTTTGTGAATATATATAAGTAAATGGAACATTTTGGCATTTCAGACAAATTTTAAAATTATTTAAAAAAACTATCTTCGAGCAGGATTTGAACCTGCGTCATTTAGATCTCTACCAACTGAGCTATCGAAGACACAAGGTTCCGTCTGCGCCTCGAAGATCGCTTTTTCTTATAATTTAATGTTAGTTTGTTGTTGGGGGGGATTAATGAGGTAGAAAGGATACCATGCACTATCAGTGGTCGGATGGCGGTTCCAGTCAAGTCAAATTAATCCACAATGACCAGAAATTAATATCAATTATTAGAATCATTGCAAATAACGAAATTGCATTCTCGCATATTCATGAAGTGTGTGTATTCATAAAGACTTTATCAGCGAAAACTCGGGATCAATGTTCTGATAATGGGGTACTTATCAAACTCAGCAGAAATCTAATTATTCACAATGACTGGAAATTGATATCCATTATTAGAATTATTGCAGAAAACTAAATTGCATTCTCGCATATTCATGAAGTGTTTCTATTCATAACAACTTCAGCGAAAAATATTCATTTTTGAAAAACTTGAATATTTCCATCAATACCATTTAAGTAAATATTAAAATGTATGTAGTGACTTCTCATTGGGTTATAGTGTTTTTGATTTCATTGCTCAAATGTTAGCAGTTGATACTTATTTCATTTTCGTAAATCATCAGATTTTTAGGATTTTTTAGAAGATTTTGGAGGGTTCAAGACCACTGCTTTAGATGAGTACTACCACCAAGATGCCCTGGATAACTTGCTAAGCACTATTTCAATTGTATGATTCAACAAAAATAGGTTGAACCCCGATTCTTTGAAGACGTAAGGCTTCTTTTTCGCTTCGTTTTTGTGCTGTAATCATATCATTATGACTTTAACAGCTAGATCTGGAGAATAACCTGATATTAATAGTTTAATTCTGAAAAATACATGTGCTTCGATATCAATCCATACAGATGTAAGCTTTGCTGGTTTGAATTTAGGATTTGTCTTTATGTTTAATAACCTAACGACCTAACCTCAATCTAACACACAGGAGAGTAGTTTTGAATATGTACCCTAAAAAATTTGGAATACCTACTTCTATGTCGTTGGTTCCACAAAAAAAAGAACAAATGCTATCGTTGTTAAATGAAAAGATCTATTGAACAAAAATATATTTCCATCATTTGAAGTTCTTGAAGTTCTTTGTTTTCTTAAATGGCTATTCAACCATCCCTGCAAGTATTATTGTTTACAAATAAAAAATATGCTTCATTGTTAGAAATTATCGAATATCAAAAGGAGTTTAATTTTAAAAGTAAACATTGTTTCCAATTAAATAAAAAATAATCTGATGTTACAAAGAATGCATTGGAAAACAATAATGAATGAATAAAATTATGCCTGGTGACTCAATGAATGTATAAAAATTAACAATCGAACATGGAGTTCACATTTGCTAGAACCCTATTTCTTTTGCATTTGCATACCCTCAACTGGTTTGGCAGGACTTCTCCTACAATGGTGAGATTTCAACTGGATTGGCACCAAACTGTTCACCTGGATGTTAAGAATCATACCTCCACAAACAAATTTTTTTTTTTTTTTTGCAATGTATAGGCAATAATGTTTTAGATATTGGAATACAATTCTGATCAATTTATATGTGTGTCAAAACATGATTTTTATTTATTTGTAATTATGAACTTGAAATAAATTACTTTTTATTATTACTAGTTTTATTTTTTTTTTTAATCATATTTTGTATTATGTTAACGTTTTTTTTTTAATGTTCTTCAGTGAACGTATTTCTTCACATCTTATGGAAGTTATTCCCCACACAGCACATGTACGTACAATTGATGAACAATGGACGTTGAATATGGAAGTTCAAGACATCCACTGGATGTCCAGAATTAGTCAAATGTACATTCAATGGACGGCCAGGACACCACTTCGGACGTACAATTAAGGCCCAGATAACGTACAATGGATGTACATTGTGCGTATTTTGGGCATCCATTGTATCCTTTGGAAAATGGATCCAAATCCAAAAAAACCTGGACTCCAAGTACAAGATATCCAAAATGAATCCAGAGGATACAGATTATACAAGGTGTCTTGTAAATAATGGGCAATACTTTGGAAATATATTGTAAAGGTAAAACTAACACAAGTTCTCATACATACATACATTGTTCTTGTAGTGTGCCCCCTTTAGACATTATTTCTACTTGAATAAAGAATCACAAAGACTTCTCGATGAAGTTATCACAAAAATCTCGGTGATACAATATTCGAAAGGGAATAAGTACCAAGTGTTATTTTTTTACCTATACCATATGTTAGCAAAAGTACTGCCCAATATTTCAACACCCTGTATAAATTACATTTCATATCAGAAAGTTGACATTTGATTGTTAGAACCCAAAATTCCTTAGTGTTCTGGATCTTAATTAAAATGTTTACGAGCAAGGTATATCAGAATAAATATTCTTTCAAAGTAATTTTTCGTAAAATCAATAATTTTGTAAATATAAATTTTTTAATTCAAAATTATAATTTATATTCCAAAAACTAACATATTCACAAAAAAATTGTAACAGAAGTTGTTTATCTTGAACGTATCAAACTTATGAACAATTTTCTCTATACAATTCCATAAATAGATTTTAATGAAATTTGTCTTCTCACATATTTCAAAGGTTGAAATCCAACTAAAAATTGATACAACCAAAATTGAGATACTAGAACTCTCCAGTTTCATTCCTTTATATCGTGCACATATCAAAATTGATGACACTTTCAAAAACTAACACACATCATCCACCAAAGGAATACATTAAACATTAACAACATAAATGTAAGTAGATACTCTAAAAAAAATATTTTGAGAACGATTCATTTCCTTTCATTTGCTCTCCTTAACCATTTCATATTTGCCTCCTCTATTTCTTTTTTGTTCGTTTTTTCATCTGCCTGTTCTGCAGCACCTGTATGTATATATTCAATAATAATCAACAATATATCTTTTGTTCTACCCACTGATCAGGACGTCGGCCATTTTCAAATCCTTGAATGATTCTTTCATTTTCCACGTGGTAACTATATTGAGATGCGAGACTTTTGCTTATAAGTCGGGATGAACCCCTTTTCATTAACTCATATGTGTTCCGTCCTCCTGTTTTTGACATCTAAGACTGAAAAAATTAATAATCAACATAAAACAATAAAACTTTGCTTCAAAGAGCAGGAAAGATTTGCCAAGTTTGAGTTTGTTATATATGATCATTACTCAAGACTACTTGGAAAATTATACACCTTCATTTATTTCACTATTGACATGAGACACTTGAGAGGCTTGAATGGAGGTAATTTTCCATTTGCTTCAGTATTGACAGGAGACACATGAGAGGGACTCAATCGTTTTTTCATTGTATGCTTGAATGGGGGACGTAGAGGTAATTTTCATTTGCTTCATCGGCCTCACTTTCTTCTGAAGAAAATACACCCTTCTTCTTTCTATATTTTCTAGACTAAGGATCATCATCATTCAGATCACTGCTGTATTCAGCCACTTTTGTTTTATTTCTTGCTTCCAAGATATCTGGGCCACGATTCTTGAAAACCTGGGAGTAGAACAAATGAGAGAAAGTAGGCGTCCACGGACTTGGCACGAAAACCGTATTCTTGAACCGAATGACAGTAGAACAGCGCTCCCCGGGGAACAATTATTACATCTCTCAGGATTTGTGATAGAATGAGGCAAGGAACGCTTATTCTTAGGTTATGTGTTCCTTTATGTTTTGGGTTAAGATTCTTTACAGTCTATTTTCTTACTCGTCTGTTCTTCACTTATTTAAGTTCAATTTAAACATCACATATTTATAAGAACAAATATAATCATATACTTCTAGGTTTATAATGGCACCAGTGTATATGTTTTATTATAAATCAGGTAATTCATGTTTCTCTAGTAAAGAGTATATTATATACTATGTACTTGCTTTTCTCCACTGTGTCCATTCTTTTGCTGGAGCATTTGGAATACTTTTAACATGTTCGTTATTTCAATCCAGTTTTTCTTCATGTTTTCTCTTGTATAATCAGCTGTTAACCGACCTATATACATTTCAGGTCTTTGTGATATATAATCGGTTAATAGTTCTTTTTATTTATTATTAATGGGAAGCGATCTTCTCTTAACATTATCCATTTTCAATATTCCAAACAAAACAAAACTAACCTGTAACTATAGGGAGGGTTTGACGTTAGCTTCATTGGTCTGTCAAAAAATTGTATTTTCTGATTGGTTAGATTCTTTGGCAACATTGCTCGTCGGCAGGGTTGTTATATGCAGCACAATTGTGCCAAATGCAGCACTATTTGATTCAAGCGAGCACCGAGCAAGCACAATTGGAAAATTTGTCAAAAAGAGCACTATTTCATTAAAGGGACGTAAGTTATTTTAGGGAAGAAGAATTAAGAACAACAAGAGAAGAAGACTGAAAAGTACCTGTCATATTTGTCAATGACAGGTAGGAGCTAGGGCACAAAACGTGACATGTGGCATGGCATAGACCATTATAGAGAGAGATACGTATGGAATTTTGAAATGACATTGACAATGATGACAATTGACAATTTCATCGACATATATTTGAAATTTGACAATTTTTTTATTTTTATCGTTCAGTATACTTTTATATTAGTTATATCCGAATATTAAAGACAAGAAGTGATATGTCAGAACAAAACTTCCAAGCAGTGAATTTGGGAAAGAAACCCATCGGCCATATTCAATTATCCATTGAAATACTTGAAACTACTTCTTAAATCCACTATAAGATTATAGATAACTGTATAAAATGGACAGGTAAGTAGCCCAGTGAAATGAAAAATTACGTATCCTCTATAATTTATAAAAACTGGAAAAGGGACATGAGTGGCGACATCTTGTGTCTATAATTTCAAAAATCAAGTTTGAATAATGCGCATGCGCGAAAGCAGGAGCACAATCGAGCACTATTTTGAGGCCAATTTGAGCACAATTTAAAATGGCTTCGGAACAACTCTGCTCGTCGGGGAACTCTTATTCGGATACCTCCCTGACAGTCAAGAATACCGACTTCTCGTTATCAAACAAGGGAGTAGAAACAAATCGGGGATCGCTCCCTAGGGAACGTTCTATTCTATCGCCGTGGAGAATCCGGGCCCTGTAAATAGGTTGCATTTCTGTTGAAACCTGCAGCACACTCATTTTCATCCGAATTAGATTCACCACCATGCATCAGTCGCACTATCTTATAATATTTATTCGAAAGTTTTCTAGGACCCATAATCACTAATGAAAAGTATACTTATTTATTAACATTGATGAGCGAATGAAACATAAATTAGGCAATCCATCGACCTGTCAAAACGAAAGCAATATGGCGACTGCTGGCACACATTGTAATTCGTCATAAGCGACCATAGTGGTAAAAGTGTTTATTTTGTGATTTTCTGTGCGAATTTGAGTGGTTTTTTCAATTTTGGATTATAATTCGTGCTTCAACTGAGGAAAAATGCCCCTTATTTGCATTGTAGTTAACTGTGGGTCCCGTCACGACAGGGATAGAGTCGGGTTTCACTAGGTGTCTCAGTTTCAAATCATAAGTATTTGACCAGTTAAAATGACTTATCGAGGAGGAGAAGAGCTCTATGGTTAGCTGCAATCAACCTAGATCTTACGGATTCGAAAATCAAGTATCAGAGAGGCTGCAGCAGACATACACCCTGTGTGCACATTCGTGATAATATCCTTCATTCCGTCATGGATACCTATAACTTCAGACTTTTGTGATTTGATTTGTTCCTACGATTATTTGTATGATTTTTCCTTCTTGTATATCTCTAAACTATTGTACATTAGGAGGTCCCATTTCAAATAAAGTTCATATATATATATATATATATATATATATATAATTGATATATTTTCCACTTCAAAAGTAGAGAAAACTCCAAATGAATGTTCATATATATGTACCTACCTCCTCAAAAAACATTCTTATAGGTATTGTTATTGAATTACTGAATACAAATTTTCTTTAGGATTCTGGAGACTCAATAAATAAAAATATTAAGAAATATGTCTTTCAATCTCAATCTTCCCATTTTAGATATTTCAGGCAATTATCGAAAGCCTCCATCAAGTCTTGTGAAGGTGTTAGATGGATTACTCTCATTTCGGACGTCCATCGTCTTATGATTGAAAAGGTTTTCACGATGTTTCAATGTGAATACTGTATTCAGACGATTGCAGATACAAACATTCGAAACATCGTGAAAACCTTTTCAAGAACATTAAGACGATGGACGTCAGAAACAGAGTAATCAAGTTACCACATCGTCTACAACCTTCAAAGGGTATTGTAATTTATTAACAGTAAAATTGGATATATCGTGACATTTATCGAAATTGTACTATATACAAATATCAATATTGTCATTTTTTATAATTGGTATTGAATTGAGATGGAAAGTTTAGAAGTAATATTCTTAAATATCAAATCAATGTCTCTTATAATAAACAAATGTGATAAACATAATAGATCAGATCGGAAGTTATAATTGCTTCTTATGTATTATTATTCCTATTATAATAATTCACTTCGATGACTCAAGATTTGCAACTGTACATGTACCCATTAGAAAAAACCTGCCTAGGAAAACATACTAGACTAACTAAAATATAGAATGATTCTGAATTTTTGTTCTCACCTTCAAAGAAGCCAGATTCAAAATATGTATGGGTTCTAAACTGATAGGGCTTCATCTCCATTTGGGAAAGCTGAGTAGAAAGCAAATCGAAATAATATCCATATTCGTAACAGGAGGAGCACCAACAATTGAACAATTCATGTAAAGGACTAAATCACTGATCAATCTCAACTTCATTTTATACCTGTAACAAATCATTGATAAAATGTAAACAGAAGATGGGGATATTTAAGATACGTTCATCAAAGCTCTGCTTTTCAATATGTTCAGTAATCACTCATCTGAATATTATTAATCAACAACATAAAGCTCCAAAATACACTTTTCAAGCCGTGCATATTGATAATGATAGTTTTATGGGATTATGGTGTTTATCAACATATTAGTCACGTGGTATGGATTGCCTAATGGAGAGCAAAGACGCGAAAGCATTAACCTCACATTTCTCAATTAGGCAATCCATACCACGTGACCCAATATGGCCGGTTGTTGGCACACAAACTGATAATCGCCATAAGAACATCATTGTCAGTGTGTACCTTTGGCTTGTAAAAGTGTATTTTTGGTTATTTTCGGAGCTTTTGTGTTGTTAATTAATAATTTTCAGATGGAGAGTGATTACCTGAAGACACTATTGTTGAAAAGCAGAGGCTTTGGTGAACAGTATGCTTGAAAATACATCCCCATCTTCTGTTTACATTTTTATCAATGTATTTGTTACAGGTATAAAATGAAATTGAGGATTGATCAGTGATTTAGATCCTTTTACACTGAATATTTCTGAACTGAATTGTTCAATTGTTGGTGCCCTCCTGTTACGACCATGGATATTATTTCGTATTTGCTTTTAAGCTTTCCCAAATGCAGATGAAGCCCTATACAAGTTTAGAATCCATACATACTTGAATCTGGCTTCGGTGAAGGTGAGAACAAAATTCAGAATCATTTATATATTTTAGTTAGTCTAGTATGTTTTTTTCCTAGGCAGCAGGTTTTTTTTCTAATGGGCATGTACAGTTGCAAATCTTGAGTCATCGAAGTGAATTATTATAAATTAGAATAATAATACATAAGAAGCAATTTATAACTTCTGATCTGATCTATTATGTTTATTGCCACATTTGTTTATTACAAGAGATAGGGATTTGATATTTAAAATATTACTTCTCAACTTTCATAATAGTTCTTTCTAATAGACATAACTTTTTTTCAGGTCAAGTATTCACAAAAGGCAAATTAAAGACCTTCAGATGTTTGGTACATAATTGAATAGAATGAAAGATTTGTACTGTTCACTGTACTTGTATGGCCGGAAACAGTGAAGTAGGTGGTCATATTGGTGCTATATTAGAGGCAATGTCAGATTTGAAGCTGTGTGGCCAATGCCATCCAGTCAAAAAATTTATTGGACGACTTGCCTCTTTGTTCAGTTGTTTTAAAAAATAAAATGTTTCAAAATGAATATATATAAATAAATGTTTGTTTATTTGTTGTTTTACTGATTCAGTTGATTACTCTTAATTTAATACCCATTATAAAAAAATGATACACAATATTGATATTTGTATATAGTACAATTTCGATAAATATTACTTGTATATATCCAATTTTTACTGTTAATAAATTACAATACCCTTTGAAGGTTGTAGACTATGTGGTAACTTGATTACTCTCGCCGATCGTCCATCGTCTTAATGTTCTTGAAAAGGTTTTCACGATGTTTTGAATGTTTGTATCTGCAATCGCCTGAATACAGTATTCATATTCAAAACATCGTGAAACCTTTTCAAATACATTAAGACGATGGACGTCCAAATCAGAGTAATCAAATACAACACCTTCACAAGACTTGATCGAGGCTTTGATAATTGCCTGAAATATCTAAAAGAGAAGGTTGAGATTGAAAGACATATTTCTAAATATTTTTATTTATTGAGTCACCAGAATCCTAAAGAAAATTTGTATTCCAGAATCAATAACAATACCTATAAGAATGTTTTTTGAAGAGGTAGGTATATGAACATTCATTAGGAGTTTTCTCTACTTTTGAAGTGGAAAATATATCAATTTATATATATATATATATATATATATGAACTTTATTTGAAATGGGACCTCCTAATGTACAATAGTTCAGAGATATACAAGTAGGCAAAATCATACAAGTAATCGTAGTAACAAATCACAAGTCTGAAGTTATAGGTAGGTATCCATGACGGAATGAAGGATGTTATCACGAATGTGCACACAGGTTATGTCTGCTGCGGCCTCTGATACTTGATTTTCGAACGTAAGATCTTCTAAGGAACAAACCAAATCACAAAAAATCTGAAGTTATAGGTAGGTATCCATGACGGATGTTATCACGAATGTACACAGGGTATGTCTGCTGCAGCCTCTCTGATACTTGATTTTCGAATCCGTAAGATCTTCAGGGTAGCTAACATAGATTTTCCTCCCGATAAGCATTTTAACTGGTCAAAAACTTAGATTTGAAACTGTAGACACCGAGTGAAACCTGACTCTATCCCCTGTCGTGACGGGACCCACAGTTAACTACAATGCAAATAAGGGGCATTTTTTCTTCAGTTGAAGCATGAATTATAATCCACAATTGAAAAAACTACTCAAATTCGCACAGAAAATCACAAAATAAACACTTTTACCACTATGGTCGCTTATGACGAATTATAATGTGTGCCAACAGCCCGCCATATTGCTTTCGTTTTGACAGGTCGATGGATTGCCTAATAACACTGAAGGCATGTTCCACTAAACGTTCGCGGCGCTCGCAACGACCCAAAAAATGGCCCGCAAATTTCAAAAATATTTCATAGGCGGCAAGAAAAAGTAGCAACCGGAAAAATAACTTTTTTTGATCCCGAAAAGAATACAGTGGTTATAGTATTGTTGAATTTAGAAGATGCGTGACGTACCCATAATGATAATCAATTAATACGTGACAATTTATTTGTTCATATATCGTTTATTATAAAAGAAATTAATGATTGTATTTGAATGGGACGTATAATGGATGTTAGTTGTTGAATATCCAGAAATGTACATAAACGACCCAATAAAATATTCCATCACGGTTGAAATTTTGATTGAAGTTATTAGAATCAAACTCAAATTCATATTTTTGGACATTGAATGGATGTACAATGGACAAACGTTTTAACATCCAATGGACGGCCATGTTCATATCGTACAATGAACATCCATTCAATGTCCATGGACGTTTGGACTTGAGATGGACCTAAAATGGACGTCCAATGGATGTCGTGTTTCTATGGGTCACTATTCCATTAAATGATATAATATGTTTAATTGTGCAATAGTAAAATAAAATAAAAAATTACATATACAATGAAGCAAATAAACAAAGAGAAACTGCAAAGCTAAGGGCTGTCTTTTGGCAATTTTTCCAAGAAGTGTACATTAGATTTAGGATTTGCCTTGAAGTTTTAGGATCTAACAGTAACTAAGTGTATACATATCAGTAAGTTGCACAGCCTGGAGGATGTACTCGAGAAAATTTGTTAACTGTACAGATTTCACTTAGACTAATGTAACTATCAGTGTCAAATTTAAGTTTTAATATCAGTGAGATGATCAAAACAACTCGAATATGAAGTTTTGAATACTACCCTATAGACCTTTTCATTTAAGGATTTTCACTGTGCGCATGCGGAACCAACGTTCACTTGTTTTTTTTGAGGGATTTAAACATTTTTCGACGAATCAAATGTTGAGAATAAATGTCACTTGTCATCAAATTTTGGACATTCAGTGTCGTTCGTTTGGGTCGGTAATAACTTTTAGAAATTTTGTAAGTATCGATTTGAACTCTAAACCACTGTTATTACTTCCCGTCCTGTTGATTAACCTCCCAGTTCAGTTCAGAAACTGTTTTTGTGGTTGTGTATATAATAATCATGGTTCCAAATTGATATCCTGTGAAGAGAATTCATCGAGAATCAGCCGAGATCTTCCACCGGTAAGTTTGGCTGTGATTTTTTCACTACAATTATGTGTCTATTAATCAAGTTGAACTCTGAAGTTTTATTCAAATCCAATTGCCATTCATTCTTTCTCGCCTTTTAAGGTTATGTTCCAAATTATCCACTAAAATCTTTGCAGATTTCCTTTTGGAAATCATCCATCTCAGGTCTTGATAAATATCTGGAATTATTCAAAATGCAAAGGATTCATTCATCAATACAATTCAAAATATTTTATAGCACAAAATATAAGGTATTTCTGGGTGATTCAACCTGCGCAGGTCTTCTGGGTGGCACAATTCTGTAAATACCATTAACTATTTTCTTGGCCTATGTATGTTTCAAACGAGTTCATCCCATCAATTATGCAAGATTCCTATAACCAACGACGTGTTGATGAATATAATTTTTGATGAAAAATTGATTTGTATATTTATTGTGAAATTTGAAACCACTTTATATCATTTTGAATACCTATGCAATTTATTAACCTGATATCAATGTAATAGATTTCCTGAAGAACCAGGAGAACTCGGCAGTGGTCATCTTTTCTGGGGTTGGAAGGTGTAGACACCATTGGTAAATTTGTCAGATCATTTCACCAAGAAGACTTTATTACTAAACCTGGTGGTAAAAGATATTTGAAGTTTGGGCCTTGCCCACCTCCAAAAAATGTGAGTTTCGTTTCATTTGGTTCATTAGGTAGTATTTTATTTATATTAATAAGAATCTGTCAATATAACAGATCGATGGGTTTTGACAAAACTTGTAAGCAACAAATTTGTTGAAAATTGATTTTTCAACCAAATTGTTACTTATGATAATCTACACGGATTCAACATATTATTTATGCTCATTTGGACATAAGTGCTTGAAATCATTATTGTAAGTGCAAGTTTGGTTCCAACAAAATACCAATAATTGCTATATTATATTGTAAACGCCAATATTGTGAATTGGGGTTGTTCACGGCTAGCTTTTGTAGAAAAATAGAGAAACAACATTTATTTAAATAGGAACAAGAACAATTATCAAGTGAATGAATCTCATTTATTATGGCACGACTGAAAACTAACTCCCCGAAGCTTTTTTTTATGAATCGGAATTTAGTGTTTTTTACATTGAAACTTTGACACAATAAAACACGGCATGTTCCGAAAAATAACATCACCTTGACCAGTTCAAACTGAAATTAAATAATATCTACAGGGTGTTCAGACATTTACGACAATATGCTACTGACAGATGATCGTGAATGCCAGAAAATCTTGTCAGTTACATTCTGTTTCTGTCTATGATCATATTTTATTCCCATGATGACAGAACAACGTAACACGTAAAACCTGATAACGATTACTGCAAAGTGGAGTGCACTTTTAACCTAAAAATTGCATGACGTTATATTGCGAGATTACGCTTTGTAGCTGTTTTAAAATATCGAATTTGATACCAACAAAACATCTCATCAGTATCTTAAGTGACAGATCCAAATCGAAGAAACTTTGAAATTGTTTTGACAAACTATCATATGCAACAATATTCAATGAAAATAATAAGTTGCACTGGATTTTATTCACTTGGAACGATTTTTCGTCCTACACATTTTGAGAGTTCTGAGTATTGAAATAAAGATAGTGTAAGAAAAAAAGCTTCCCTGCGGAATTTTACTTTTTATCGCTTATGATGTTTTGTCAAAAACCAATCGATATATCAATAAAATATATCAATAATTTCGAGGGATATTAAATACATTAGTTAGAGTTAAGAGTTCAAAATGACTAGTGAAGTTTTAAATCTTTTCTTTGTTGATGTTGAATTTATTTTTTCTTGATTTCTATCTTTCAATAGTCTTTTATTGAGAGTGGGCTGGTATTTTCGAATCAAATTTGTTTTATGTTTTTTTGTTGGTTTGGGAGTAGAGTTGTCAGATAGCTCATATGGAGTAATCAACACAAAACTATTACTATTGTTACTAAACGTTTGGCCCTGGGTATTTTTATCAGGGAAATCAAAATTCAAAAGTTACATATAAAATTTTATTCAGGTTGATTAGAATTATTAGCATAGCCTGAATAAATAACAAACTTTTATTGCAAATTAAAAAAAGCAGATTTTGTGACTTTATCTTGTTTTCAAATTAACTTTGGGAAACTCTTATGATTTTGTTTTATTGAATTTTATATACAACAGCCAAGTTTTACGATTATATTACAAAAAAAAAAGAGAAATATGACAATTTTCCTTTTTTATATGATTATTTCTTCCCGGTCTTATTCCTTTTTTTTTTTCCCACAAGTTATACTAATATTGCATACAGAGTTCTGAAACCTTTTGAGTGAAGACATTTCCTAAGAAAACTCAACCTGGGCCTTTATTTCATGATGTATCCTGTTATTCAATGAGATGTTTTCCATGAAACACAGAAATAGATCCAACTGTAAAAGCATCCATCAGGTGAATCTGAAAAAGTCAAGTAATACAAAGAGACCCAAAATTTGTGTATCAATATCACAGGAGGCAACAGGAGAAATATATTAGTTTGTTTGGTTCGTCAGGACGATTCCAATGGCTAAAGAGTAGGACAAAGTAGCGTGAAATATTTGATTTCAATAAACGACTGTGTAACTACTGAACGGTTCGGACCATCCCTACTGCAAACCAAAACAAGCCTAGTGTCTGTGCATTACTTTATTTTTGTGTACATTACTTTATTTTTGTGTTTGTTTTTCCTCCACAGGAGATGGGAGAACAGAAACAATGATAATTAAGTTTATGTCAATAAGTTATTCATTTGTCTTCAATTATAACTGTTATTTATTAAAAAAATATCTTTATTGGCATGAAATTAAATACATCAAATGGCCATTGACAGTTTTCAACCTTGGTTTAAAAAATTGTTTTTATGATGGTAGATAAAAAATTGACAACTACAAAGTAACATTGACCGGAAGATTAACTATTTCATCAACGTGTTTTCTGGGAATTTGAATTTTAACAAACCTCCTTGTATCATCATGGGTTAAATGATTTCCATTGCTGAATTATTTTTCGAATTTGCATTTGCATTTTTTTTTTAGTATTGTTAAGTATGGTTTGTTAGTATTTTTGTAGAATGACTTGAAAGAACTCGGATATGATGATATTTTCTGATGTTTGTATTGTAACTTTAAAGATATAGGATAGGACGTAATGAACCTATATAGAATGCTGCAACATTCTCTTGGTGCAAAATTGATAGTTGAAAAATATTTTCATTGTATATGAATTCACAACTACTTACACGGAACAACAGTATTTTTTTTAGAAACCCAGGTATGTTATGTTCTTTTGTATTATATGTATGTTTTATGAATATAATTTTAAATGTAGGCAGCAGCAGTGTCGTTCTGTAACCTTCTGCAGTTTTTGAGTCAATACAATAATAATGGTTTGATTAATCCCAAGAAACAGTAGAAATGTTCATAATAGGTATAAAATATAATATATAAATAACCAAAGAGACTTGAATGTGTATGAATTATTTTTAAAATTAAGTTGTAAGTTTTGCCCAATTTATAGAATGAATCAAGAACAAATTTGAGACTTATATAGGTATATATATATATATATATATATATATATATATATAATGAACAGAAAGGGATATCAGACAAGTTATTAAATTAATGAAAACGTGATTCACAAATATGGGAGGCACCTATGTCCAATAGCCTCAGTTGGTTAGAGTTTCTGACTAGAGATCCAGAGGTCGTGGGTTCAAATCCCGCTTGAGGATGTTTTTTTTCATTAATTTAATAACTTGTCTGATATGCCACAATCTTCTGTTCATGATTTTCAGACGCACTTCCACTTCATTATATATATATATATATATATATATATATAAATATTTTAATTGAGTAAGTCGTTTAGTTTATACAAGTATTCAAGGTACTGGTATCTGAATATGTATTTTTTTCATTTTATTTCTGTTTTATTTGCAATGGTTCGAATCTTGTTTGATACCTGAACCATTGGCAATAGCTGACATTCTTAATTTCAATTGTCAAATACATAATATTTATTTATATTTGCCACCAGTAGCATGCAACATATGGGATTTTTTTATCGAAAGAACTTTCAGGGTGATCAGTTCTGCATGCCTGATAGAAGCACACCATGTTTTCAATATTTCCAAAAATAATTATCATAACAATCTATATTACATCTTACAAGATTAGAAATGAATCAAATAATTCATAATATCAAGAGCTGAATTTAAGGTATTTTAGAAGGATATCTGTTTGTTACACAAACTTTTAAATGCTGAGCTTTACTGTCCCGCCTTGGTCTTATTGATTCCATGTACCTCTCAGAAATACTTATTTATTCAAACAAGTAATCACAGATGTAATTATGGCATGCACTGCCACTATCACATATGTTAACTAACGGCAACAAAGTAAATCTTGGTATTTTCTCGTCACTGTCATCTTTAAAAAGTAAACTGAAATTGTAACGCACTCTGATAAAAATGTGATATTTATGATATTCCATCTGAATTATTTACCTCCAAAACCTATGATAATTGATATAAAATATATATATATATATATATATATATGTATATTATATATAATATATATATATATATATATATATATATAGTCTGTTCATTGAAATCATAGTTTTTAGTTATAGTAATAAGTATGTTAGTTTAAGGTATGATGAATAATATTTAATTGTAATTGTAAAAGGGTTACCTGTTTCTAATAAATAAATAAAATATGTAATGAAAGACTTGTTCAACTTACATAAAATATATTAATTAAAAAAAATCAAAATATTGATATAAATTGGATGTTCTAATTATTTTGTAGTTCTTTCCTTATTTTTTTATAATTGAGAAAAGTATTTGGCAGAATCAATTAAACAACATATTAACAAACCATTTATTTATTGGAAAAAACTGATGATGGCATAATTTTAAACAAAAATTGAAATAGTATTCTTATAAAAAATGCAATATTAAACAAAAAACAGTATTTCTATATTCATTTAGAAATTATCTTAATCTATTTTATTTTCTCTTTAATAACTAAAGGGTAAGTTATTGCATCTGAAAGATCGGGTGAGATCCTACATATCCAATAAATCTACTACAGCTAGTTATGTTTTCATTTAATTAACTCGAGCTTCTATAAAATGGTGAATACACTACTCCTGCATAAATATGCAGGAGTTGTAAGTTCCCGAAGTTAAATTACAATTTTACAGATTTTCTCCTTTTCTGCTATATTTGTCAGCCAATTTCTGCAAAGAAAGCTTATCACTCACTCCGGTGAGCACATCCTAAAAACGGAAATGTTTCTGAACCGTCTGGGATACCAACCAGAGTAGGATTCTTTAACGAGCCCAATATCCATTGATTCTAGTCCAATGGATCAACATCCCCTCCGAAAGACGACTTGGCATTTACAATATATTCACCTCATTGTTCGAGCTTTGATGCATGTGTACTACAATCACGAGCGATGTTGCTTCAAATATCGAATGACAGTCAACCTGAAGAGCTACTCATGCCCCAAAACATGTAAGATTCAAGTCATAAGAAAATTTGCCCAACTTTTGTCTTTCGACATATTCTCATTGAAAACTAATCTAAACTTCTTGTGACTAATAACTTAAGATAATGCATAAAACACCGAAAAGATTATTAAAAAAAAAGACGATTTTTTTTTTAAAAAGTATATATTTTAAATTAAGGTATTACCAGAAAATCAAAATCAGTGTTTTTCACTGTCAAGCAGGCACGGTCGCAGCCCAAGATGTTGGGGGGGTCAACTTGGCTCAAGTACGGTTCCAATGACAACTTTAACAATGAAACAAGTTATGCATATGGAAATATTTTTTTATAAAATAGAGAGTTAACAGAAACCTCAATTACAAACTAAAAAGAATGTTGGGATATATATTTAGAAAGGCTAAGCCGTCCTCCACCTTTCCGACACTTTCTCCTAGCCAATTTTTTAGAGCTTAAAGTAAAAAATGAGCTTCCTGAAGTAGCCAGACTTATGGCGAGGTTAGCCAAAATTCTAAATGAAATGCTGGATATTTGGATAGAGGTCATATAGCCAGAAACAAACATTTGAACACTGTAAGAAACACTCTTCCTGAAAATGTCCTTAAATGTCCTTTCTGTCAAGCCTCTAGGGAGTCAAGTATCAAGGCACCCCTGCTCGTACATCAGATCGTAATGATCCTCATTTACTTCACTCATCCAACACTCATCCTCTGCAAACATACTTCTGTCTGTGACAGGACTGTGACTGCTGACCACAGGGGTAGTGGCGAGACCTCTCTCATCCCTTAAAAAAAAACAAGAGGTCATTGTAAAAAAACTTCGGTTGTAGGAGGCACACAACTGGGCACTTTCGAACTATTTATTTTCTGCGAGCTCCTGCCTCCACTTTGAAACCCATAGCTGATTCTCTCTAACGGCAGTGGAAGAAGAAACCCCCAGATTACGGGTATAAAATTCTGACGTTTTCTTCACATTGAAAAGGTTTTATTCAGTGTATTCGGATTTTGTTATAAAAATGCTTGAGCCAAAAAGGTTCAAGGTATCTGCAGAAAGGCGAGCGGTCTTTCAGATCGGGCATTATGCTGTCTAGAAAATAATCCCCTCTGGTTCTCTGCTGGATGGCGCCATGAGTCTGCCAATATAGTTTTAATTTGAAGGTGGTATACAATGTCGTTCCAGAAGTGCAGCACTTGAAGAAGAAGCACATTCATAATCATTATTGTTGGTATCAGTATATGAGATTACATGCTGATTGTTATTGCTTTGTTAGAAATTATTGTGTTTTTGTCAAATAATCTTCCAGTACCAAAAAAGCAATTATACATGTAATAAAAGTGTACTGAGATAAAAAGTTACTGAAATCAATGAAATGTTTTTTCAAGTCTGCTTCAAATATTCACTTTCGAAAAACTTGAATATTTCCATCAATACCATTTAAGTAAATATTAAAATTTATGTTGTATTGGGTTATAGTGTTTTTGATTCCATTGCTCAAATGCTAGCAGTTGGTATTTATTTCATTTTCGTGAATCATCAGATTTTTCGAATCTGTGGGAAGATTTTGGGGGTGTTCAATACCACTGCTTTAGATGAGTACAACCACCAAGATGCCCTGGATAACTTGCTAAGCACTATTTCCTATTTCATTGTGAATAACCGACTAGAAACACAATCAGTTTTCTTTGTTGTAGTTATAATTGTATGAATCCACAAAAATAGGTTGAACTCCGATTCTTTAGACGTTCAGGCTTCTTTTTTTGCTTCGTTTTGTGTTGTAATCATATCATGAAATTAACAGCTAGATCTAGAGAATAACCTGATATTAACAGGTTAATTCTGAAAAATACATGTACTTCGATATCAATCCATACAGATGTATGGTTTGGTTTGAATTTAGGATTTGTTGTTTAATAACCTAACCTCAATCTAACAAAGGGGCGGTACGTACGGCGGAACGATGAAACTCCTTAATTTAAAGACGATTTTTGCCGTAGACGGAAATTTCATTTGAATTTATTCAAACGTCTTCTGCACATAAGTTTAGTTTTGAATATGTACCCTAAAAAATTTGGAATACCATGTCGTTGGTTCCGCAAAAAAAAAGAACAAATGCTATCGCTGTTAAATGAAAAGATCTATAAAACAAAAATGGACAAATGTACAAATATGCCGTTGTATCAAACTTATTTTCGGATTCTATGAAGTGGGCTACAAATAATCCGAATGCGCGTTCCTACTGCATAATTTTCTCCTTGTTACAGAACGATAATTCCCTTCTCCGTGTTTAAGTTCAGTTTGAAACATATAAAAGGCAAGATTAAATTAGCAGCGCTCTCTCGTTCCTGCTGTACTTCCGAGGTGTAATCAGTATTTCACCGTATAGATTAAAAGTGAAAAGTTCTCTCCAGAAGCTTTGAGGTAAGTGAGAAATTTGATTGTGTTCAGAGTAAATCCATATGACAAATTTGGTAAAGAATAAATATTTTGATATTTATAATTTTATCTTTGTTGCCCTCAAGTTTAAGTTTTTTTTTTCTCCAGAACAAGTATTCATTTTTCCTCGTCTGTTATTATTATTTTAGCTCTCGCAGGTGTTTTATAGTGGGAAACCAGTTGTATAACTTCAGGGAAAACACCGAATGAAAATAACTGACGCGGAAGATTACATCATTTCGAATTGTGAATTTCTGTTAGTTTGTTCAGTGCCATGATTTCAGGGAAAATGGCGAACCAAAGCTACGGTCACGTAATATTACGTCATTGTAATTGTGAACTTGAGTTAGTTGGCTCAGGATAAACATTATTTCATAATAACAATTTTTCACCGGTGTTTGAATTCAGGGAATAACCAAACAAGTCATTGTTCTCCAATAAAATATTTGCAGAGCCAAGGTTTTGAGTTACAAAATAAAATAACCGCGATACTGGAATTTTTCAGATTCTTATTCATCCTCCGAATTGAAGGTAATTTTCTAAATATCCGTTTTTTGTTGCTTCACTGAGTGAATTATATTTTGATTTTTATGAAAATAACTGATGCCTCGTAGTCTATATCCAAGCCCAGTAGTTAAAACAAAGAAAAATAAAACAGTTGAGTTCAGGGAAATCGCCGAACAAAACAACTGTCAAGGAATACAAAATCATTGGGAAAATTGAATTATTATTAGATGGGCCTAGAACAAGGAAGTGAAGTATCAAAGTTGGGGGTTAGTTCGTACGTAAAGCTCAGGGGATAACAGAGTGGAACATGGAAAGGGTTTAATTCGGAAGGGAAAAGTTAATTACCACAACCTAGAAAAATCCCTTTCTGAATCCTCACTGTAACGTGATTATAGCAAACAACATTTTAAATATTTGAAAGATATCGATAACCGTTAACCAAAAACTACTGGGCTATATATATTGTTCCTAAAACTGGAGTTATAGTATTGATTTTGGTAATCTCAGAATATTATTGTGGTAATACCGTAGTATAAAGATTTATAGTGCTATTATACATAACTAAGGCTGCCAGACCAAGAACTTTGTTCTGTAAACAAAAATATATCTATAAAACATTGCCATAACCAAGTTTGAATATACCAGTTAATTTAATATTTTTTACACACTGCATTTACTGTGAAAATCACCTTCCCGTTTCAGGCATATAAATCATAGACTCGGAAGAGTCACGAAACAAACTTACAAAGGTAGTGTAAATACAGCTGTCTGTCTGCTAGGGTCAAGACGGCTCCGTCTTTCTGTGGACATAAAATCAACCAGTGTCCAGTATCGAATATTGTAACCAGAGCCTAGTCTTTTGAAGAATAAAGAGTCAAAATACCAGACCCCTGGACATACCGTATCTCCATCTGTTGCTACGCTAGACTATAAAATCTGGCGCCCGTAGGAACATATTTCCTGGAAAGTACTTTGACGTCATAAGGTGCCCGTCTAGAACCGTAAAATTTCCGACCCTAGAAAAACACGTTACAGTAGCATTAATGCTAAATACATTATTATTCTACAGAACACTGAATAAACGGCAAGCTTATATTTTTTTGTATTCTACACTTTCCTGATACTGTTTATATCTTAAATCGCTTAGCAATAACATGGCAGTTCCAAGCCCAGGGTTATAAAAAAAACGGTCACAATATTTTTGCAAAGATACAAAAAAATATGATAATTAACTTTTGGACAGTTTCTTATTATCACCCAATTGACCTAGCAAAAATACCTTCTGAATTCTTTAACCCTTTCACTGCGGGAAGCAAATAAAGTTGAAAATTAAAATGGTGCCCACAGTGCCGGAGTCAAATATATTTAAATGCATTGTTTGGGGGTTTACTGCCGAAATCAATTATATTGAACTGCTAATATAGACAACTGTATATACAAAGAGGTGTTTGGTAGGTTGCAGGAACCGAATGAAATACATGAACTAAAAGGGTTTCTACACTGCAGGAATCAACTATATTTATGCAGTGTTGGCGGCGCTCTCCACTTTAGATTCTGTTTACGTTTTGTGATTGGGTCTGTCATGTTTGTGAAGTATTAAGGTGATTTTTGTAGTTTAATTGTTGAAATGGCTTCTGGAAGCAAAAGGGGGCTAACATGATTATTTCTTATGATATGTATAAAATAATATGTTTTGTGTTTGAATTTTTCTTATAACAATTTAAGACTGGAAAAGTCTGAAGAATGTACAAATTTATTATTTTTTTACATGCAAACTAGATTTTTCATTTGTTTTATAATTACTTTTCATGATATGTATAAATAATGTTTTCTGTGTTAGTTTAAATTTTTCTTATAACAATTTAAAAAAGGAAATTTTAAAAATGTTCAAATTTTGTTGTTATCGAAAGGTTTTTCATTTATATGCAGAGGTTTTATTTATGTTTTAATAACTCTTCACAATATGTATGAATAATAAAATACGTTGTCAGTTGGAATTATAACAGTTTGAGGAGAGAACAATAAATAAATCAACTATATATTACATCATCCAATTTCGAACATCAATTGAATTGCCAATTCCAAAATACTCGCGCACGTACAGCGACTTTCAATCCACATTCCTTCCATTCGTGACATTTTATAACAATTGGCAACACTGTACGTGTTGTTCTGCAGTTAGCTGCGGGAAGCAAATATAGTTGTGCACACGCAACTGCGGGAATCAATTATAGTTGACAACGCTTCCCGCACCCGCAGTGACGGTACTCCTAATAGAAACGGCGGCCGCAGCAAAAGGGTTAATAACCTTCTTTTCTAGATAATTTACCGAAATTTGTTTTAATAATCCCCATCACAGACGATCACATTTTTGGATGGGTTATTCCCAAAATGATACTTGTATCAAGAAATGTTCAAATTCTCAATCATTAGGATAGTAATTTGAATTTATTTCTATTGTATATTAGCTTAAGAGGATTACAATGAGTGAAAATTCAGTTCCATTATGATTTTTTCGACACAATCAACGGACTTCAAAAAAAATATTTAAACAAACATAGGCAAACTGGAAGTAAAAGAATTAATCTTCGCCTATGGTCGGCATGTTCGATATATCCAACTGAGAATGGATATAGTATACTAGGTTTTTAGAATTGCTTATAAATAATGGATTGAGGTTGATGCTTCAAAGAATTAAAAAGTTATATTTTTGTTGGCTTTAATAGAATCCCAAAATATAATTTGTAATAAACTTTACCCTTTCCCCCATAACTCTATTGTTAACCCTTTCATCATTTTGATATCAAGTACTCTATATTGTAATCATCTTGATTATTTGTAAAATTTATTCTTTGTAGAATTTCTAAAACAATAATTAATGAAACAAAAACATCATTGTGCATATTTATTAAAACACAACAAAATACAGAAATACTGTTCAAGCTTCTTGTTCTTGAAGTTTGGCCAAATAAGATTTCTTTTTCTGTGTTACACGATCTTTGCGTTCAGCCAAGGTGAGCTTCTTTCTGTTCCACCTCTTGGTTGTAGCTGGAGGTGCCTTTTCGGTATTCTTTTGCAATTCCGGATTGACACGAATAGCAGCATGAGCATTTTTGTATATTCCCTCAATCTGAAAATGAAATAGATAAGTAGATAAAATTATTGTATGTTCGCATACATGCACAGAATAATATACAAATTTTGGTGTGATAAAGAACTGTATCGTGCCATTGGGATATTTGGTAATAATGATAATTTTCCAAAATTATTCGAATCGAGACACAAATTCATTTAGTCCAAATGCGACACTGCAGTTATAGATAAACCAACTTCAGTAATTTATATTGGACGAATGATTCAATTAGTGTTAATTTAGTGAAAAACACTTTTGACTTTCAGCTCAATCATAAAAGAAGGCTTAATGAGAAAAGTGAACTGTAATAGAAAATAAATAAATAAAGTTTTTCATTTAGCAGATATTCCAAAATTGGAAAACACAAGGTTTTTTCATTTGTATCATTAAGCAGATAATGGAAAAAACCTCTTTTAGATGTAGATATAAAGATTTATTTATCCAAATTCCTTATACTTGTTTTATGTGTATCGTTTATATTAAGGTTGCTTCTTCATGCTGTATGTACATATCAACTAAAGTGACATAGGGATGAAGTTAGTCTTTGACAATATTTGTAATGAATATAAAATATAAATGGTGATGGTAATCAATTGAAGAATACAGTGATAGTGCAGTTTTGGAAAGTGTAGCAGATAATTTCGTTTCCACAATGTCAACTGTGAGAATCCTAGGATCCAATCAACCCCAAAATCTAGTTTGGATAAAAACACACTTTAAACAATCAGAATGGCATTGGAAAGTGCCTTTGTCTAGAAAGCTTTGTAAGAATAAAAACATTACAGTATATAGAGTGAATATTTATTATTCTCACAGTTGAAGTTTCTTAATTATTTGCGTATAAAGTAAATGAAATATTCTCCAAGTGATAGCGAGATGAACGAAGGTAATGGGATGGACACTGATGATAACTAGACAAATGCAAAACCAAAAAGAATAAGAAAAAAACGATTAAGATTCCCACAATCAACTCAAGATGATATCTATATTATTCTGGGAGAAAATTCTATTTCAAATAATCCACAAAAACAGAATTAAAACCACCAAACCACATAAAAACAACAAACCGATAGAAAATTCTAACCATTCAGTTTCAATGAATGATATATTTTTTATAAATACTGATAAAAACTAAACAAAATTAAATTTTAAAGATCACACTGACTTACTACTAATTTTCCTTTTAAAGATAGCGATTTTTATAGATTTTGGTGTGCTGATTATGGAAAATATAGTGAAAAAATTCCATCAATCATGTCAAGTTGTGATGGATCAATTAAAATTAATAATATAAATCAAGATTAATACATCATTAAGATAATTGAGTACTTAGCTGAATGGGAACAAATAAAAAATTCAATTCATTAGAATATCGATTAGATCTCTGAAAAAATATTTCAGTTAACTCAAACTAATGAATCAGAGCTCGGAACTAGAGTCCTCCACGATTTACTGTTGAGTTCAAATAAACAGTGCTGCTCCTAAGATGGTGTACGTACAAAGCCTACCCCTTACACAGAACATACACATAGTTATCACAAGAACAAGATATCACCAACAATAAATATAAAGTTACATTGTTATATAAAACACTGGACGCAGCACTGCTTAGAGCAAGACAACTGCACCCAACTGACAAAGCGTGTAATTGCTTAGTTCGCAATAGAGTGATAGCTGGATAAGTTCACTAAATAGAAAGCAAGGTCCAGTAAATACATAGAAAAAGAGAGAGAGGCAGAGTTTACTCATTAGTAGGTAGTATATTTATGAAGTAATTCTCACAATTTATAAGAAAGCCAAAGTAAATCAGTTCAATTTTTGTTGGCCCCAATATAATTAAACCGATGAAAGATGAAAACTTCGATCGGAAACTGAACTCTATAGAATTGGCAGCATGGGTGAAGTTGAGAAAGTAATAATGTTCTTAGGAAACCATAAAGGTGGATCTACACACACGTGAAAGTGTGCTTAAAAAATCTAAAGATTAGGTTGCCTTACGAGCATAAAACTGCATTTCGTTCAGTCTCATCTGAACTACTCTCTGTTGAAAGATTTAAAGATGAAATATTTCACTAGGGTGTAAAGGAAATGAAACGTAGGTACCAGGGCAAGTGGAATACAAACAATGCAGATTACTGAGGGATGCTGAAGCGTGATGATCCAAGCAAGGCGCACAAGAGAAAATCGCTCAACAGAACCTTGACAAAATAAGGATATAAGAATCTGTAATATTAAAAAATATTAAATATCACATGTAAGAATTCTACGTAAAAAAAAAACTACACATGAATCCTGATTTAGTGCAAAGAGTTCAGATTCGTAATTAGGAGGTCCAAAACCCTATAATCAGATATAACAGTGGAGAAGGGAAAATAATATTAATTTTTCTGGCCATGCCTGAATAAGTATTTTCTAGTTCTGAAAATAGAGCGTTTTGAAGAAAATAAGTATTATTGTTAACACCAGAATAAAAATCTTATACAAACCGTTTCGCGAATTGGAGAGATATTTGTAATGATAGTGCACTTTAAGTTCCGAAGAGTTTTCAAAATTTGTATAGAGTTTTGGCAATTTTGAGAGGAAGTAAGTTAATATCACAATAACAATGTCGACTTGATGATAGATTATTTATTATTGTACTGTCGTTATACTATTTTTTATTGTCCTTTTGCAATACTAAGGGAGAAATTCCAGCCTTACTAGATATGATATACTAAAATCAATAACGGAGAAAAAAACGTATCTATTAGGAACAGCATAATCAAAATCAACACAATGCTTTCTTAAGAGAAGAAATGCTCAAACTGAATGATTTTTTGTCAAGTAATATTTTTTTTCTCACAGATGAAGGTTTAATATAGGTTCCCCCTGAAATTTCAGAATTTCATATTAATAATAAAAAAAAGGAAAAAGAAACTATGGTTTTTAAAGTCAACTTTTTGAGTACTTTGCAAATAAAATGGAACCTGCCACCATCTTTTTTAAATGTAAAAATAAACTGGAAAATTCATGTACACTTTCTAAAGGAAGTATAAAGCTGGAGAATCTCAAAACGTGAAAATTACTTCAAATTTTCTATGATAATTATTGCGCCCTCTAGTACAGCTCTTCCGACCATCAGTTTGCTACTTGAATGATTACAGATATTTATCATTTTATTAATAGAGGATTAGAAAAAACACTAGGTGATGATTGTTGGGTGTAGGGCAGCCGTTAAATGGAGATTTTTATAAACGAATCCGTCTTTGTCACTTTTAACAGAAACACACAGAGTGTTCTCTAGCAAGTTTTTGATAAAAGCATGACCAATAATTTCAATGGTAATTTGTTGATTTCTTTCGAAAATATAAACAGGGTGTTCTTGAAATCTGAAACAACTATTTTATAATCAAGTGAGAAAATGTACTGCTTGTTTTTTTTTGCACAAAATTAGTGATGATTGCATATCTAATTGTGAATTTCATAGTTTCCTTTAGAAAAGTGTGCCAAACAAAAAATTAAACATAATTTTTTTATCGGAAAGAACTGTTGCATAATATTGATATTGGGATATTTTATTCAAACCATTAGTGCTGGACTGTTCTATTCACAAGAAAAAGTGCCAAATTGGAAGATAAGCTTTTCCTAAAAAACTGTGGGCCATCAATGTTTTTACGTGGTGCTAAAAACTAGGTAAAATTTATACACCATAATTAAATATAAGGTACTGAATCAAGTAGTGAATGACTGAAGCCAATACTGAAACGAAAACTGAAGTACCTACTGGAATTAGTACTGAAATGGTTACTGAAAGAGTCTTAAATACTGAAACGGTTTCTCAAGTACTGAATTATAAATTTTTTGAGTAATGTGATAAACTGAACAAAAGTAATGGAAGATACACGGTACAAAAAATTAAAATTATGAATTTACTGATGAACATTTGATTACTATATTAAAAAATATAACACAACATAATTTCTGAAACGGATAAATTAACATATAAGAACAAATCATTCGAAAAATATTATTATTACACAAATTCCTTCAGGGTGTGTCGCCAAAATGTACTTTAATTTTCTACTAGAAAAAGAAAAGAAAATTACAAGCACTAAAATGGACCTATTTTATATTCGCGGCAAGCTTTTGAATCTGCTACTCACAAAATAACCTAGGTCAAACAATTAACGAAATTATTTTTTCCTTTTGTATAAAAGTTTGGCTCAATTTTTTTTCATCATTTTTATTCAATTCTATTCAGTCATTCATGATATCCATCATAATATTGAATTCTGACTAAATTGATAATCTCCTACCCCAAAAAAACCCACATACCAATGCTTAAGGGAATCTGGCCATAATAACAAAATACGTCGCAATCTTGAATTAATGAATTTTTTCAAAAACATCATGATGTCCAAAACAAAAAACCAATTTTGAATGGATCCGGCTATGATCACAAAACTCGTCGCCATCTTAAATTAGTGGATTTTGACAAAAAATTCATGATCTCAGACCCCAAAATCCCCCACATACCAATTTTTATTGAAATCGGGCTATGGGCTATAACTACAAAACTCGTCGCCATATTGGAGCCGCCCTCTTAAATTTATGAATTTTGACAAAAAATTCGTGATTTCTGTCCTCGAAAACCCCCACATAATAATTTTATTTTTATTAAGTCCCTGCAAAGAGAAAAGCACGACATTTGCAAGGAGTTAGAAAATAAACGGATTGTAACCACGACATTTGCAAGGAGTTAGAAAATAAACAGATTGTAACAAGAGAAAACCTAGACAAGGACTACTAAATAGACATATTATACACAACCTTAGGTATAATTTTAAATGGTCTAGGTTTTCATTTCTCAAAAGATAATGGTAGAAGGGCTCCAATGGAAATACCAGAAATTGCATCAAAACGGGTAATGTTTTTGAGAGAATATGTGAATAATGCTGCATGTCATAGTACCTTTGTGGTTTTCCTTGATAAAACGTGGATTTTTCAAAATGGTATAGTACCTGGCATGATGATGATGTAAAATCTTTGCGGAACAAAAGTAGCTCAGAAAGCAAATGATACATAATTATTCATGCTGAAAATAAAGTTGGATTTATTGATGGTGCCGGTCTTATATTTTCAACTAAAAACAAAAGTGCTGATTACCATGATATGAATGAATTCGGAATTATTCGAAAAGTGGATGGCAGAACAAATGTTACAGAGACTTCAGAAACCATCATTGATTGACATGGATAATATAAGGTATCATTCAAATTTCAAATTCCCAGTCTACCAAGAATGAAATCATACAATGGCTGCAAACTAAAAATATACGCATTCCTCAGCGGGCCTTTAAATGTGAACTGTTAGATTGTGCAGCAATTTAAGCCTAAAAAAATAGCATATGCGGCTGATTAATTTTTAAAATGGGTCATTATGTTCTACGACTACCACCATTCCACTGCCAGTTTAATTCCATTGAACTAATATGGGCACAATGCCAAACATTTTATAAAAAGAATGGCTACAGTGACAAGGATGTATTGAATAAGTTGAAAGAAGCATTAAATAAAGTTACTAAGCAAAATTGGGCAGATTGTATTAAACCCACTGACAATCTTATTAGTACAAATTGGGAACGAGAAAAAATGTGATTGTCAAATATTACCCATTATAATTAATCTAAATGAAGATTCATAATCCGAAGATTATTATTCTTCAGTCGCAGACCACTGAGAAATTTTAAGACAGGTTAATTTCGTAACAGTCTAGAATAACAAACAATTTTTTGACTCGCTTAATGAGATTAGGTAATGATTATTCTAAAAGTGGTTTAGATATTTTCAATGTGTTTAGCTAGACACAATTAATTAAACTATTGCAAATAGAGAAATCCGTCCATATCCGAAATAAAAAAAGATAATGTTTGCAAATATACTAGGTACTTCAATATTGCTTCGGGCTCCCATCATATATTCACTGTGTGCAAGACTGGTAATGCCCTCTAGTGACCCGATAGCTGAAGTTTTCCTGGTTTATTTCCAATACTCAATGTAACAATTTCAATTTGTAACCGAAACCAGTCCGTGAAAATTAAAACACAAATAATCCTCTGCTAGGTACTTTGTCCTAATAGAATCCCGTGTATGATAGACAACTCGAAAAGACATCAAAAGTATCTCTGTTAAAATTAAGTTTATTTCTCAACAAGTTAGACATTAGTCCTTATTTTTCATACAAAATGGCACAGATGTTTAAATAAATAATAGCTCTAAACATATTTTGCTCCTTGGAGCCCTTCTTATATATTTACTCAACAAGATCACGTTATGAAAGTTTTTAAAAGTTATGTTATTATAATTTATGAAAAGTAACAAAAAATCAAGAAAAAACTTGTTATCCATGTTTTGCATTAAACAAAGCCATTTAATAACATCCGGTTTTTTTTTACATTTCTTTATGAATTGTTTCTGAAGAAAATGATAAATGAAGTCTAAAAATAGCCAAATCTACAGATGATCCCCTATGGGCAATATTAGCAGAAAGCGGAGGGTAAACAGTTCAACCTGTCCCAGCCCAACTCTTATAATTATTAGTTTAATATAAAAAACATTTTGCTATTTTGTTGTCTAGAGAATTATTAAAAAAAAACCTTTAAAAAAATTCTTATTGTTTTATATTTCTATTATTTAAATAATTAGTTTCAAAATTATTCAAAAAATGTTGGTTGGTTAACATTAATTGTTTATGAAATACACAGATTTATTTAAATAATGTCAACTCCATCATGTATTCTAGCAGTGTTTAATCACATATTTGTTAATAAATACTCAAGAATACAGTTTTATTTTGTAAAATCATTCATAATATGTTTTTTTAATTTAAAAAAATAAAAAAACTATAAAAAAATTTTTTTTTTCGATACTTTGTTTTTGTTATTTTTCTAGTTTCAGAAAAAATATGAATTTGGAATTTGTTTATAACAAACTGCCAACTTAATAAACAATTGAATTTTCAATAAAACAAAATTTATTTTTAGTCATTCTATTGAATTATGATTTTTAAAGAAAAAAAAAATTTGAAACTAGTTATTTAAATAATGGAAATATTAAAAAAACGATTACACAGTAAGAAAACATTTTTTCAAGTTTTTTTAAACAATTATATTCTCTAGATAACAAAATGGCAAAAAAAAAAACAAAAATATTTAAAACAATTCATTAACAAATGTCCTCAATGTTTTTTTTCGAATGTTATTAAATGGCTTCGTTTGATGCAAAAACAGCAATAGCAAAACATACAAATACCATTTTTTTTTCAACATTTTTTAAAATTTTTGGTAACTTTAAATAATTATAATAAACAAAATAATCAACTTTTGAAAACTTTTATAAAGTGATCCTGTTAAATATATATATATATATATATATATATGTAAATTGCATCAGATTATTGATAGTGACATCTATAATCTGTGCGGTGAAGCTTTAACCTAATATCGTGGAATTTTAAAATCACGAGATTTCGTGCACTTTAACAGGTCACTAACAAATTGTTAGAAAGGCCTACCCACGATATCAATAGTCGTACTTCTCATGCGTTTAACGCAAACATCGATATCGAGAATGAGAGAAATCTGTTACGAATCCAAAAAGACACACCATCCGTCTACAGCCTGTTTCATGGTTTCTCGTGATTTTAAAATTCCACGATATTAGGTTAAAGCTTCACCGCACAGATTATAGATGTCACTATCAATAATCTGATGCAATTTACATGTTTGTATTGGCCTAAGGCTATGAACCAACGAGAAATCTGATGCGAATTTGAAAGAGACCACAAGCCGTCCTGATGATTGGGAAACCATGAAACAGGCTGTAGACGGATGGTGTGTCTTTTTGGATTCGTAACAGATTTCTCTTCGATATATATATATATATATATAATATATATATATATATATACATTTTTAGAGCTATTATTTGAACATTTATGCCCTTTTTTATTCCAATGGGACCTTGTTCTGTCAAGTGTTAAAAACACAATAATTTATTAAATTTTTTAAATTAATATTCAATTATTTTATGTGGTATACTCTTTTTGGAGACGGTGTGCGCATGCAGTAGCGTTCGCGTGGATCCCTATTTTCAGCATTAAATTAAAATTAAGTTACGGGTGTCGAGACTTACAGTTTTTTAGTTATTCCCAAAAAACTGAACTCCTTTTTTTGGCAATTGCAATTTTCGTCTTTCTCAGAATTGCACCCCGAATCGAATGAGCTATTGCTCATATTTTTTGGAGACTTAAAAAAATTTTTTCACAGGAAACTCACTTCTCGACTAGTCTAACAAGTTATTAAATGGAACGAAAGTTTAAAATATGTCTAGGAAAGAATGTTTGGCTAGATTGTGATAGGCTTAGAATATTTTTCACTAGTGAAAGAACACCTTCATGAAAGTCTTCTTAATAAATAGATTGGTGACAATATACCGAAATTATGGCCTGCTAGATTACCTGACCTGAATTTTTTATGGCTTTTCAAGGTACACTCGCAAGTCTTCCCCATGTCATGTTCTGTAGAAAAAGTAAAAGAAAAAGTAAAGGAGACAGACCAAGAACAATTTTTTTTGTTATGAACAGTTATCCATTTATAGTGGATTTTCTGATGGAAATATAATTGAGAGTATCTTCCATAAAATTTGGTTCAATTTAGTTGATAAATAAAAATATTGGGTGAATATCGTGTGAAGTAAAACATAATTTTTCAGTTTTTTAATGTCTCCTTCATCTTTTATCTGGATAGAAGAGAAAAGTAGAATATTTGAGAATGTCGAGTTTCCATGAGTAAAACTTTGATAGATTGAGAAAAAAAATTTCCTCAGATATCTTTCTCCACTCTACGTGAAGTTTCTGTTCGGCTAAAAAATGGAAGGGGCCAGTGGTGTTAGTCTTATATCCACTGTTTCCACCCGACGCGGGTTAGACTACCACCCAAAAAATTTCAATGCCCCAAGAGTAGCTTCGGATCCCACTATAAAAGGTAAGGCCTCCGTGATCCTAACTCGTACAAGTTTTCATTAACTTTTGAGGGTTGGTAAAACAACTAAGAAAGCGGTTATAAACAATTTTACAATTTTTTAAAAAACAATTTAAAAAAATGGAACAATTCTGCAATATTTTAATGGTGCAAATTTCAAGCCAGTCTCACGGACTATATCTCTGTATTCACACTTCAAAGCCAATTCGATGACATGTGATTTTTTGCTTTGTAGATCCACCCATAACGGTTCCATTTCTGCTGACCCCTTCGTTACAGATTTTCATCGTTTTCCCGTCCTTGGATCAGGAAAATTATGGTTTTGAGATTATCGAGCTAATAAAGGAATTTGGGTATTATAAGTGAAGTGATTGGGAGAACATATATGATAGAGGACTCGAATAGGAACGTCACACAAATCAAACTAAAAAAATGTTAATCAAAGTCTATAAGGTAAAGCATATATTTTTTGACATTAGAAAGTTCAAGTGGTGATACTATACAACGATATAGAGACAATGTTATATATTTGAATCATAGTTTTTATACTAGCCATCAAATGAAAGCCTACAAAAGTTGAAATGGATTACATTTTTCTGAGGCAGGTGCTTTACAGATAATTCGTTGGGATACGATTTATGTTTCAAATATAATTCAACAGGAACAGGAAACCTCAGATTGTCAGGTCGGTTTTGACAATACAACAAAACTATATTTTAAAATATCAGTCTCAATTCTCAATCAGATTACAAAATCGTAGTGAGCTTACCTTTTTAATACAAATAATATACAACATATAACAATATGAACTTCAGACAATTGCCAACACTCAAAACTACAGAAAAACAATTTGAAAGGAAAAACAGAAGTAACTCCATCTGCTGCCAAGTGTACATTTGCAGCAATAATGATGTTATGGAACAGAGTAGAGTATTGAGAAGACATTATACGCTACAAATCAATTAACCATATTCCTACTGTTCCCAGAAAAAATATGTTTTATATGTTTATGTTTCAAGTTATATTGTTAGGTTTCTCCATTCATACTGTATATTTTTGTTTCTACCATTAGGATATTGAAAAATAATATTGTTATGTACATTTTTTCTTTTAAAACCAAAGATTCGCACATCAGTTCATTCAATTTCTGAACTTTATAACATGTTAGCAAACAACTCGGCAATAATGAAAAAACAAACTCACTTGGTCCGCATTGATACCCAACTTGAGATATTGACTGAACTGCCTTTTGAAAGCTTCTGGATCTTCTTCCTCCAAAGCTCTCATATAATCAGCAACATGATTGCCAAAAATATGATTACGATGAACATCAGCATTGAAATTTTTTGATTCATTATCATATCCAGGAAAGCGTTTGGTGGAATGAGGAATATTGAGACCTCCATCTACTGCACCTTTCATTGCTGCAAATACTCGAGCTCCAGTGCTGGTACGTTGGAGACCAACATCAAGGTAACATCTAAAAAAAAAAAAAATTAATATAAAATGTAACAATTGGGACTGACACTACATGTCCCCAGATAATATCAGAGACACATTAAAATCATAATAATGATACCTCTGAACAAACTCCTGGGTTCCTTTTCCGTAATACACAGTCAAGGCCCAAAATAATGTTGAGATGTACCAACTCATATGACGCGCATGTGTCAAAATTCATCATTGATTACTAAAATATTCAAGTCTTAAAGTGTAAAAAATGCTATAAATAATTAATTCACTGCCTTTATCTGGATTATAAAACTATATTATATTCTCAGTCAGAAAAACGTGTATGCAGTATATAAAAAATACTGTATTTTACTAGCCGGTATCCGCGACTTTGTCAGAGTTGAATTTGTTTTTTCCAGTTTTCTTAATGTTGTTCCTTCCATCTAGGTTATGCCTGTGACTTTACCTGTTTCACGTTATCCCATTATGTTATGCGAGTTTTAGCAAAATGGATAGCCCGAAAATATTATCAGTGTTCAAATATCCGTGCATAACAAAATTCATGGTGATCGGTTGAACGGTATGATATTCAAGATAAGGTTAAGGTTAAATTCTGACTGTACTTCATGTACTCCGGTCCCAACTCCGTTTTGGAGACGGCTGTGCACCATTGTACATTGGCCCTTGTGAATTCTCGTTCCTTCGTCTCCCATTCATATATTCCCGGGAGGAGAATCTCATAAGGTTTATCAAAGTTGTATAAGGGGATCATTGTCTGATGGCATGGCTAGAATTGGATGGGATTTTATCTCGTTCTCGATCTTGCGACAACTTCCTCCCCAATTAATCGTTGACCTCGACAGGTTTCTTGCCTCCTTCTCTAAGCAAATGTGCAATGGAAGAATATTGAGCATGACTTCCTTTGCTGCTGTCAGTTTGCCTCTGGAGTTTGTTGAGCTTTTCTCGTGCACTCTTCTGTGCCCCTTTGCTCCACTAGACGACCGCTTTGTAGGTCTTCCCACTGTGAGATAAAACCAGTACATTTGTTTGGGTTGCATTCCCCATGTTTTCCCGCAGATTCTTCTACAAGTCCATAGGGCTTTCCTAGCTCTTCCTAGCTTCTAGATGAGCATTCCACGTGAGTCTAGAATTACCTCTAGGTAGAGGGAACTCAAGATTATTCTATTCTTCTTCTATTATTAACATCATCTCGGTCCAGTTAAGTGCCCACAGTAGGGGGAATAAGACAGCCTCTCACCGCCCTGGCCACGATTTTCTCCTGGTGGAGGGAATTCGAGATTATTCAGTATCTTAACATCGCCTCGATCCAGTTATAAATATATCAAGATAGAATGATTCTAGAGAAAAAAATGTGAAATCTAATGATTTTTCAAATTTATATTTGCATTTTTTTTATGGAAACAATATAGTATGCATTGGATAAAATAATCATATTGGTCACTTATTGAATATGAATGTACCTAATGGTTTTTTAGGCGAGACAATTCTGAAAACCAACTCCATTCCATTTGACATTAATAATTCTGTATAGATTATGTCTTATTCCTCAATGCTGCTCTCTACTAATTGTAGTACTCAAATATGCACAACCTACTTAAAATATGTAAATTGTAGTAACATTTTTAAGAACTTTTCTGGGATGATTATTTTCAACAGTTTTGAATACTCACAAAGGAGAAACAAATCCTTCAGGTCAAGATAAGATAAGAATTTATTGGTCTTCATTACTACACTTGAAATCAAACGCACATAATTTGTTTAGACACCTCATAAAAAATATAAAAGGTATACAAATCACATTACAAATATAGCTAGTAACCTAAAAATATATTCAACACATATTCTTAAAAAAACACATTTAAAATTGAACAATTTCCTTAGTGCCTTTTGCCTTTAATCAACTGGCCAGACTGCATCAAAAACCTCATTTAATGAGTAAAATGCTTGGCTCAAAAGAGCCTGCTTCACCACAAATTATTTTTTTTTATAGTTTTTCCATTCTTTTGGAAGGGTATTATATATTTTGCCATATAATACTTTGGTTTGTTTTTCAGTATTTACTAATTTCATTTTTGCTGTTCTAATGACCTCTTTGCTTTTAGTATTGTAATCATGTATAAGTGCCCCTGTAGTGTATTTATCTTTATTGATATGTAGGTATAAGATAGCTTCAAGTATATATAGACATGGTACCGTAAGAATGATGCATGATCTCTGAAATTAGCTCGATCCATCTCTCTGATTATTTTTTTCTGGGATATAAAAACATAATTTGCTGCTGATACTGATCCCCATAATAATATCCCATATTGCAAATGGCATTGTATACCACGCTTCTCATACTTCTCAGGGCAAAGCGACCTTTGGACAGTTTATTATTGATTTCTGTAATTTGGGTTTTCCAGCTGAGATTGCTGTCTATATGAAATCCTAGTAAACGCACATTCTTTTCGATATCACTATTCGTTCTTTTGTTAAAATCTAAGATTTTAGTTTTATCGTTATTCAAACAAAATACATTTGCCTTGAAGTATTGTTCAAATTTGTCCAGAGTTCAAAATAAAAAAGAAGATTGTTATAAATGGTAACTATTGGATACAATTCATTGAGGTTCAATTGGAAAGTGGGAAATGGTTGATTGGAGGTCTATACCACTCACCGAGTGCAAGTGATTGATATGTTAGAAGATATGCTCGAAGGTTTTTCCAATCAAAATAATAGAAGAGTTCTACTTATCAATGATTTTAATATTGACTTCAAAGACATGTCCTTTTTATATAGGAAAAAAATTATGAATTTATTTAATATGTATGGTTTTGAACAAATTGTAACTGATTATACTAGGATAACAAATACCAGTAGAACTCTAGTAGATTACTTTGTAACAAATAGCATCAATATAAATGCCTACGTTAATGATACTCCTAAAATCACTGATAATTATGTTATTACAGTAAGTTGTTTCAACTCCAAACTAAAAAATCATGCAAAAATAATAAAAACAAGGAAATATATTTAAAAAAATTAATTGGTTTTTTGGATACATTACTACAAAAACTTCAAATATTGTTAACAAACTTGCTCCTGAACACTCAGTTTGAATAAAAAAAAAAAACTTCCATACTACGATAATGAATTAAGGAACAGAGCAAAAGAAAGGGATTCTGCCTATAAAAATTTCAAAAATAGTAGTATTCATCTTAGAGACCAAATGTGGGAAAACTTAAAAAATTTGAGAAACAAGTATTTTAACCGTCTTAGACAGAAAAAACTGGATTACTATGAACAACAAATAGATTTAAATAGAAATAACTCTAAACTGATGTGGAAAAACTTGAAATCTCTGATAAGTCCTAAAAATGATCTTTGTTATAATAAAATAAGATTTACTGATGATATTCAACCCCGTTATAATACTGATGCTTAGAGATTGCCGAAAATTTCAACCAATATTTTGTAGCAAGTATTCATCAAATTGCTAACAGTATTGAATATGAAGAAATATGGTCGAGCCAAAACTATCCCCATATCAATGAGTCATTGAGTGAATTCACATTGCTAAGTATGAGCCATCTCCGTAAAATCATATTCTCATTGGACAACAAAATAAGCAAAGACGAAATTCTCAACAGTAAATTCTTGAAAGAAGAAACTTTTGATTGTTTTGGACATGTATTGCTAAACCTCTCTCTAGAAAAAGGTATATTTCCAGATCAGTTTAAAATTAGCACCATTATTCCTATTCCTAAAGTTAATAGCGCAATCTTGTGATTTTAGACCAATCAACACATTGCCATCACTTGAAAAAGTTCTTGAAATAGCGGTCTACGAACAGTCTGGCTTCCGTAATAATCATTCGTGTGAAACATCTCTTCAATATACCATATCAACCTGGAAAAGGGCTGTAGATGTTAATAAGTATACTGTGCCTATTTTTTTGGATGTGCATAGAGCTTTTGAAACGATAGATCGAAACATTCTATAGGAAAAATTAAAATATTATGGCATATCTGGCAATTTGTTGAACTGGTTTAGAAGTTACCTAAGTTATTGTTTTCAACAGACCAAGATAAACAATGTTCAATCTGACAAAATTCTAAATGATATGGGAGTTCCCCAAGAAAGCATTGTTTTGGGACCACTTTTATTTATCATATATTTAAATGACATACACTACACACCAGGTTCACACTCTTTAAATCTTTTTGCTGATGATACCTTAGTGTTCGAGTCTGATAAAAATCTTGAGAATGCAATCATAAATATAAACAACTCACTGAAAAATATCGAAAAATACCTAAAAGTGAATAAACTAAAACTAAATGTCAACAAAACGAAAGCAATGATCATAGCATCTGAATATGAGCTGCGTAACTTGGGTAATTTGAATACCATCAACATAAATATAAATGGAGAAAATATTTTTTTTTTTAGTTAATGCTTTTTTTATTCAATTAATAATTAATATAAAAAGTCTAAAAAAAAAAAATTAACCCATTTAAAAAAAAAAATGTATACATGCATACACACATGTACATAGAAAATGTAAATAAAAAACAATTCAAATATTCAAGGACAAGCTCAATTAAAACTATTTAAAACTAGCGAACATATCACAATAAACCTGTTCCCGAAACAATGAAGATTCTAGACAAATATATGACATGTATATACCAATATAGTCAATATTTTTGTAAAGCATTGTTCCTAATCAGCAATAATTGCTGGTACCGGAACATATATATTTTAAATTTAATGGCTTTTAACATATCGCATCACCTCCGCTTTGAACGAGGAGTAACTATCTTTATTTTTTATGGAGTTTGGCAGAAAGTTAAATGATTGGAGACATTTAGAGAAGGGATTATTTAAAGCAATGTTCGTTCTCACCTGGGGTAGATAAATTTGGTTTTGACTTCTAGTTTCATACGAATGTATCTCATTAACTATATTCATGTTTGTATTGCATTTCTGTTGATTTTTTGTTATTTTATAAATATATTTACATTGTTCTATGTGTAGAATTTTTTTCAGCGGCAAAATTTCAGTTTGATGGTAGATTAACTCTGTATTAGTTCTGAAATCATAGCCAAATAGAGTTTTACTACCTTATTTTGTAGAATTTGGATTTTTTTGAATAATGTTTGAGAACATACCCCCCAGTTTGTTATCAGATAACGGAATATAGAAAGAAAATAAGCGTTATATATCATAATTTTATTTGGTACATTTAAGTAGCTCTGGCATCTATAAAGTGCTCCAATCATTGGTACAATTTTTTTTGTCATGTGCTCTGCGTGTTTGTGCCAATTTAAGTTGTCATCAATTTCCAATCCCAGATATTTGGTATGATCGACCTTTTGAATTACTTGATCTCCAATTCTGATATCTGGGTCTCGACTTTGTTTATTTTTATTTTTGAAGAGCATATACACTGTTTTTTTTACATTTATTTGTAATTTATTTGCCAGGAGCCATTTAGCATATAGTTCTAGATCACTATTTACCAAGTCTTCCAGTTCACCCAGATTAGTTCCTTCATATACTAGAATGGTATCATCTGCGAATATGTAATAGCGAGCTTTAAGATTTGCTTTTTTGAGATTTAGGGTGTGTAACGAGTATAACAGTGGTCCAAGGACTGACCCTTGTGGGACTCCGCAGTTTATATACGCGATTTCACTATTAACTTCATTTAGAGATACATATTGTTGCCGATCCTTTAAATACGATTTTAATATACTTGCACTTTTTCCTCTTATACCTAAATGGTTCAATTTATCGACTAGAATTTCATGATCCACTACATCGAATGCCTTTTGTAAATCAATAAATATTGTTAGGACAATTTTTTTATTATCCATGTTAGTTATGACATGGTTTAGAAAGTCTATTGTATCACTTTGGGTGTTCGATTGTTTCTGAAAACCATATTGATATACTTGTCTAATTCAACATATCTAGTAAGGAAGTTCATGATACGGTTTTTAAAGAGAATTTCCACAAATTTTGAAAGCGCACATACTACGGTAATAGGGCGATAATTTTCTGAATTATTTTTTGGTCCTGATTTATGGATAGGGGTAACCTTACCCATTTTTAGCTCCTTCGGAAACTCCCCTGTTTCAAACATTTTATTGACCAAGTCGACTAAGACTGGTATTATTGTCTCCTGCACTATTAATAAATCTTTTACAGAAATTGTATCATTACCTGGAGCAGAATTCTTATTCATTTCATCCAAAACTTCTCTTACTTCTTTTGTTAGTATCATATAGGTACAAAGAGTTTTTTATATTAATTTCATCGAAATAATGTGAAGGTGGGTTACTTATGAGTTTTGCATTGATTTTATTGACTATTGATTGACCTATATCACAGAAATATTCGTTAAATTTATTTACAATTTCTAATTTTTCAGTTATTAATGTTTTATCTACCTCTATTGCATCTACAGTAATTTGCTTGTTTTTATGTTTTATTAGATTATTTATGAAATTCCATTGTTTCTTTGGATTTCCATCAGTATCATTCCATCTTTTTCTGAAAAAATTAGTTTTTAGTTTTCTTTTTCATTTTCAACTTGGTTCTTTTTATTTCTGAAGTCCCATAAGATTCGTTGATCTTGAGGGAATTTTTTCATTAGTTTGTATAATTGGTCTCTCCTTTTCAATAGTTCTAAAAACTGGGGGGTTATCCAATCATTATTTTCCCTAATTTTAATTGTTTTTGTAGCCTTATTTTTTGCTTCTTGTATAAGTTGGATCAAGGTTTCGAATGTATCGACCGGCACAGAAGTTTGCAATAGATTTTTCAAATTTTCCTCATATTTTGAGTTATCTAGTTTCTTAAATGTTTTTTGAACTTTACAATTATTATAGTTTTTTGTTTTTGAATACAATTCTATTTCTAATAGATTATGATCGGAAATTGTGCTATATTCAATGTTTATTTTACACTCTCCAATATTACTTGTTGCTAAAACATGATCAATGATGGTATGAGAGTGTTGTGTAATTCTGGTTGCATATTCCGTGCCTATATTGTTTTGGATTTCAAACCCATTTAATATAACACAATTTTTATATTCACTAGTAACCTCAGTATTTTCTAATAAATTTATGTTAAAGTCCCCAATTATTAGTGTTTTTTTCTCATGCTGCAGTATTTCTTCTAATATTTCCAGAAATTCCTTCACATTGAATGATGGTGGTCTATATAATGCTATAATTTTTATACCATTTACCTGTAGATTCATCCCAATTATGTTGTATTGACTGTCGCCGCTAACATTGTTTATCTCGATGAACTTAATGTTTTCTTTATATATATTGCAACTCCTCCGGCTCTCGTATCTCTACATGCATGCACAGCTGAATATCCATTAATCACGAATTGGTTTACTTCATTTTTATATAACCAGGTTTCCACAATTACTAATATATCATAATATTTCATTTTCACAAGACATTGTAGTTCCTCTAATTTGTTTCTGAGACTTTGTGCATTTATATATAAAATTCTTAGTTGTGATTCTGCTGTTGGTTTAATAATTTCATTGGATTGTTTCAGTTTTTTAGATCACTGGTGTCTTCGATTTGATGAACTGGGCTGTGTTCATCTTTGCGAATATAGATTTTCCCATGATTTATCCAGGCAAACCTATAGTTATTTTCTTTCTTGTATCTCAGCACTTCTTTGAATAGGTATTGATTTGCCTTTGTTAAATCATGGTTTAGGTAGATAACGTTGCCTTCTTCGTATCCTAGGTCTTTCGAAGTTATCATTTTCTTCTTCCTAGCTCCCAAGAACTCTTCTTTCTCCTTTTCACTGGTAAAACATACTTTTATAGGCAGCTGTCCATTGAGGTTTCTCCCTTTTCCGATTCTGAAGCATTTTGGTTTATTTAATGTTTGAACTTCTAGTACTTCCTCCATTTTTTTGAAAATATTTTCGATGTTTTCTCGGTTATTATATGGTACCCCATTGATAATGATGTTGTTTCTCACCTCATTTTGTTCGTTTTTGTTTTGTTCCTTTCCTAATTGCGACTTTATTATCAGGATTTCCGATTTCAGAACTTCGTTGACTTTAAGTTGTTCTTCATATTTGTTGAGTAGATCGGTATATTTGTTGTCCATTTCCATTAATTTCTTCATTATATCGTTCAGGGTATATTCCTGCTTGGTATTAGTATCGTTTGAGTTTGTTTTTGTAGTTTTTGAAGAGATTTTATTTACATTTTGTACAGGAGTCATAACCTCACTCTTTTTACAAGTTTCGCAAAAGTATCTTTCACCTTTCGGATTTTTCAATTCACTTGCAAAGTGGTTGAATGTTGCGGTGGATAATTTTTCACATTTGGTATGATACCATTTTTGGCATTTTATGCAATTAATAGCATAAGAATTTTTGCAGGAGTTTGCACAGGTACCACACGTGTCGGCCATTTTACATTTTACATATCGAAATTGTATCCGAAATTAAATATCTTGGTTTCATTATTGATAGTTCTTAAACATTAAATAACCACGATGAGTATATTATTAAGAAAATATCAAAAAAGCTCTTTTTCTTTTCTAGAGTTTCAAATTGTTTGAGCACATATTCTAAAATAACAACTTTCAATTGCATTATCTAACCTCATTTCGATTATTGTTTTTATTCAATCACAATAAAGTGCCTCAATTACAGAAACTTCAAAATCGTGGAATGCGTATGATTCTCGCTATACTTCAATTTCGTATATGTTAAATTCACTTCAGTGGTTGTCAGTAAAAAAGAGGCTTTATTTTTCAACAATCGTTTTTATTTTTAAGATTGTTAAAGGTTTTCAACCAACTTATTTAAATGATTTTGTGATTTTAAATAGAGATATTCATCATTATAACACTAGGCAAAATAATGACTTCCACATTAATAGAACTAGTTCGAGACGATGCATGAATAACTTATTTTTCAAAGGTTTGAGAATGAATTCAATAAACTCCCCATACACTTAAAAGAGTCCAATACTGTTGTAAGTTTTAAGAAAAGTCTATTGGCTTTTTTAGAACAAGATTTGTGATGTATTACTGATCAATATTTTATTACCATTATTATTTATTTAGAATTATTAGATTATGTGTATCTTTAATGATTATGTGACTGTTTGTTTGTACATTAGATTTATCTATTTCAATAAATCACTACTACTAGTTTCTTTTGATAACTCTTCAAGTCTACCTCTATTACTTGATTTAATTATAAAAGAGGCGTCATCTGCATAAAGAAAAGTATCCCATATGTCAACATATAATGGTAACTCATTCATGTATAAAATGAACAGAAGAGGACCCAACACCAATCCTTGGGGAACTACCAGTTAAGAATGATTTCAACAAGTTTATTGCTGAACCTCTTATCCCATATTTTTCTAACTTATTTAGAAGCATGTCGTGGCATACACTATCGAAAGCTTTCGAAAGGTCGCATAACATAGCATAGCAAAGGTAGCATAACATATCTTTATTTTTTGCTACTATATGAATGATGTCTGTTACGGCTTGAGTGGTTGAATGTAACTTTCTAAAACCATACTGCCTTTCACTTATATATCCTCCTCCTTCCAGATAATTTATAAGCCTCTCCTTTAAAATAATTTCGATAATTTAGACAATACAGGGGTTATAGTAATAAACCTGTAATTATTGCAGTCATTTATATCACCTTGTTTGTGGATGGGTGTGGCTCTGCACAGCTTTAAAAAAAACCGGAAATACTCCATTTGAGAAATATACATTTATTAAATGAACAATGGGTTCAGTTATCACATCATCAGCAATTTTTATAATTGTTGGACTAATATTGTAAGGGCCCATGCTTTTTGAATTTTTAAGTGATGAAAACACTATGGAGACTTCTGTTCCATTAGTAGGTCTTAAAAAAACTGAATCTTCAACAGAGATATTCAACAAATCTGACCCTTTTTTACATGATGGGGGACTGTTAGCAATTAATTAATCAATTATATCGGCGGAGAAGTTGTTCATTTCATTTGCTGTTAATTTACTATTCTTCAAGACTTTATCGGATTTATTGTTAAAATTATTTGTGATAGACCATGTGGTTTTACTTACATTGTCACTCATTAAAATTAAATTGTAATTAAATTGTTGTATGAGTTTGACTTGGCATCCTAATTGATTTTTTATATTCACCTTTAAACTTATATTCCTCTTTCAGACATAGATTACCTGTACTTAACCACAAGTTTTTCTTATTACTAAGATCAGTCCTCATTTCTTCCAACTTACTATCAAACCAATTTACTTTGATGTTTTTTTCTCTTATTTTCTTCTGTGGAAAAGCCACATCCACTGCATATTTTAATACTTCACTCAAAAACTTTGCCAAAAAAATTTGATCATTTGACTTATAATATTCGTACTTAATACTGTTGATAATATTTCTGAATTCAGCTTTGCCTAACTCTGTTATAAAAATTGGTGGGCAAATTCGATGGAAGTTTGTTTGTCTTAGCTTCATTTCGTTATTGATTGGTGGAAGCAAAGTTTGGCGGGAAATTCAATGTCATAAACATACATGAGATCTCAAGCACAGTTTAGTGCTTTACTAGGATAGCACTAAATTGTGTCTCAGGTCTCAGACATACATAATGATGCAGTGTGCTGTGATGGAGGAGAAAAAAAACTTGAAATGATGCATTGTTTTGCGCCTGGCTGCACTCACAGATACTCAAATGATTGTAATTTCTATTTAATGCCAACAATCAATTGCAAACATTATAATGACTCTTGTCGAACAGTTTTTAAGGATAATAACATCATGACTGTTTATGCGCTGTACATTTTTGAATGTTTGATGTATTTGTTTAAAAATAGAGAACTTTTCAATCTAAATGCCACAGAATACGAATATAACACTAGGAGGCACGACTTCATTTATCCATATCATATATTAAGACTTACTGAAAAATCTCCCTATTATATAGCAATTAAATTTTACAATAAGTTACCAGTACTTGTAAGACGTTCTGCTAGTAGCAATCAATTTAAGAAAAACATCAGTTTTGAAATATTATTGTGTGTGACGTCATTTTATTACATGTTGTAATTGGTTTTTATACAAATAATTGTAGCATTTTTTGAAATAAACATTATTATTATTATGTTGTAGTGTCATCCGAACTACATATGTGTGCCAGTTTCAACAGAATCGGTTAACAGGTGAAAATCAATCATCCCCTATTTTTCTAACCTTTCTAACTTCCTATAAGTCACCAAAACATATCATATTACCTCACCTCACCTCACCTTCACCCTCACAACCCCTCAAAACAGCATTTTCACAGACCATGACTTGCTCCGCAGCGGCCGAAGGCTGCTGAAAATTGATCTGAACCTGGTTTTTTGACGTACTTTTCTCAGGAAATAGCTTAAATTTGTCGACTGAAAGTATTATGCGTAAATTTCAATTGTTCTATTACAAACAAATTACAGATCCTACTTATAAGCGAATCGCAGGAAGGGATTTATAACGTTATTTGACTTCAAATAATTTATTTTTACATAGGGTATCGCAAAACATCGCGAGGCGACCTCCTACTGCCTCTTCACAGGGGAGGTTTCCCCATTTTATCCTTGAAATACAGAATGAAATGCATTGTAAAATAAATTACGAGATGTACCGTACTGTATAGATAACAAATATATTTTGAATGTGAATTGAATGTGGTTAATTTTTAATCAAAATAACATCTTTTGAGTGCAGCTCTGAAATTGTGTGTAGTTTTCAACCGTAGAAATTGCGTAAAATTATTACCAGAAGTCTAGGTCAGGGATTAAACGTTGCCAGAAGTAATAAGGAAGAAATTTTTCAAGTATTGAAAGTATATACGAGCCACCTATTCACTGTGTGCATTAAGCTGGAGGGGATAGATGAAACTATAGTAAGTAAAAATTTATTGATTTTCAAGGACCACAATAAAAGTGATATAACGTCATAGGTTACATATAGTCAGTTCACATTAAAATTGTCAATTTAAAAAATAGTGTTAATTATGTAATAGAAAATATACATTAAAGAATGAAAGTATCTATCTAGCTGGCATAAAATTCTTCGGTACTATAGAACATTTTTGTCAACAGAAAAGTTTTAAGATGTTTTCTGAATTTAAAATCAGTAACTTTCTTTTTAATTGTCTCCGGGAGCTTATTGTAAATACTTACACCATTGGAGATGGGTCCCCTGAGAGTTACATTCAAATTATTTCGAGGTGTTTTTAGATGGTGGTTAAATCTCGTTGAATAACTGTGATCATTGCTATGAGTGCTACGGCTTTTTTTATTTTTAAATATGTAACACGATATTTCTAGAATATACAGGCAAGAGAGAGGAAGTATTTTCAGTTTGTCAAATAATGGTCTACATGATTCTCTCAGACTTTTATTTAATAATGTTCTAGGGCATTTTTTCTGCAGTACAAATAATTTCTGAGCTGCTGATGCTGAACCCTATAATAAGATCCCATATGTGAGTCGCGACTGAATTTCAGCATAAAAAAATATTTTCAGCACAGACAGGTTGAGAACTCTTCGTAGGCATTTCAGTTGGTATATTTTGCTGTTTATTTTGGACATTGCTTCTCTGATATGGATTTCCCAATCTAATGTATCATTCATAGTTATGCCTAAAAAATTTATATTTTCGCGCTGTTTTAGATTCACTTATCCCATTTTAATTTCTATGTTTTCAATCCTCTTTTGTCTAGAGTGAAATATTAAAAAAAATGTTTTACCAGAATTGACATTTAGTTTATTTGTTGAGAACCAAAGTATAATTCTTGTTCATTAAGTCATCACAGTTTTGTTGGATGGTTTCTAAGGAGTCTTTTGAGACCAAGATAGACAAATCATCTGCGTAAAGTGTTAGCTTGTATTCATCTAAGTATTTAACAATATCTGCTATATATATAAAGAGAATAATATAGGGTCAAGGACACTTCCCTGCGGTACCCCTACATTTACAGATTTCAGATGCTGCTTTGACCATCGACCTCACTGTGAGATATCTGCACATATTGCTTTCTGCCATCAAGATAAGATCGAAACCATTGATGAGTATTTCCTCTGATCCCATAAATCCAAAGCTTTTCTAATAATTGACCGTGTGGAACACAATCAAACGCTTTGCTCAGGTCGCAGTAAATTCCAATTGGACATCTTTTTTAATCTAATTCCGTTAATATGTCTATATATGTTTCTGTTGTTGCTGTTGTGGTTGATTTGGATTTTCTAAATCCATGTTGTTCATCTGGTATCAGATTAAATCTTATAATGAAAGAGGTTAAGCTCTCTATCATACAATACTCCAATAGTTTTGCAAACACTGATGTAAGAGACAATGGTCTATAATTCTCTGATAGATTTTTCGATTTTTTTTTATATAAATGGATCACCTTCGCTACTTTTAAAGATTCGGGGAAAATTCCTGTTTCTATCGAAGAATTTATGATATGACAAAATGGTTTAACTAAGTCATCCTTAAATTCTTTAATGATATTATTAGGCAGATCGGGACCAGATGAACGCATGTTTATAAGTCTGGTAAAAATATATTTGATTTCTAATTCTATATATGGGAGTACCACCATTGAAGTCATGATATTTCTCTGAGTAGGGGCAACATTCCCATCTACATCTAGTATTTTATGTATAACTTTCTTTGGTGCATCAATAAAGAAATTATTAAAGGTGTTTGCTACATTTACAGGTGAAGTGATCTCATTTTCATGTATCAGCTTAATGTTATCAAATCAAATCAAAATTACTTTATTGTCTGAAGAATGAAATTCCTATTGACAAAATGAAAAAACAGTAAAAAAGAAAAAAGAGAACATCAATAGCAATTGAATATATGCTTATTTTTTATACATACCTCGTTACATATCCAAAAATATATGGAATTTACCTTGTCATTATAACACAAAATTTGTAGAGCAGGTTACTACACGTCAAATTATTCATATAAGTAGAAGTCTATATATACAAAAACATACATTACATAAAATGAATTTCAAACTATATTAATGTTAGTCAATAGACGTCAGTTTATTAAAAATTGGAGGTGTTATTTATAGTATAAAGTTATACATAAAAAAGAAGGGTATTTACAGAAATCAGAATTCTGATCTTTACAATTAATTAAATTATGATAAAAATAAAATGGAATAAAATAGAATAAATTAGAATCAACAGAATAGCACATACAAAGTGAATACCCATACGTATCAGTCGATTTAAAAAGCACAACAACCAAAAAGAAACCAAAATAAAAATCTAAAATTTCACAGAATAAAACTCGTCCAACGAGTAGAATGCTCTGTCGAGTAAAACATTTCTCACAGAACTTTTGATTTTTTTTTATCCATAATCGTTTTAATTTCGTTAGGAAATGATTGAACATTTTTATGCCATTATATATAATGGAATTTTTTATTTGTGCAGATCTTGGAATTGGTAAGGTTATATTTAGGGTTTGTCTTGTTAGATTTGGGTTTGGATTTACCTTTCAGTTCATTTATAATAGACCAAGAAGTTTTACTTTTGTTTTCAGAGTTCTGAATTATGTTATCATAGTGATTACGTTTACACTTTTCCACAATTTGTTTGTGATCTTTTCCTGATTTTATAGTGTTCTCCTAGTATTGGATACCTTTTCTGCAGGATATATAGATCTTTAAGCTGTGCACTTGACTGTTTTACTTCATCAGTTACCCAACTCTTCGAACCTGGTTTTGATTTTGTAGTGGAAATGCATTAAAAAAGTGATTTTGAACAATGCTTTCAAATTTATTGTATTTGTCATTACAGGTTTTTTGGTTATATAGTACATCCCAGTTTTAATTTTTCAGTTTTAAAATTTTTGTTTGTTCTTTCTGCTATAGTTTTTACCTACCTTTATGTTTTTTCTGTCAGCATACAAGTTATGATTCACTTTTACTGTGATTATATATATATATATATGTATATATATATATATACTTCAGGAAGTTTTCTTGGGGTTGAGGGTCGTTTTTGTATAAATAATTAGTTGTTGAGGTTTGTCTTCATTATTGATTTATTTTTTATATTGGTCGACGTTTCGACGGGGGGTCCCTTGTCTTCTTCAAAGGACATAGTTTTAATACAATTGGATTCACCACACCCTTTAATACCATAGATCACACCTTACACGTAGAACAGAGCGTGTCAAACCCTAATTTTTTATGGTAAGCCCAAAAAAAAACCCATAAAACAATTGTATAAACAATACCATTTTTACTTACAGCTCAAAAACCATCCTGATATTTAAGTTTAATTATAAATGTTGTATTAAAACTATGTCCTTTGAAGAAGACGAGGGACCCCCCGTCGAAAGGTCGACCAATATAAAAAAATAAATCAATAATGAAGACAAACCTCAACAACTAATTATTTATACAAAAACGAACCTCAACCCCAAGAAAACTTCCTAAAGTACAAATCGAAAGGTTCAAGAAACATTTTCAACATATATATATATATATATATATATATATGATCTGAGAGAGGAGTGTCTTAGACTCTGCTCTCTGCCTCAATATTAGAGAAAATATTATCCATTCTTGTGTACCCCGTTCTACAATGCTATTAAGTCCATATGACAGCGCCCATGGTAGCAGAAGTAAGTAATGATCCTGGTAATCACAAGCACAAGCTGAAAACTATCAGTTTCTTCCCGTTTATTCACAAATCACTTAAAAATATTGTACCATACTTCAGATGAATAAACATTATTATTATCGTAGTGGGGTCACGGTTGGGTAGTATAACAATATACATATAATAACAGGACGTAAGGTTTTCATTCGATAAATATTTGAGATGTTTTCCGTTTTCCATTTGATCGCCTAGAAGTGGACACAAAAGTATAGCCAAGTTCCGTGGGACGGTGTTGAGCCGGTGATAAAAAGCAAATATCGACTTAAACTGCGAGTTCGGAAACGCCTGGACGGTGTTGTAAACTGACAACTTTTTTGTCGGTTTTTAAAAATCGGTAGCACGCCCCTGCGTTAAATATTTGCTTGCATATGAACGTTTTTAGGACGGAGAGTACCTAATCTAACCTCAAATGTCAATGAAAATAATCGCTAACCGGTTTTATAGTTGAACTTAAATGTTATTAACTTTTCGGAAGGGAGAAAAAGATGAGTTCTAAGAAACGGTAAGTTAATTTTTACATTATTGTTATTGAAATATGCCATTATTTATATAGTTTTAGATTTAAATGTGCTCAAGTTTATGTTTATAAGTTATAGTTACATTCATTGGCATGTCTCTAAAGGTCACGTGTTGACTGGTGTCTTATATGGTACACTAGGCCTTTAGGCTACTAAAATTTTATTGGTTTTGAAATATGTTTTATTATTTTCTACATAATATTATTTATTACTAAAACGCCATTTTGTTTTATACTAAACAAATTATTATTTTGTTTCAGGCTCACGGTACAAGATGTGGCTGATATGTTTAAATCCTAACAGTTTTGGGCGGATTTTGAAAATGACGGTATAAAACGGGTATATATTGAACCACCCAATAACAAAGAGGAATCGGACGAAGATTCGGGGGATGAATCCGGCGGTTTGTTAGATAACCTGACTGGTCGGCAACTGGCATCGTCTGCAGAAATGTTTTTACAAAGCGGGAAGCGATTTGGTTTAGAGGAAGACGGCGAAAATGTTACCATAATGGAAAACGAAACCCTCCAGACCAAGACTACGATGAAGAAGATGATCTGCCTCTTGCCAGAGATGATCTGCCTCTTGCCAGGTTTGTTATTCCTGAAGCAAAAGAAATCCGTGGTGCCAAAATAATGATCTGCCTGTGTCAACACTGAAATATTTGAACTCTTTATTACTAATGATGTCCTTCAACTGCTCCTAGAAGAAAGCAATAAATATGCACTGTTCGTTAACTGCCCGAATCCAAAGATTACCATAGAATAATTGAAATGTTTTATAGCAATTCTTATTGTATCTATACGACAACAAACCCTCAAAAAAGAGCTATTGGGACTCTGGAGATGATTTGCGAAATACTGCTGTTTACAATTCAATGCGTCGTGACCGTTTTATCCAAATCATGAGATTTTTGCATTGTGCAGATAATACCAAATTGGACCCAACCGATAAAATGACCAAGCTTAGACCTCTAATTGACCAAATAAAAAAGTGTTTTCTGAAAAATTATTTACCAGAACAGAACATGGCGTATGACGAAAGTATGATCGAATATTTCGGGAAACAAGGATGTAAGCAATATATTCGTGGAAAACCCAAACGCTTCGGGTATAAAGTGTGGTGCTTGAACTCAAAAACTGGTTACCTAAGTAATGTAATTTTGAGATTTACCAGGGAAATATACCAAATTCAAACAAAGTCCACAAAAGAAATTCGGGAAGACGATAGCTCCTCTTCTGCAGCTTTTAGAACTGATGCCTGAAGAAATAAAACACTTTCCTTATCGAATTTATTTCGACAACTTATTTACGTCAACGAACATTCTTCACCATTTGAGACTAAATGGGTACGAGGCAACTGGAACCATTCGAGAGGACCGATTACCTAAAAGATGCCCTTTGCACTCTGTCAAAGAGATGAAGAAAACATGTCGTGGTACGTATGACTACGCTTTGAGTAGTGACAAAAAAATAGTCGCAACTCGCTGGATGGACAATTCAGTGGTAACGGTTTTAACAACTATACATGGCATTCATCCCGTATCTAATGTCAGTCGCTATTCCAGTACCAAAAAAAAGAGAGTTGGGATTCCAAGACCATTCTGCATTGGAAAATATAATGAGTTCATGGGAGGCACCAACCAGATGGATGCCAACATAAACGTGTATAGAATCTGAATTAGAGACAAGAAGTGGTGGTGGCCAATATTTACATGGCTCATTGATTGCTGTATTCAACATTCTTGGATTCTGTACAGGAAACATAACCAGTCCGTAACGCAACTGCAATTCCGAAGAGAAATAGCACAAATATATTTTTTAAAAATTCAGAACCTTCCAAAATCCGGTGGACGACCTTTGACATATTCTGCAAATAGTAGTCACGCCCGGTATTAGATACGACAGGATCGACCACATCATTGAATAAGAGAAGACGTTGTGCCGGAAACCATATGCCCTCAGCGCTGTAAGAACACAATGTCTCAAGTGCAACGTGGGGCTCTGTATTAATTGTTTTGGTGAACCATAAAGAAAACTAGGGTTTTGTTCATTTGTTTTTAAATTTTAAATAAAAACTTTTCTTGTTTCACTGCAATATTATTGTTTTTTTTAATACCTCAAAGGACTAGCGTGCCATATATGGTACAGGTCATACCAGTTCTAAAGATATGAATAAATTTAAAAAAAACCGTATTTTATAATTTTTGAGTCCTCAATTAACAAGAAAAACAATGGTTTTGATCAAAATTTAAAAATTGGAAAACTGTCCCTAATGGGTTAAATAGTTTTGCGTTGAATCTGATGTTATTTAATGGTTTCCCGTAGGATTAAAGCTAGCCAGGGTTATATGGGTACTTTTATAATTTGTTCAACTATTTGGCTCCCTTACTTTTTTAAGTTTTCAATACCTTATGAACCTGCGACCTTAATAAAATAACGAGCAAGCACATTACTTGCCGTACCTAAAAGTACACAGAAGTAGCATCACTTTATGATATTCAAAATATTTATAACTTGACATTGATAACCTCCAAATGCGCTGAACTATCGTATCAATACAAATATTTTCATCATTTACTTACTTTTTTCTTTGACAGAAAAAAACTTCGATTAATCTGGAACTAGTAGGAGCACAAAATTGATAAATCGTAGTATTGGAAATAAACCAGGAAAACTTCAGCTATCGAGTCAGTAGAGGGCATTACCAGTCTTGCACACAGCGAATACGGAATCATATAGAAAAAAAAATAGTACTCGATTCGAGATGTTATTGAGGAATTATAAAATAAAAATGAAAATAAACCGTTTAAAAAAACATATTAAAAAATTTCGAAGAATCAAGTTTTTCACCTTATCAATCAGAACTACAGCAGCAATTTGAAAGGGCGAGATACATCGCAAATATCTGGACAAAGGCGCATTTAGCAGTTCCAACGGATCTAGAACCTACTGATTGTGTCTGGATAGGGCAACAAGCCATGTACGAATTTAAGTGGCCCACAATTACCGTCAACAGTTAAAGATGTTATACTAAATAACGAAGACTATTACAGGATACATTACTTTCGTTTTTATAAAAATGTTAATTTATGTTTTAGATGATGAAATAATAGATATTGATTATATAGAGAAGAGAAGAAGAAATTTATTTAAATAGGTTCACCTAATAAACATATTAATTCAGAATTTACAACAACATATATATATATATATATATAATATATATAATATATGGGAAGTATTTGCTGACTAGTTAAGTACAAAACTAGGGATATTGGGGTAAGCAGCAATGAAAAAGTAAACTCTAAGGTTTATCCAAGCTTTCGGAAATGTTTATTTCCATCATCAGGGAGACTACAATAGATGAAAAATCCAATAGTAAATACATAATCAAGTGCGAAACAATATGCTACTTACAACTGTGTTGAGGTTGGTTTCGATGATGTTAAACATATTCATCTAACATAGTGATACAAAAGGAAAAAATATATTATATATATATCAATCAAAAATTTATTGAAGAAGTTTTCTTTCACAATCATAGTAGAAAAATCATATAAAATACTAGCTAATTCAACAGGTCAAACATCGAAAAGATACTATGATACAATTACTACACAAACAGACAACTAATTGAGTAAACAATTGTTTTTGAACAACAGCACAACGAATAGAACAAATATTGTAAATATATATATATATATATATATATATATATACAGATTCAACCCACGTTGTCAGACCATTACAGTTATCAGACCACCACAGACCCACTAGAAATATTCATGATTTCAACAAACATTTTGGTGTTCTACATTTATTACAATCTCCAAAAATAACTGAAACTGAGAGGGGTAAAAAAAGTGAAAAAAAATATAATTGTATAGTTTATGTCACGTTCACGAGCCCATTATATTATACCGCGTTCTCAAGCCATTACATACAATTTCTGACATTTAATCCACGTTCACAGACCCGGCAGTGTTGCCGCTCTTTTCGCAAGATATTATGATCGAATTGCGCAGAGAATGTTTTATTTTCACAACACAAACACGCGAGGAAAATTAACTAGCCAAACATTTTTATTCAATTTTGTTCACTTGACTTCTGTCTAATTCAGTCGCCAGAAAAATAATTTTTATTTTAGGATATTTAATGATTTTTACAAGCTTTTATTCAGATTCATTTGTTAGTTAGTTCGTTCGTTTGTTAGTTTGGTTCAAATCTCGTAGGTGAATTTTGACCGACCTAGCAGATGTTCATAATTCCGGGGGCAATGCATTATAGAAAATTTGTTAGAGAAAAAAACAAAATGGCGACTTCAAGATAGCGGACGAGATTTGTAATTATGGTCCTATTTGATTCAAAATTGGGATGTGGGGGTATTCGGGGTCGGAGATTATAAAATGTTTGTCAAAATTCATGAGATGACGGCTCCCATATGTCGGACGAGTTTTGTGATTATGGTCCGAATCGATTCAAAATCGGTATGTGGGGGTTCTCGGGGTCGGATATTATGAAATTTTTGTCGAAATTCACAAATTCAAGATGGCGGCCCCAAGATGAAGGACGAGTTTTGTGATTATGGTCCGATTCGATTCAAAATTGGTATGCAAGGATTTTTGGGGTCGGATATTATGAATTTTTTGTCATAACTCATAAACTCGAAATAGCGGCCTCAAGATAGGACGAGTTTTCCTGATTATGATCATATTTCAATCAAAATTGGTATGTGGGAGTTTTCAGGTTTGGAGATTATGAATTTTTTGTCGAAATCCATTAATTCAAGATAGCAACTTCAGAATGGTGAAAGAGATTCGTGATTATGGTCAGATTCTATTCAAAATTGATGTGTGGGAGTTTTTGGTGTCAGAGATCATGATTTCTTTCAGCTCAAAACTTACAGGGAAGAGACCTTGTAATAATGATGCTCTATTAGAAATGAACAGATCAAGGCGAACTAACTAAGAAGCAAAAAATTAAATATTCAATAAAAAACCTTTTTTTAGCCAAGATTTCGTTTACGCCGTGTGATAAAACATATAAAATAAGTTTAAGTCATCGCTGACAATAATACGATTACTTTTTGTTGAATTATTTAGTTTCAAAAAGCTTGTCGCGCGAATTGTAATGAAATTAATACTTCAACGAATTGTTACTTACCAAACAATGAATTGAAATTAATTGGTACCTACTTTTATGAATATTTGTAAAAATTATATACTTTGAGAAGTTCTTACTTACCAACCAATCACTGCCCAATCAAATTATTTGGTACCTATTTTCCTGACAAGCTTTTTAAAACTAAATAATTAAAAAAAAAAACAAATCATTGTCAGCGATGACTCAAACTTATTTTATACGTTTTAGTACACGGCCTGAAAAAAAGCTTGTCTTCAATTGGTTTTTCATCAGTTATTATCAACTTAGTTCCTCTGTATGTCAGTTTAATTGTGAATAACATTCGATAGTACATCATCCAACTCTGGTAACGAAACTTGGAAATATTGGTGTATATGGCAATGTATTGGGGCTTCTCAACTCTTATATTTCTAACAGATACCAATATATCGCCTTGAATAACTCTCAATCGCATGAAACAGTAATTACCTCAGGTGTACCACATGAATCACACCTAGGTCCCTTACTACTCAGTATTCTTCTGAATATCATAGAAAAATGTTCAATTGCATCTAAAATATTATCATACGTGGATGATTGAAAAATTCACAAAGGAATCAAAGACAACGTGGACTACTTAGACCTTCAGAATGATCTAAATCGTTTTTCAAAATACTTCACAACCAATAGGCTCGTTCTCAATATACAGAAATGGTCCCAAATCATCTTATCGAAGTGTTCAACTCCTTTGACAACAAATCTTTATATAAATAACAGATACTTTAATCCGAAGATGCAGGAAAGGACCTATGGGTCATCCTGGATAAAAAAATTTGTTAGAAAGCCATGTTGAGGTTATCGTTAGGTAGGCATTGAAAGCTGTCGGATTCAGCCTGAGAAATACCAAATAATTTTAAAGTCATCTCTATGTTATAACAATGTATAACTCTATGGTAATACCTATATTGGAATTTAATTGAATTATACCCTATGTATGACAAATACATCTTACGTATCGACTATGTCCAGAAAAAAATTGTCAAAAATCCAAACTACATTTTTGCCATCGGCATTTCGAATGTTGACAACCTCAGATTTAATAAACTTGTACGATTATTCATCCGGAGGAAATTTTCCAAAATACTTTTTGGTTACGCTGAGTATTCAATTAATTGCAGTCCCTACATAACAAGCAATAGACTAATTTTCCACATGAAAACTTCTAATAGCAATTACTACAATAACTCTCTTTTGATGAGATCGATGAATTCTTTTAATTATGTATGTAATACCCACTTGGACATTTTGGCTATCCTACCAATATATTCCAAAAGCATCTTAAAACTGTTCTGCGTTCAATTTATAATTTTCTATTAGAATAGATCACGAAATTGTTATCGATATGTATTATGGTAAAACACTTCCTTTCTTTCTTTACTCCTTTTTTTACGTATAAGTTTCAGTTACAGGATTTCTCTGTTTTAGTTTATGGGATTCATTTTTAACCGACGAAAAACAAGGGGGAGGTACTCTAGTCGACGCGTATATATTTTTTTTATGTATGACCACTCATAACTTTTTGCACAGTGGTCCGATTTTGAGGATTTTTATTTTGATGGACATGGTATAATTCGAAGTTGGTTCCAGGTGGATTTGAAAAAACAATTCACTCCTTAGGGTAGGAAAATGAGGAATGACTGTTGGTTCACCCACTGAATTTTCACTTCCTAACCGATTCTACCACGCATAACTTTGTACTGGGATATCCGATTCAGATGATTCTTTTTATAGTATAGGGTATGCTTGTAAGTTGATCCCATATCAATTTGAAATCACACTTCTATGGGTAGAAAAATAGGGGATGATTTATTGATTCTACACCTGTGAACCGATTCTGTTGAAACTTAGCACATATTATGTTGTTCTGATGACACTACAACAAAATAGAGTACCGGAATTAATCTGATGATGGAGATGAAAGACCTTCCAGGGATCTCTTCAACGGTTCACAGCAGCTATATCGTGTTTGGGGTAATATGTACATATATAATTACATGTCCTGACTAACTAAAATAGAGTACCGGAATTATTCTGATGATGGAGATGAAAGACCTTCCAGGGATGTCTTCAACGGTTCACAGCAGCTACCTCGTGTTTGGGGTATTATGTACATTATAATTACATGTCCTGGCTAACTGATATACGATCAACGCCTAGATCAAACCACTGGACATAAGTGCTGAAATTTTGACAGCATTTTTTTTATATATTTCATCCCTAGAGGGGTGAAATGGTGGGTGAGAAGGGGGGTGAAAGTGAAAGTAAAGTTGGTTTTGAAATTAGAGTCATGGAAATTAGTATTTGGGCCCTTCTTCACAAATGAAGATAAATGTGTTTCAAAATTTTTGAAAATTCAACCCTAAAGTCTGTATAGTTAGTTTCAACCCTGAAGTCTGTATAGTAAGTCTGTATAGTAAGTCTGTATAGTTAGTCTGTATAGTTAGTAAGGATCATGAAATTTGTTATTTGGGTGTGAAAAGGAAGGTTAAATTGGTATTGGAAGTTTGTATGCGAATTCCGTTAATTTTCTAGTTGGGGTCATAAAAAATTATATTTGAAGTCTTTGTCACAAATAGAAGAAATATATATTTCAGTGTTTTTAGAAATTCAACCCCTGGAAGGGTGGAATAGAAGGTGGAAATTTGCATAATGGTTCTGTTAGTTTTCGAATTAGGGTCATAAAAATTGGTATTTGAAGACTTTGTAAGGGATAAATAAATACATGTGTCAATGTTTTTATAAATGCATTTCCTGCAAGGGAGAAGTCAAGATGAAATTGAGGACAGTCAAGAAGAAATAGACTCAAGGGGAGAAACAGGCAAAAAAATAAATAAACGTGAAAATACTAGAAAAGAAGTTTGTGGACGGGTAAAATTGGAGCTCGGTCAGAAAAAAATTGGTTTAGAGAAATTCAAAAAACATATAGAGGGAAGATTATCGCTCAAAAAAAAAAAAATGAATGCCTCGAATTCATCAATCATAATTCTAATGATTTTCAGGAGAAAGATCGGATCAGGATTAAAACCCTAGTATTCAATACCTACCGTAACAAATGAATTTGGGAATGTAGGTTATAGTTTTCTTTGCTAATTCAAGGGACTTTTTTACTTTCAACAATTTTATACGAGTGCAAATATTTGGTTTTTGATAAAAACATGTTTTAATAATATGTGAATTACTTGTGTAGTACCCTTACAAATATTTTAGATTTTCCGAGTGATGTTAGTGGAAACTTTTCTAAAACAATTCGGGAAATTTTCCTCGGATTATTTTTCCGTTTTTTTTTTCTTCGATAATTGAATATTTTTGATCTTATGCGTCATTCAACATGAAAAATGATTTAACTCTCCTTTGATTCCATATGCATGAAGAATGTAAATGAGAAAATAACCACCATCATTCAAATGATCATGAAAATGAAACGAAATATACAAGCTTTCATTGGAATGCATAAAAAAATTATAATTTCCTTTATTTAAAACCCAACCCAAAATATTCTCAAATTGAAATTTAAAGAATTATCCTTGCAGTACAAGCTTTTATAGATAAAATCGTCCAATAAATCACAGCACTCCTCCGCCATCTTAAATTTATAAATTTGGACAAAAAATTCATAATCTTCGACCTCAAAAATCCCCACACACCAATTTTGAATAGAATCAGAACATGATGAAAAAACTCGTCCGCCATCTTAAATTTATGAATTTTGACAAAAAAATCTCAATCACCAACCACAAAAACCCTCACACCAATTTTGAATGGAATCGAACCTCAACAACAAAACTCGTTCGCAAAAAAATTTAATTTTTTATTCCAAAAACCCCCACACCAATTTTGAATAGAATTGGACCATTATCACAAAACTCTTCCGTCACCTCCAATACCAAGGAACCCCACATACCAATTATCAAAAGAATCCGACCATAATCACGAAACTCGTACGTCATCTTGGAGCCGTCATATTGAATTTATGAACTTTGTCAAAAAAATCATGATCTCCGAACCCAAAAACTCCCACATTCCAATTTTTATTAGAATCAGACCATTATCAGATAATTTGCCCAACATTTTGGAGCCGCCATTCTGTTTTTCTGCTAACAGAAATTTAATAATGCATTGTCACCGGAATTATGAAAAACTGCCAAATTTCAAGTTAATCAAACGACTAGAAGTGGGTCAAAATTCACTAACAAGTTTTGAACAGGAGATAGACAGGTATATGAACAAAGCAAGTTAAATAAAAGCTTTTCAAAAGCTGTACTTCAAAAATATCCATTTCAAATAATTGTTTGTTGCTCAATGTTTATTTGTAGGAAAATCTTTAGGAATATAGTGAACAGAGCTGTCAACAAATTAGTCTTTCAAATATAATTTTCCGTGAAATAAAGGTATCCTCAGATAATAAAAAATTACAATATATCGACAATAGGGTTCAAACTTGCTGATGAAACTTCGTCAACACATAAACGGCGCTGCCGCCAAATTTCGGGTTGGTATTCGTCGGTAAAATGCATGGCATTATATACCATATGCTTCCCCAGCGGAAGCGCCGCCTACACGCTCAGTGATGGAACTAAATCAGTATAAAAACCTTCATTTCACCGCTTTTCCGAACCCGGCCATTATTTCGTCCCGTGTGCGTCCCAACCCTCCTAGACAGTTTTACATAGCAAAACCTTGTCAAGCCCGAAGCCGGGTCTGAGTTCGTAGGATTTGGTCTGGGTTCGTGGGCAGTATGTACCGAAACGGGCCTGTATAAACGCAAAAAATATATATATATATATATATATATATATACATGTTATCCGTCAATAAGAAGCCCAAAACGATATATTGTGAATAAGATACCAAGCCCACCCCGGACATACGAAGCCCGGCCATCGAGCTTCGTAATTATTAGCGTGTGTAAATCATTCTCTGGTCTTTACGTAGTTCATGGCGTCATATGACAAATTTTCGGTCGGGCTTCTTAAGTTGGCCGTATACCACAAATCATACACGGCGTAGTTCTTGGTGCTTGTCGACAGGTCGCGCATAACATGTTGGGTATATGTTGATTGGGTTCTGTCAGATATACGAGGCCCGGCCATTTTCTTGACGATTATTCATACTAAATTAGTGGCAACATTGTGCATGACGTATTTTCATTACGTGCATCTCCCGTCCTCAAATTTGAACGTCTTCATTCATTCGACGTCCCATCTGGAAACGGGGTGATGTGACATGATGAATCGTTCAAGATTAATGGTTAACCTAGCAAGAAAGATTGCAAAAGTTAAGGAAGGATATTTTATATTGATTATTTTTCAAGTTTGTATCAACGTTTTAACTGAGAATCGTAATTAATCTTTTTCTACTTATATTTGGTAATATCGTTTGATTGGGAGAATTTTTCATTCGATAGAAGTTTTGATTTAACTTCACCATTAGGATCTCTGTTAGTAGTGTTATGTTCAGGTAAAATATCGCAAACAAAATTTCGTCTAGTTCTAATTAAGCTAGGGCATTAAAATTTCCAACACGTGTATAAGTCTGGTGAAAATGCATTTCGATATCAAAAACAAGATGGCTACCGGCAAGTTCTGTGATTTATGGTTCGATTCTAGTCAAAATATGTATGTGAAGGTTTTTGGCGTCGGATGTCATATTTTTTGTCGAAATTCAAGAATTCATGTTGGCTGCTCAAGTATGGACGATTTTTTGATTTATGATATGATATTATTCAACGTATGAGAGATTATTAACTTTTTTCGCCATTCAAAAATTCAAGATGGTGGACAAGGTTTGTTGTTCATATTGTGAATCTAGCAAAATTGGGGTCAAGGGGATTTTGGGGTCAGAGGATAAGAATACTACAAAAAATTTGTGATTTTGAATACAATTGTATGTACGGGTTTTTCAGGTGGGAGTTTTTTTCCTCAGATTTAGATAATTTAAGATGATGGACAATTTCTGTAATGTAATCCAATATTGAATAATATTGTTATCAAGGGCTTTTTGGAGTCAAAATTCAAGAATCTATTGAAGTGAACGAGTTTTGTTTTAAAATATATTTAAAATTGGTGGCTTGGGAATTTGGAGTGGTGGATTTTGAATGAATGACAAAAGGAATTACAAAAATATGAATTGAAAAGCATTTTCAAAACATACTTTAATTCAGAAGAACAGATAGAAACATAATTTCTTTAGATGGTAACGTAGGTTATAGTGTAACAGATTCAAAAACTAATATCTTTAGATGGGTGACGTTGGTTATCCTGTAAGTAACAGATTCAGAAGCTTACCGCAAGAATTTTTTTGTATTCAATCAAAATATTGCGGGAGAAGTTTTTGAATCTGTTACAGAATAATTTCCCACCCATTTTAATAAATTATTTTTTATTTTTGGTGCATTTGAATGAAGAATTCGTTTTTGGGATTTTTTTATTTTCATTTTTTATTATGAAGTTGAGAACTTGTGGAATATTAATTTGATTTCACAAAAAACAAATACGGCGTATCCTATGTCGTTCGTTTCGATGTTTAAAAAGTTCCAACAATACTAGTAATTTGAAAATTCAAACTGAGCATAAGTGATAATGCTGTACTATTCTGAATTGATAAATGATTCATCGTCCCCCGAATTCAATATTGTTTGATTTAACAAGATCATTGCTGACAAATTTCGCAGAACAAACAAACAATCACAGTTTAGTTTATTCAAAGTAAATATGTTATACATTTATAGGTGGTCATAATATGTTCCTAGTACAATTTTTACAAGTAATGCACCTAGGTGAGTTAACACCTGTTTGTGCAATAATACCAAGTCTTTTATAAATTATAGAAAGTAGACATTTAAAAGGTATTATTGACATGTAATGAAGAAAACTTAGGAGTTAAAAAAGAAAATGGTAATAATATAATATAAATAGTAATTATAGTTATAACAGAAAATGGTAATAATATAATATAAATAGTAATTATAACAGAAAATAGTAATAATAATATGGTAATAATACTAATGATATAAATGGTAATCATGACAGAAAATATGTAGTATATTTAAATTATGTTAAATTAATTAATAATATAATAATATATTTTTTTCACAACATCTTATGTATGTTATCCCTTTTTAGATATATAAAGTATTTGCATTTGTTATCTCTTTAATTTCATTAGGTAGGATGTTATAAATCTTTGGTGCTAGGGTTGTAACAAAACTTTGGTTCCCATCATATCTTCTAAATGGTACATATGTTTGTTTGTGTGCTGCCTAGTTTGGTAGCAATGGTTCACAAAATGTTTTTTCTTAGATTTAAAGCAGAAGATGCAGTTACTAAGGTATATAGGCTTCGGACATTCAAAATTGTTTCATTATAGAAATGGTTTAATTATTTTTTGTTGATTATTTGTTTTCAAAAAGCTTGTCGCGCGAATTGTAATAAAATTAATACTTCGACAAGTTGTTACTTACCAACCATTCATTGTCCAAAGAAATTAATTGGTATCTTCTTTCATGAATACTTTGTAAAAATCAAATACTTCGACAAGTTCTTACTTACCAACTAATCACTGCCCAATCAAATTAATTGGTACCTACTATTATGAACACTTCGCGCGACAAACTTTTTGAAACCAAATAATTCAACAAAAAATAATTAATCCTGATTTTATGAAGATGATGTTTATTAAATCAGATGTGGCTGTGGCCGGGGAAGTAGTTGTTTTCTGTTAGATAATACAAAAAATAACCTCATTATTGTCGTCGATTTTTCAATTTTCAGAAAAATATTTCTATTCAATTTTCAATTGCGTATGTTCCCCTTTTCAACAAAATATTTGTATTATTACAATTGCATGAATTCGAATGACAACTTCACATATACTCCAGTTGACTTTTTTATCTAAAAAATGTTATAATTTTTCTTTACTACGATTTCCACAAACAAAAAGTGCGAAAATCGTAGTGAAGTGTTTTTAGTTTACTTTAATTATGGATTTCCATCAAGTGTCGGCCGCGACTATTCAAAAAATATTTTTTCAATCAAATACCATCATGAATTCACTGTATTCTGTATATCAAACCATATAAACATAGGTGAAGGTGAAGCTGAATTATTGCAGCAAGTTGATTACCATCATACTGCTTTTGACTAGACATTTTGAAAAGTTGAAGTATTCATATGACGTCATCGTTTGACGACCTATGCATTTTTTCCTCATGTCACCGTACGTCTTTTCAAATGGCACATCACACATTTACTAAATTATATTTCAAGTAAATCTGGCTTGAAAGCATCAGCAGGTCGAGTTCGATGATCTGAACGAGAAAAAAAACTGGCCAAGGAATATTTTGCGAAACACATTAAGAAAAAAATTATCCCAAAAAAACATGAATGTGAAGAGCTACTTCGATCCAAAAAGGACGAGTTCACAAATAAAGACTGGATTCGATTGAAGACATTCGTCTATAATACATTCCGAAACAAATGAGCCTTTTGAAAATAGGTCCACAAATTCTATTCTTGATAATTTCATTAATTTTATAAATCAGAACAATTTTTTTTTAATTTCTCGTTTTTTTTCTTGAAATAGTATTTTCTTCATACCTCTCAAGTAGTATTCATACACACTCCACTAGAAATAGTATGGGAAATTTTTATATCAACAGAGAGTATATAGGTTGTGAATCTGTTTAGTACTGGATTGATTTTATTCAATAATTTACCTATCCACCTCAAAAACTGTGATTCATTGAATTTATTCAAAAGAAAGTGTATGGAATATATATTTGTAAATGTACCTATTTAATCTTGTTTATACGATGTGACTTGTCTCTTTTTAAAATTATTGTTGTTGTATCTTAAGCTGGATTTATAGTTAGACGGAGTGTAAATGTAGACGCACTGCGAAAAGATCAACCATTTGATTTATGTACTCCTGTTTATAAATGAACGTAAACGCATGACGTAACGTAAGTGAAACAGACTGGAACGGAAGAGTTGGCCAACTTTCATCTTTTACACTACGTTTCTTGCGTCCGGCCAATCAAAATAAAGGATTATGTGTGATGTTTTTTACAGGACGTAATTATTCATTAAATACTGGAACAGTCATTCACGTATACTTAAAAAATTGATCTGGATCAGTAGTCTTCAACTTTAAAAAATTATTGTAGGCATTCTCTACTTTTCTATTACGGTTTATGGGTCTTGTTATTGTTCTTCGAGTTTGTCGACACTTTTCCAATGCTACTGCACACAACAACAGTCCCCCGGCACCAAGAAGCATATATGTATTTCATAATCCATTGTGACACAGAAAACGAAGCAAAGATAAATATTTAGAATATAATACAAATCCAAACCAACACAGGCTGTTTATGATTCGTATAATATGTAGGTCATGTTGAATATCACTATCACTTCTACCCATGTGCAAAAATTCCGTTCGGTCGATTTATAAATTCAATAATATTTTACAGTCCGTTTATTACGTATACAGTGCGTCTACGTTTACAGTCCGTCTAACTATAAATCCAGCTTTATTTATTAACCTGCACACGGGATTAGCAAAAACCGATGCAGGACCCTGATCGACGAGTGGATAAAAAGAAGACACCAACAATATTGGGATCAAACTGTCGGGCAAATACACAGCAAAGTCATGGTAGGGCATCCAAACCGGACCCTGACGGCTGACCTTCTGAACCTGAACAGAACGAAGGCTCGTATAATAATAGGTCTGTTGACCCGCAAAACCCCCTACATTATCCTCCAAACAATCTCCTTTACCAACGCACTAATGTACAACCAATCGTCGAGAGACTGAAAAAATTATCCCAGAAGTTTGCCAACAATCAAAACAATATTCAAATTATCCAAACCCAATCCATTAGTAGAGCCCCGACAGTGAACCCAAGATTCAAGTTTCCAGCAAACACCTTGATGGAATGCCTCAACACTTTAGCAGAAAGGCCAGGAAATTAACAAATCTCAATTTTTTTTTTTGCAAATTAAAATATTTATATATATATTTGCATATACAAAATAATGTAACTATCACTGAATTACGAATGTATAACAGGCTGAAGGACTCCGGTCGGTAGCCTATTGGGTAACCAATAAAGTACTTTTATTATTATTATTTAGGTCTGTTGACTGGACACTGCGGCCTAAGAAAACACCTAAACACCATGGGAGTACGCAGGGAAACCGTGGAGTGTAGGCTGTGTGATGAAGAGGAGGAAACAGCCTCTCATATTATCTTCGACTGTGACGCCTAAGTAGTAGGCGACACAGAACCTTTGGAGAGATCAGCCCGGAAACAGGCATGAATCCGAAGAACCTTATCAACAGGCTTCTTAACCTAATTAAAGGCACAAACCTGTTTGAATGAGGAACCACTGACGACAGAGTGATACAATGGACCCCGGCTGGTCGCAGTGTCAAGGGAAGCTAAGTGCCAACCCTGTCTCTGGCTCGTCAGCCTTCAACCAACCAACCATCTTATTTATTATGAAGTGACTGTATCTTGATTTGTTGAAAATATAAACAGGATGTTCATAAAATCAGATGTGGAATCGTCTGCGACTGAAAGATAAACTTTAGTCACTATCTTCCATCGTCAAGATAACTTCTTGTGAGGTATTCATGTTGAAAAGGGAAACATTCTCATTGAATATTTATAGAAAGATTTTTCTGTGAATTGAAAAATCCACGATTAAAATGAAGTTACTTTTTGTGAATGTCTAACAGAAAACAACTACTTCCTCGGCTAAAGCCACGCTGGACATTGAACTACATCTGATAGATATTTTTCAGAATACTCAAAAGAAAAAAAAAATCTGAAATTGAAAATTTGCATTTTCATTCAGATAGTTGTTTTCTGTTAGACATTCACAAAAAGTAACTTCATTTTAATCGTGGATTTTTCAATTCACAGAAAAATCTTTCTATAAATATTCAATGAGAATGTTTCCCTTTTCAACATGACTGTATCTATTATGAAGAGCATTATTTGCTAATAAAGAGTTTATAATCTAAGATGTCCGCCGCCACAAAATGGCGGATTACATATTTTTTTACAATACCCTCAATATGGATATCAAATGAAAGGGCTTGTCTAGTAGAATACAGTACACCATGAAAAAAATCCAAATCCAAGATGGCGTCCGAAACAAAATGGCGGATCATAGAGGTTAGACAGGGATACAACCCCCTCAATATGGGTATCAAATGAAAGGGCTTGACTAGTAGAATACAGTACACCATGAAAAAATTCCAAATCCAAGATGGCGGCCGAAACAAAATGGTGGATCATAGTGTTTAGACATTCAATACATTAAAACTGAAATCTAGGTATCTAATCAAAACAAAGGACTTTGTCAACTTAGAATCAAGCATGAATCCCCCACCCAAGTCAAGAATTCGTATCGTGTCGAGGACTGTGTGGCATTAGGGTGGCTAAAAATGATATGTCGTTAGTATTTTCTTCTCAATTCTCAAGACTTGGGCATTCAGTTTCCAGCAAAGTTCAATTATGGGACGGCTGAAAGAAGGATGTTCCCTTAATTTTGTCATGGGCTTCCACTGGCCACAAAATGCAAGGCAGTATTGTAGACCACGCAGTTGTGTATTTAGGATCGAAATTGTTTGAGGAAGGACAAGCTTACGTGGCACAGAATAGAAGAGAAATATCAAGTAACTAAATAAAAAACTAAAAACTTAAAAATAAAATATTTTTTTCAAGTTAAACGGTTTTATTGTAAAGAAACATAACAATGATGCAGATAATGTACTAAAAGCTAAAAAATTAAATAAGTTTTTTTTTTCAAGTTAAACGGTTTTATTGTAAAGAAACATAGATGCAGATAATGTACTAAAAAATAAAATGAGTATTTTTTTTTTCAAGTTAAACGGTTTTATTGCGAAGAAACATAATAATGATGCAGATGATGTACTAAAAGCTTAAAAATAATTAGGTATGTACCAGGTACCAGTCATCACACCACTCTCATCAATATAGGGCATTAATCAGACTAAAATAAAATCGTGGGGCGCGTCAAATTTCTATTATCTACTGACGCTCATATCATTATATGCTTTGGATGCATCTTCTCAATAGACAACTTATGCAAAATGTGTTTAAAAGTAAATCCTTCACTATAATCGTGCGACATCACACAACGATCATTTACTTAATTACTCAGGTTACGCTATGCCCACGATTTTATTTTAGTCTGATCAATGCCCTATATTGATGAGGAGAGTGGTGTGATGACTGGTACCTACCTAATTATTTTTTAGCTTTTGGTACATCATCTGCATCATTATTATGTTTGTTTACAATAAAAACATTGTTACTTATTTTATTTTTAGATGTTTTATTTATGTCATAGTCCTCAAGGATGTCAATCAGAGTCTTCCTTTCATCTGAATTACGTTCTACCTGTTTTTTTAGATGATTCATTTATGTTGAAAATAATCAGCTTCGAGGCTCTGTTTTGTCTGTCCATTATTTCAGAGATATCTTCCTTTTCAGAAATATTGCTTTTTTCTTGACAGGAGAAAATGGCATCGTTGGAATTATTTTAATTTTGAATGATTTTGCTCAAACTTTTTTTAACAAATGTAGGTATTTTGTAGAAACTTTCCTCGCATATTTAGCAGAAAAATTTTAATTTTCGTTTCATTTTTAACTGCAGACACTTCACTTTCCATGCCGTTAGATTTCCACACTCTGTACATGAAAATCTTTTGCACACAGGAACATTTGTGTAATGTCAACATGTTTTTCACAATTTGTACATTTATCCATTATTACTTTTATTCCCTATGCCTCTGGAGACAGCTACAAATTGATAAGAACAGATCTGTTTTTGTTTGTATCTACAGTTTTTTATTGAAAATATTTCTTATTTGTTCATTTATTTCAGTTTCACATGCCTTCAAATAGTTAATTTATAACACAATCAGATTCAACTACTTAACTCACATAATGCGAAAATTTCACGAATTTTCAAGACTTACTTGAAGAACTATTCAATATTTTCAACAGAGCTGTTAACAACACAACCTTCTTGTAAAATTTTTATCAATGACGAGGTTGAAGAGAATCAGTCAGATTATTAATGTCAATTAAAATCCTATTTTTACCTTGTATTTCTTAAGTAATAAATAAAAACGAGTTAACACAATATTCTATCTAATGATTTATTTTACTTCTCTGTTATTTATACTCATGCTCCGTTCATTGAAAGTTTAAATAATACGACAAATTGACAAAACTACAATATTATAATTTTTTATAGAATTAGTAAATAATATAAAAATGAAATCATTAAAATTTGAACAATTTTCTTACAACTTTACCGACTTCTAGCAAACGTTTAATCCCCGACCTAGACTTCTGGCAATCATTTTACCCAATTTCTACAGTTGAAAACTATAACTACAGAAAATGTTGTTTTGATTAAAAATTCACGCGTTTGACCAAATTCAATTCAAATTTAAAATATAGTTATTATCTATTCAGTATGATCTCGTAATTCATTATTTACAATGCATTTCATTCTGTATTTCAAGGATAAAATGGGGAAACCCCCCATTCGCCCCCATAAAGAGGCAGTAGGAGGTCGCCTCGTGATGTTTTGCAATGCCTTATGTAAAAATAATTTAAATTCACGCGTTTGACCAAATTCAATTCAAATTTAAAATATAGTTATTATCTATTCAGTATGATCTCGTAATTCATTATTTACAATGCATTTCATTCTGTATTTCAAGGATAAAATGGGGAAACCCCCCATTCGCCCCCATAAAAAGGCAGTAGGAGGTCGCCTCGTGATGTTTTGCAATGCCTTATGTAAAAATAATTTATTTCAAGTCAAATACAGCTATATATCCATTCCTGTGATTCGCTTATAAGATCTGTAATTTGATCATAATAGAACAATTGAAATTTACGCATAATACTTTCGTTCGACAAATTCGAGCTATACCCTGGGAAAAGTACGTTAAAAAACCAGGTTGAGAAATAATCAGCAACCTTCGGCAGAAAATGTGGTTTTGTGTTTTGAGAAGTTGTGAGGGTGAATGTTCTGAGGTAATATGTTTTGGTGACTTATAGAAGTTTTGTGGTTGATTTGAGTGTAATAGAAAATTGAAAAAAGATTGAGTGACCCGACCAGGGATTGAACCTGTGTCCTTGTAGTTTAGAAGCCATAGATCATTCACGTGAGCTACTAGGCTAACTTGAATTAATAAAGTGTTTGAAGTTGTCTGAGAATATTTAACAGCCTGCCCCCCCCCCCGGGACTTCTGGCTGCAGAGCTACACACTTGTCAGCTAGTAAGGAAGGTTTCTATGTAAAAATTTCGCTTGTGCCTAATTTTTTATTTATTTACGTAGCCATTTACACCTTAATTCGGTAAATATTAAGTTACATCACCCATGCACTCCGAATATGGGGAAAACACTTTTCTTACGTGTTTTTGCCTCCTGAACACGAATCCGGAAGAAAAATGCGGCGGTCTCATACGTTTCAGAGTTAATCCTTTTTCGAAATAAATTTCAAGCACCGTTTTCTACCAAAACTCATCAAAATGCCTCCTTCTTTTACCAGCTAAAAATACACTAAATCCTTATTTTCGGCAACTTTGACAAAATATCGTCGTTTTATCGAAAAATCCTCCTTCTTACACGTTGCAAATGAACAATTCTAATTTCTTTGACAGATGACATTTATTTACTTTTAAATTTTTCATGTTGGTAATAAATGAATCGGAATTGTAAGGAGGATCTTTTCGATAAAACGATATATTGATACAAGACGAAATGTTATTTATTGTGCAAAAGTGATAACTCTGAAATTAATAGAAGCTGAATCTGATAGCAGTGACAACTAAATTTCATTTATGCTATGTTAATATACTAATCAGAAAGGAAATTTAAATATACTCTAAAATATGCCGCACTTTTCTGTCCCATGCTCCTGTGACAGTTAAACTTCAGTAAATGTTATTATATGTTGGTATCAACTGATAAATTACAGCCAGGATTCAAACATGAGCAACAATTTATTGGCCTGTAAATGAAGGAAGCGAAGGGCTTGAGTTTAGGAGTCGAGAATAAGTAAGTACCACCAAACGGCCATTATCAAAGAACATGAGTGGAAGAATTTACATAGAACCCAACTTTTACCCAATATTTGTATAAAATCTACCATTTTGTAATGAAAATTAATGTAAAAATACACTTACCTAAAAGCACCAGGCCCATTATCAACACCCTCAACATTGTATTCATCGCCAGTTACATCAGTAGTTCCTTCATATAGTGTATCAAGTCCTAATTTCTTCAACAAACGACGAGCTAACAATAAACCTGTGGCATATGCCGCAGCATAATTAGTTAGACCAGCTCGAATGCCATACTTAGGCAACTCATGTGAATACGCCGCACATACAATTTTATCTCCTTCAATACGGGAATACGCAATTTGACAGGTTATTGTACGATTTGAAAGCCGTACAATCAACCGATACTTTGGAGTGTTGAATTTATTCTTGTCTTGAACAATGAGACGTTTACGAGCATAGTAATCCGTTTTACCCTGACGACGCCTCTTGAATTTCACTTGATATCTTTTGAAGTACTGTTTGTTCTTCACAACTTTAACGAATGCCTAAAAAAAATCAGTATTAATTAGAAGCATATTATGTTTGACAATTAATGTGTATTCAAAGAGTTAATATTCTTGAAATTGGATTTTTCAATAGTTTGATACCATTAATTTGTTTTACACCATACGTCAACGTGAAACGAAACAATTCTCCAAAATAATGAACGAATTTAGGCTGAATGGAACGAGAAAAGTCCAGATTCTCGAATTCACATAAACATGCTCTAGAAAATACGGTTTAAAATAATTATTCATGATAGAACTCTCCTCAATCATAACCTTACAAAGTTATAATCAAATCTGGTTCCATCCTCGGAATCGAAATACTTTTGAAGGCTGATAATAATTAATACATCAAATGTGCCCATAATGAATCACTAAATTAGTATATTTTACAAAACTATACCTACCATTTTATTTTATTTCCGAAATTTTACGACATCTACTTCTTGATGACACCAATCACCAAAACCGGAGAATAAAAGGAAAAAGAGAGTTAGAGAGAGGAGGGAGGAGCATAGAGCATGCGTTGGACAGAATGAAACAGTGTTGCCGTTGGGAAGAAATATTTATTGCTAGAATGACAGATGAAAATTTGGTAAATTCATAGCTGTTTTTTGGCGCCCATGTATTCAAAACGTATTCGTCCTCTGTGATTCAAATACATCCATTCTGGCGTTGAAACGATGACGTCATATATAAAACGATTCAAAACGTATTCGTAGAGTTCTGAAACCAAAGAAAGCGATATCGCGAGTCGGCTCATCTCGCGCAAATTGTTGTGCATCGGAGTCCGACAGCTTACCGAAATGAATTATTGTTTCCGATTGTTTTAGAAACTAAGTTCTTATCGATTTTTGTCTATATGAGTATTTACCACTCATTTCACTGATTTACTATGTTAATTAATAAATTCATTTGATTTTCATTGTTTTAATTTTTGATTTTGTGCCTTTCATGTTGGTATTTTACTCCAGCTTCTGAGAAGCGATTATTTATGATGGACAAAAAAGTTCTGTCAAAGCGATCAATTTTTGATGAAACACTGGAAAAGATACAGTGATGTGGTGCTCAGTTCAGGCGGGAAATCGCAGAAGAAATGAGAGTTGGAGGTACGTTTCTCCGTGAGGGGTTCCTCATACTTTCGGGGACTTGTACAGTAGAAACAAGATTTATACTCTTCTATAGGTCACTCTTCCAACATGGCTAACATGATTTGTTCCGTGCCTTAAGTTACTTATTCTACTTAAAATTTGGCAAATGTTTATTTTGGTCAAAAATTCATTTTTGTATTTTATTGAATATTAAATTACATACCAACATATCAGTGTTTCAATTCTCATATGCATCGATTAGAAAGTGAAGAAAAATGCTCACCTTAAAGTGATCACAAGTTGTTCTTCTGAGGTGCGTTCGATTATTAACTCCATCGAGGATAATTTACTAAATAGCGTTCGAAAATCGTAAAGTTGTATATATTTTACTATAAGACTGTCGTTCGAAAAGACCGAGTATTCGCTACCGAGTTAACTCTCGTAACTCTACAAAATAGCTGGGTTTATTTAACTCCACAAAATTGACACAACTCTGGGGGACGGAAAACCTCTTTATGCTGTGTCTCACACTCTCACAGCCAACCCAAGATTGGGATTATGTATGTGAATGTGTTTAATACTGTTCACTGATAATAGTTGTAATCTTGGAGATACATATGGTCTGCCAAGTTCATACTGTCCCACTCGAATTCTTAACATAGACAATGCTAGGACCTATTTTTAATAAAGCTGCTTCGAAACCATCACATGACATTCGAATCTACCATTGTCATCCCCTACTATAAATACCAACATTAAATTTATAATTGGCGAACAAGATTCTAGAAAAGTTATCTGCTATCGTCAACAATATTTTCCTCCGGTTTTCATCAACTTTCATTGTTCTTGCCATTTTTCGTTTTTTTAACAATATTTTCGATGTCAGAACTCAGAACCTTCTGTCACTTGGACCTTGTGAACAACTACAAATAAATTCCGCGCCGTTCGAATATTACATGAATAGTACTCAACTCCAGAGTAAATTTAAGAAACCTTCAAAAACTTTACTCTACTCTAGGAGTCTATAATCGAACGCAGCTCTGGAAGGATCTTCGTTGACATAGATTGCACGAAGTCTTCGTCAAGCAAATTCTATTCTTTTGTGATCTGCAACTTTCTCAGGTTGAAGTTTTGAAAGTTACTTTCATCATAATTTTTTGTTGTTAAATAAACAATGTCTTCCTGGACTAATACATCATTTTAGTGCTGACGTCAGAGCTGTCAATTTGGTTAGATAAAGTTCAAATGAATATATATAAATGTTTGTTTATTTGTTGTTTTACTGATTCAGTTGATTACTCTTAATTTAATACCTATTATAAAAAAATGACACAATATTGATATTTGTATATAGTACAATTTCGATAAATATCACGATATATCCAATTTTTACTGTTAATAAATTACAATACCCATTGAAGGTTGTAGATGATGTGGTAACTTGATTACTCTCGTTTCGGACGTCCATCATCTTAATGTTCTTAAAAAGGTTTTCACGATGTTTCGAATGTTTGTATCTGCAATCGTCTGAATACAGTATTCACATTTGAAACATCGTGAAAACCTTTTCAAATACAGTAAGACGATGGACGTCCGAAACGAGAGTAATCAAATACAACACCCTTCACAAGACTTGATCAAGCATTCGATAATTGCCTGAAATATCTAAAATGGGAAGGTTGAGATTGAAAGACATACCTATTTCTAAATATTTCTATTCATTAAGTCACCAGAATCCTAAAGAAAATTTGTATTCCAGTAATTCAAGGAATGTTTTTTGAGGAGGTAGATACATGTATATGAACATTCATTTGGAGTTTTCTCTACTTTTGAAGTGGAAAATATATCAATTACCTATATATATATATATATATATATATGAACTTCATTTGAAATGGGACCTCCTGATGTACAATATACAAGTAGGCAAAATCATACAAGTAATCGTAGGAACAAATCAAATCACAAAAGTCTGAAGTTATAGGTATCCATGACGGAATGAAGGATATTATCACGAATGTGCGCACACAAGGTATGTCTGCTGCAGCCTCTCTGATACTTGATTTTCGAATCCGTTAGATCTAGGTTGATTGCAGCTAACTATAGAGCTCTTCTCCTCCTCGATAAGTCATTTTAACTGGTCAAAAACTTATGATTTGAAACTGTAGACACCCAGTGAAACCCGACTCTATCCCTGTCGTGACGGGACCCACAGTTAACTACAATGCAAATAAGGGGCATTTTTCTTCAGTTGAAGCACGAATTATAATCCAAAATTGAAAAAACTACTCAAATTCACACAGAAAATCACAAAATAAACACTTTTGCCACTATGGTCGCTTATGACGAATTACAATGTGTGCCAACAACCGCCATATTGCTTTCGTTTTGACAGGTCGATGGATTGCCTAATTCAAACAAACTTTTCTTGTGTTTGATTCCTATAGACCTTTTCATTTAACAGCGATAGCATCTGTTCTTTTTTTTTTCGGGACCAACGACATGGAAGTAGGTATTCCAAATATTTTAGGGTACATATTCAAAACTAAACTTGTGTGCAGAAGACGTTTGAATAAATTCAAATGAAATTTTCGTCTATGGCAAAAATCGTCTTTAAATTGAGGAATTTCATCGTTCCGCCGTATGTACCGCCCCTTTGTTAGATTGAGGTTGGGTTATTAAACAACAAATCCTAAATAGGCCTTATTGGTGTTCGTAACTTTCTTTGTAGGTTAAGTACTTATTACCTATTTTATACCGCCAAAAACCTTTCATTCGTAGATAAAATAATGTACACGAATATTTTCTAATGGTGAGTTTTCTTCTCCATGTAAATTCAATGCCGTTGGGTCTGACAGGTAAACAAAGTTAGTCATTTGTCATCTAAATGAAAAAGCCTATTCAAACCAAAGCATACATCTGTATGGATTGATATCGAAGTACATGTATTTTTTAGAATTAACCTGTTAATATCAGGTTATTCTCCAGATCTAGCTGTTAATTTCATATGATTACAACACAAAACGAAGCAAAAAAAGAAGCCTGAACATCTTCAAAGAATCGGAGTTCAACCTATTTTTGTGGATTCATACAATTATAACTACAACAAAGAAAACTGATTGTGTTTCCAGTCGGTTATTCACAATGAAATAGGAAATAGTGCTTGGCAAGTTATCCAGGGCATCTTGGTGGTTGTACTCATATAAAGCAGTGGTCTTGAACACCCCCAAAATCTTCCCACAGATTCGAAAAATCTGATGATTTACGAAAATGAAATAAGTACCAACTGAGCAAAAACACTATAACCCAATACAACATAAATTTCAATATTTACTTAAATGGTTTTGATGGAAATATTCAAGTTTTTCGAAAGTGAATATTTGAAGCAAAAACAATCTTCTGGAGACTTGAAAAAACATTTCATTGATTTCAATACCTTTTTATCTCAGTACACTTTTATTACATGTATAATTGCTTTTTTGGTACTGCAAGATTATTTGACAAAAAGTGCGGCACTTCTGGAACGTCATTGTATACCACCTTTAAATTAAAACTATATTGGCAGACTCATGGCACCATCCATCAGAGAACCGGAGGGGAATATTTTCTATACAGCATAATGCCTGATCTGAAAGACTGCTCGCCTTTCTGCAGATACCTTGAACCTTTTTGGCTCAAGCATTTTTATAACAAAATCCGAATACACTGAATAAAACCTTTTCAATGTGAAGAACACGTCAGAATTTTATACTCATAATCTGGGGGTTCCTTCTTCCACTGCCGTTAGAGAGAATCAGCTATGGGTTTTGAAGTGGAGGCAGGAGCTCGCAGAAAATTAATAATTCGAAAGGGCCCAGTTGTGTGCCTCCTACAACCGAAGTTTTTTTACAATGACCTCTTGTTTTTTTTAAGGGATGAGAGAAGTCTCGCCACCACCCCTGTGGTCAGCGGTCACAGTCCTCTCACAGACAGAAGTATGTTTGCCGAGAATGAGTGAAGTAAATGAGGATCATTACGATCTGATGAACGAGCAAGTGTGCCTTGATTCTTAACTCCCTGGAGGCTTAACAGAAAGGACATTTAAGGAAATTTTCAGGATGAGTGTTTCCTATTCAAATGTTTGTTTCTGGCTATATGACCTTTATCCAAATATCCAGCATTCCATTTAGAATCTTGGCTAACCTCGCCATAAGTACGGCTATTTCTAAAAGCTCATTCCTTACTTTAAGCTCTAAAAAATTGGCTAGGAGGAAGTGTCATAATTGAAAAGGATGAAATAATTTGTACTGCTCACTGTACTTGTATGGCCGGAAACCGTGAAGTAGGTGGTTATTGGTGCTATGTTAGAGGCAATGTCATGCACAGATTTGGAAGCTGTGTGGCCAATGCCATCCAGCCAAAAAATTTATTGGACGACTTTCCTCTTGCTCAGTTGTTTTAAAAAATTAAATGTTTCGAATGAATATATATAAATAAATGTTTGTTTATTTGTTAATTTACTGATTCAGTTGATCCATCTTAATTCAATACCAATTATAAAAAATGACACAATATTGATATTTGTATATAGTACAATTTCGATAAATGTCACGATATATCCAATTTTTACTGTTAATAAATTACAATACCCTTTGAAGGTTGTAGACGATGTGGTAACTTGATTAGTCTCGTTTCGGACGTCCATCGTCTTAATGTTCTTGAAAAGGTTTTCACGATGTTTCGAATGTTTGTATCTGCAATCGTCTGAATACAGTATTCACATTCGAAACATCGTGAAACCTTTTCAAATACATTAAGACGATGGACTTCCGAAACGAGAGTAATCAAATACAACACCCTTCACAAGACTTGATCGAAGCGACAATTGCTTGAAATATCTAAAATGGGAAGGTTGAGATTGAAAGACATATTTCTAAATATTTTTATTTATTGAGTCACCAGAATCCTAAAGAAAATTTGTATTCCTGTAATTCAATAACAATACCTATAAGAATGTTTTTTGAGGAGGTAGGTACATATATATATGAACATTCATTTGGAGTTTTCTCTACTTTTGAAGTGGAAAATATATCAATTATCTATATATATATATGAACTTTATTTGAAATGGGACCTCTTAATGTACAATAGTTCAGAGATATACAAGTAGGCAAAATCATACAAGTAATCGTAGGAACAAATCAAATCACAAAAGTCTGAAATTTTAGGTATCTATGACGGAATGAAGGATATTATCACGAATGTGCACACAGGGTATATCTGCTGCAACCTCTCTGATTCTTGATTTTCGAATCCGTAAGATCTTCTAGGTTGATTGCAGCTAACCATAGAGCTCTATTCCTCCCCGATGAGTCATTTTGACTGGTCAAAAACTTATGATTTGAAACTGTAGACACCGAGTGAAACCCGACTCATCCCTGTCGTGACGGGACCCACAGTTAACTACAATGCAAATAAGGGGCATTTTTCTTCAGTTGAAGCACGAATTATAATTCAAAATTGAAAAAACCACTCAAATTCGCACAGAAAGTCACAAAATAAACACTTTTACCACTATGGTCGCTTATGACAAATTACAATGTGTGCCAACAGCCGCCATATTGCTTTCGTTTTGACAGGTCGATGGATTGCCTAATTGACATAACCTTAAAGCACAAAAGCACAATCACAGAACGGATCAGAGACACAAATCACAAAAACAACCTGTGTGGTCTGTAATTGCAGTTTACTGAATTATGACAAGAAACGACGTCGGCGCCATCTGAAACTCTAGATAACTCCCTTTATCAAGTGGGCTGGTGTCCCCCAGTTCGTCGCAATATTTTGCAGGAATAACTGAATACACCATGGTTTTTAGACATCTTAATTGCAACATATAAACGAAGTTATATGAAATTATAGTTGACAATTCGATGCAACTAGCAGTAAAAGTTTGAACTGTGTGAAGTAACGATGCACACGTCCATCAGGGGCGCTAGGAATACGTTTTTGAATGTGATGAGAAAACTGGCGTTTCCAATTGCAAATTATTAAAAACATTTACCATTTTTTTCAATTTCTGAGTTTGTTACTGAGGTTTCTAGGTGGTAATCTCTATGTGCAAATCAAAATATTCTAGAAAAGGGGCACATGGGTGTTTCCTATTATTCATTTTTCATTAATTTTTTCGACTGTTTTACTTATGTTGGCCAGTATTGTCCAATTCCAAATAAAACATAATTCAGAACTGGCAACTGTTAGCGAATTCCATTGGTAAAACTGGAGCGCTCCGAGTGCATATATATTTTGTTTTCCATTGGGAATCTGGTGCAACTAGTTTTGAACTCAGTGCAATCATTTTAGCACGAGATCGTGCGAGGTCAGTGCATTTGTGAAAATGGCGGAAATTGAAAAATACAAACTACTGCATTTCCACTAACATCGTCTTCAAGCAGTGATAAAGACATATACGAAGTGATAAAGGAGAGGTGACCATGTCCTAAAATTAACTATTTTGTAGAAAATGTTATCAGTGAATTCAGTGATGAAGAGGTAGAAGGAAAATATATTTATGATTATAGCTTCGTTTTTTTGCAGTTTCGTAAAAACTAGGGTGTGGAGAGATACTGCTTATAAAATAATTGATGACTTCAGAGCATCAAATTTTTATTCGACAAACACATCCCGTGGGGGCAAAAATCCTATACCATCAGTTTTATCAATAGGTATAGTTAGAGTAATTATTCCATCATTGTTTATGTTCTGCTTGTGAAAGGTTCATTTCCTACTCAGGAATTTATTAGTAATACAGAGTACCTACTGGTTTGTGATTAGTAACGTTTTTTTTTTGGGTGCTCAAAGAATAACAACATAACCACTCTATTATGATGGTGAAAACTGTGTGTCAATTTCGTATTCCATTGAGAATTAACCAGTTCACATTTTGGAGAAAACCCGTAGAGTGTCAATGCAACACTGGTGCAAATCTAGTTTCACCAATGGAATTCGCTATGTGACTATCTCCAGTTAAAGGTCCGAGGCCAATGAAGCGGCAAACCAAACATCAAAGGAAATGAGCGGAGCTTCCTATCTGCGTGTATAATCTGTGGTTAGGGTGTAGAATGTTCTGTGGTCTCAGGGTTGCCGAAGCTACTCCATTCGGAGTAGATCTACTCCCTTTGATCATTTTTTACTCCACTACTCCAAAAGATTTATTTCTTCTCCGGTCGAATGAACGGATGCATATGTAGTTCGAGAGAAGATAATTGAACAATTATATTTTCCGAATGTTGTTCGGGTATTGGCCGAATACACTTTAGAGAAATCAAAAGACAAAAACTCATAAATAAAGTTCTCTCTCTCTTTTTTATTCCATGGCCTCTCGATTTCTTCTTAAACTCGAACAGCCAGATTTCTGAATTATTGTTTTTGCAGTTGCTCATGCGGGGTGCACTCTCGTGCGTCTGAGAACTATGCCCATGCCCCACATGTAAGGAACAAGGTATATGGTTACATATAGGACTCTTCTCGATCAGTGGCGTGTTCTGATCATTATCACATGGGTTTGCGCCAGGTGTGGTCTGGATAGGTTTGGGAGTTTAGGTCCTGCAAATTCCGATTATTTAGCTAAATTTTCAGGGTATATACAATATTTACACACTATCTACAAGCAATCATTAGTTTTATGCAAAGCACAGTTCGTCATGCTCAGTTCTATGCAATCACATTTTAGTATAGTCTGTTTAGTTTTCATGGGAGCACTACAGATTAATCTTGTTTTTTTCCAGGTGTCCAGTTTCTCAATCAGAGCTACGTTTTGTTGCTGCTTGAGTGGGCATCTCAAACAGATGTGGTTCAGGTCCCCTAGCTCACCACATTCGCATAGTGGGCTGCCTCGGATTCCTATTCTATGTAAATGTTGGGGGGTCAGGCAATGTTGTGTTCTCATGCGTATAATGGTGGTAATATGTCTTCTGCATGTGTAAGATGTTTTGTAGAACCTAGGTTTTTAAGGTGGTTCCGGACATAATTCATGGTATTCTTCCCTTTTTCTTGACTTTGCTGGTTGTATATATTGCACCAGACGTTCTTCAGGTATTTTTTAATGTTCTGATATAGTTCGGTGTAGTGCATTTTAATCTGTATGGTCGTTTGTTTTCCCCGACCTTCGTTTGCTAGTTTATCTGCCCTCTCATTTCATGTTATTTCTGTATGGCTTGGTACCCATATCAATGTGATGTCCTTGTTCCTTGCCTTTGCATCAATTAATTTCCTTCGAACATTCAGGGTTATCTTGTAATTTTTTGAATTTATGACACTTTTTGTTATTTTCTCCAGAGCTATTCTGGAGTCCGCTATCATAATCAGTTTATCAGTATTGTTCGTTCTCTCCGTAATTGTTCTGTCTATTGCCAAAATTTCAGCCGTTTTGTATCCTCTCTGCCAGGTCCAAGTTAGCTGTTGGGCTGTGTACTCCTATTCCCATCCTGTCTCGTGATCTATTGAAGCACCCATGTAGATTATTTCGTGCTCGGGGTATCTACTTATTAGGTCTTTAAAACCCAGCTTGCTACCAATGTCTCCTTTGGTGATATGTGAATTTATCAATTGTAGTTTTGTTAACTGTGTTTCGAGGTCTGCTCTGAAGCATGGGAGCCCATTTTCTGTTTCTATCTGATTTTTGTATTGTAGAGCTAAGTCGAGCCCCTCTATCATGTCCGGTGGTGCTTCATTTCTCCGATATAGTGGTTCCTCATTGTATTTTTCGTAGAGGTTGATCAGCATAGTTGTGATTTTATTGCCTGTGTGTGCTATGCTTTTGAGGGCGTACTTCGTGCATATCCAGGTTCTCCGTACTCCTAATGGGCTTTCTCCTAGCTCCTTCTGCCAACAGTGCATTGGTGGGTGTTGATTTCATGCACCCTAGTGCAACTCTTAGTGCTTGGTATTGTGCTCTATCAAGTTTTGCCAAATTTGCTTTCGACGTTTTGAATACGTTCTATTCCTTTGTAGATGTTCAGCAGGGTTGTTAGGTCTGATCCCCTCTATGTTCTGGTTAGTGCTCTCATGATATTGGTTCCTTTGGTTGCTTTCCTAACACAGTTTTCTATGTGTTCTGTCTACCTCATTTGTCCGTCATAGATCAATCACTCCCAGATATTTGTATGTGTGCGCCCAGTCAATGGTGTTCTCTAATTTTAGTTGTGGTAGAGGGGTTCTCAGCGCTCTCTTTGAGAATATTATGGCCTTAGATTTGGAAGCTGATATTTTTATTCCATGCTGGTACAACCATGTGTTCACATTATCTAATGTCTGATCCATTGTCTGCAGTAGAACTGCTGGATCCCTGTGTGATATTACGAGTGCCAAGTCATCCGCGTGAGCTCCTTGTTCTGCAAGGCTTTCTGTATATATATATTGAATAGTAGGGGGATCAGGAGTGACCCTTGGGATAGCCCTTTATGAGCCTCTTGGGGCCCACTGAGCTCTCCCGTGTTTGGTGATCTTATTGATATTCTGCGGATTTCCAGAAGTTGCATTATAATTTTGATTATGTCCGCGTTGACATTGGCTTGGTTGAGACTCTCTCTAAGCTTGCTCAGGTTAACATTGTCGTACGCTGATGCCAGGTCTAGAAATACGCATAGTGTTTTCTCGTTTTTTGTAAATGCAGTATATATTTCAGTTGACAGTGTAATACGGTTATCGATAACCCCCTTACCTTTTCTGAAACCTGTCCCCAAAGAACTTTTCATTTTCCAGTTTGTGTTCTATTCTATTCTTTAGCGTTGACTCAAACAATTTGCAGGCGCAGGGGGCTAGGACCAAAGGCCTGTAGCTGTCATATTTATTTAGGTCTTTGTCTCGCTTGAGGGTTGGTATAACTGTTCGAGTTTTCCATTCTTCTGGTACATTCATGGTTCCTCGGAGTATGCTGTTGTAAAAGTGTACTGGTTTTATTATCATATTTTCTGGAAGTTTTTTAATCATGGAGTAACTTATCTGGTCTATTCCTGGTGCCGTTTCTTTTTTCTTCTCTAGTTCCACCATTAGTTCTTCCACGGTGAATAATGGGGACTGCTCTTGATTTGTATCCCCAATTCTGTTGTTATTTTCTGGTATGTATGATGGGGTGAGACTGTTTTCCGTGGCGTGTCGGTTTTCTCCCGCAGCTGATCTTGCAAATTTCCGTACTACGTTCCATATGTGTCCAATAGGGGTGTCCCTGTTCAGTGTTTCAGTGAATTGAATGAAGCTTTGTTTTCTCTTTCTTCTTGTTATTTTCCTCATTTAGGCTGCCGTTTTTTTTTGTAGTTATAGAAGTTTTCATCTGTTGCTTGACTTCTGTACTCCCTTAATGCAGTCCCTCGTAGTCTGTATTGCTCGTTGCATTCTTGGTCCCACCAGCATGGTTTTTCCACAAACATCTTCTTTCCTACTGTTATGCTCGTTTTTCCGTCCATTCTTTGTTAGTTTTTCCGTCCATTCTTTGTAGTCCATTTCTTGATGCACTTCTGCTAGTTCTGTATTGTACCACTGCCAGTCTGCTTTTTTGGTGTTCCACCTAGATATGGGTTTATTTTTGAATTGGTGGTCTATATTTCTATTGATGGATGTTGTGGTCGGTAAGTGGTCACTCATTCCTGGAGATTCTAGTATATTCCAATGACAGAGGGTGGCTAGATCTGGTGAGCAGATTGTAATGTCCGGGCAGCTGTTTCCTTGTCCAGGTAGTGTTATACGTGTTGGACTTCCATCGTTTAGGAAAGTTACGTTGTTTTTGTTTAATGATATCAACAAGTTTCTGCCCCTTACATTATTATTGGTGGATCCCCAGGCTTCGTGTTGTGCATTTAGGTCGCCCATTAAAATGTATGGTGGCTGTAGATTTCCAAAAATATTATCATAGTTGTTAAGTGACATGTGGAAATCCGGTGGACAATATGCTGTGATCACCTGCATGTTTTCTACTTTTATTCCTTGGATTTGGAAGCGTCGTGGTATGTTTAATTGTATCTGCATTTTTGGATTGGTACAGATGTGTTTATTGCTATGGCTAATCCTCCGTAGCCGTCATGTCTGTCCTCCCTTATTATTGTGTAGTGCTTAATGTTGAAATTTTTGTTCGGCTGTAGGAATGTTTCATCAAGCATAATTATATCAGGTCTTCGTCTATTATTATTTTGTTCGTCATAATTTGCTGATGCGCTTCTTATGTTCCATTGTGCTATTTTGATGTGCTGGCTACTATTCGTCTGGTGAGTCATTTCCTATACTGTTCGTGTTTTCATTGAGCGTATTTCCTTTGTTTATTGGTGAGGGTGGGGTGTTATTAACGAGCATGTAATTTTCTGTGAAGTGATGCGCTTCCATGATATTTGCCTTTTAATTTATCTTGTGAGATTTGTTTTTTCTATTATTATCTTAAGGAAGTCCACTACATCAATTGAGTCTGACTGGCTTTCTTCGGTTTCCATTTGTGGTGATGGTGAGTTGATTACACTTCTGACTAGGGTTCTGCATGGTGGTGGGAATGAACATTGCCTGTATTCTTCACTACGGTGGATTGGAGGGGTAATGGGTGTAGTTGGTTTCCTTTTTTCATTGTTGGGTGTCTGTGAGTAACTTGGTCTGTTCGGGCTTTGTTGCCTTGCGTATGCGTATCTTTCCTCTACTGTTATGGTTGAGTTTTGGTTGGTTATTAGCTGGGGGAAATCTGTGACATTGCCTGTTATTTCAACTTTTTTCTTAGATAGTAGTGTTGGTACCATGGCACATGCCTCATAGTAAGATTTGTTATTATATGCGATGATCTCCTTTATCTTCTTTTGTCTCTCTCTTTCTTTGCAGTTTCTATCCAGTGCGGTATGTTCAAGTCCACAGTAAATGCACTTGGGTACTTGTTTCTGGCATTCGGTTTCTTCGAGTTCTTCTGTGCATTTCGGGCATCTTATTTTACTTCTGCACTGCTTTTTTGTATGTCCGTAACGTTGACAGTTTGTGCATTGTAGTACTGGACCCTTGTATACTTGGACTCTAAGTTCCACGTAGTCAAACTATAATACTTTCAGGTATCTTTTTCCCCTGAAACGTAAGTAGGACTTTATCATCTGGGACATATTCGACAGTATCCTTTGTTTTGTTGTGGTCTCTTTCGTTCAGTCTTCGTGCTGTTAGTATTTTACATGATGACTTTGCATATTTGACTATGTTGTCCATATCTGCGTCTAGGTCTACATCTCTTATGATACCTTTGCAGGAGACTAGTGTTATGGGTATGTATGCTTCCCATTCTTGTTCTTGAAGTACTCCATTTCTGGTGAAGTTGTTAGCTGTGATGTGATTGATGAATTCAATTCCTATTTTGTTCCTTCCTTTTCTTGTGATTTTGTCTATTCCTCCAACTCCACTGTTTCTTAGGATTCGTCCTACTTTCATCGGCTGTAAGCTACCAATATTTTTATCTGTGCTCTCGACTATGATAAAGTAGGGAGGGGTGTCTAGGCGGTCATATGTTTTAATTGTCAGGGGTTCTGGGGTTGTCTTACTCTTCTAGGGGTCACCAGGACCCCCTGAGTCCTCCGTCATGTTAACTAACTATAGGTTAGGTGGGGTTAGGCTATTGGGTTAAAGCGTGGTTATATGGCAAAGCAAAATAATAGTACCCTTGGGTCTCTTACCGATGTTTTGCTCTCTCGCGAAACTCTATCGCTTGTATTTATCTAATTGGCACTATCTAAACTTGTGATAATTTTTATTTTATTTTTCTCTCATAAGGTTCGAAAAAAAAGCATAGATAGAGTTGTCCTACTGCCATATTGTCTGCGTTTTAATGGTTTTATCCCCTAATCTTCTTCTTTTTCTGTGTCGGACTACCTTAGATCATATATGCTACATGCTATGGACGGCATTTGAGTTATTGGCTGATAAGAGTGAAGGCTCGTCATTAATATTAGCATTAGCTCAATCAAGCAATGAAATTAACACTTCACTGTACTGTATTCACTATTGACGCAATAACAAAGTGCAGTTCTTGCTCTATTTAATCATAATATAATTTTGCAGATATATCCGGTGCTAAATATTGAGTAAGTGCACGCCTACTTCTTGAAAATAGCTGTATTACTATTATCACGTGCTTTTGTCTCCTGAACACGAATACGGAAAGAAAACGCGGCGGTCTCCTACGGTTTCCGAGTTAGAGCCATTTTTTTGTTTTTGATTGCCTTATTTCGCCTCCTTTTCATCTTGTATATTAGATTGGTTGTTTTGTTTAATTTTGATCATGTACAAAACTGTCAATAAATCCTTTTATAAGAAAAGTCAAGTACTTCTAAGAAAAGTATATTTAGCAAGTAATGCGTAGTAACTTTAACAGGTTATGAGCCCAGAGATAGATAGTGTTTTAGTTTATCCGTAAATTATCTGAAAAGTGAATTTATCAGAAACTTTTTCTAAATTCTGATCAAGTTCCTGACTGCTGTCAAATTTGAGTTGTTGAGCAAGTTGCAAGTGTGAATAGTCAGTATGGCTAATGGAGATGCCATCTATGGAGAAATTGGAAGGCATGTCAAACTATAATATAATAACTGGAAATTTGCTATGAAAATGTACCTAATTCATGAAGATCTGTAAGAATATGTTTCAACCGAAGTTGAAACACCTGATCCCAAGAAGGATGCCAAGGCAAAAGCAAAAATTTGTCATATGGTTCAACCTGCTTATGCTTATGTGAGGTCTGCTTCAAGTGCTAAAGAAGCCTGGAATAACTTCGAGAAAGCCTATGAAGATAAAGGACTTTCTAAAAGGTTGACATTACTTCGTTCTCTATTTGCTGTTAAGTTGGAGAGATTTACAAACATGGAGGAATACGTTTCTGAAGTTATGTCTCTGTCCCAAAAGTTAGCTGATATACATTCTCCTATTAATGACGAGTTCATCGCAGTTATCCTTCTTAGTGGACTACCTTCAGAATTTAATCCTCTCTGGAAAGTTCTAAACAAAAACTCACAAGTGAATTCGTGAAGTCTAAGCTCTTGATGGAAAATATCAAAGCAAATAGCGATGGAAGAGAAACTGCTCTTGTTTCGAAGGGGAAACAACATGCGAGGAAGTTGAACAAACCTACATGGAAGTGTTATAAATGTGGTAAAATAGGTCATCAGGAGCCTGATTGTCCTGAATTGATACATGCTAACAAGGACAAGCTAATCAAGTCAAATGTTTTGCTCACTGCTCTAGGAGTAAATACAAATAATATGGATTGGTATTTGGACTCGGGGGCAACTATGCATATGACTATGAAAAAAGATTGGATGACTGAGTAGATATAGCTATACGGATTCTGGCGCAATTTGGCACTTTTTCCCATGTAAATCCCCATAAGAAAATCTAAGGTCCAACGTGGTCATTTTGCGACCTTTTACCTGTTTCGATCTTTATCAGACCATCATCAGGTTCTCGACGTTTCGAATCTTCATCGGGTTCTCGGCGTTTCGATTCATCTTCAGTTCAACCTTTATTAGACCATCATCAGGTTCTTGACGTTTCGGATCTTCATCGGGTTCTCAACGTTTCGATTCATCTTCAGTTCAACCTTTATTAGACCATCATCAGGTGCTCGACGTTTTGGATCACTCTGGTTGTTTACATTAGATCATAATGTTTCGACAAGGGGGATCTACTATCACTTGAATATTCACCCCTAACCTCAAATCAGATCCTCGGGGAACACCCATTTTTGAAGACTCGAGGCCTATATTACCCAGGATTTTCCCTAGATCTACTGTATTTTAAGGATTAACCTAATGGATTTCTCATGGATGAATGATTTTTTCCCCAGATCTAGGGAATTTTTCACATAGGTTGTGTTTAGATTAGTCGTTTCAGGTGGATTTTTAGGGTTAACCTGATGGATTTCTCATGGATGACTAACTTTTTCCCCAGATCTGGGGAATTTTTAACGTAGATTAGGTTTAGATTAGTCGTTTCAGGTGGATTTTTAGGGTTAGCCTGATGGATTTCTCATAGATGATTAACTTTTTCCCCAGATCTACTGAATTTTAAGATTTAACCTGATGGATTTCTCATGGATGGTTGACTTTTTCCCCAGATCTAGGGAATTTTTCATGTAGGGCGTGTTTGGATTAATCGTTTCAAGTGGATTTTTTAGGGTTAACCTGATGGATTTCTCATGGATGATTGACTTTTTTCCCCAGATCTAGGGAATTTTTCACGTAGGTTGTATTTAGATTAGTCGTTTCAGGTGGATTTTGAGGGTTAATCTCATGGATTTCTTAGGTTGTATTAAAGTTTTTCCCTTAATCTAAGGATTTTTCATGTAGGTTGAAACATGTATATGTATGAATATAAGATTTTTATATGTTGTTTGTGAAGTCTATGATGTGAATTTAGATGAGGGTTCTTCGATTACGGTTGTTTTGATGGATGTTGTAAATCTAAGTGGGTTTGGTGTTTTTTATTAACCCAACCTAACCAAACTCTGCTAACATTGTTATTATATGAGTGTTAGTTCCTTCTGCAAGCATTCAAGTGACGTATATTTTTTTAAATTAATCCAACCTAACCAAACTCTGCTAACATTGTTGTTATATAAGTATTAGTTTTTTCTGCAAACAATCAAAAGACATAAATTTTTTTAAATTAACCTAACCTAACCAAACTCTGCTAACATAATAATTCATCATATTATATAAAGGGGAGTTTCTCTGCAAGCATCGAAAAACGACTAACATGCGTTGAAAAACGTCTGTTGAAAACGTTAAAACGACTATACTCACATAGAAAAAAACGTTGAAAACGTCTAAAATGTCTTAAAAAACGTTGAAACTTGTTTGGTTTGGGCACACATTTTCTTTGTTATTGAACCAACCTCAACCACTTTCAGAAACACTATACTATATAGGAGGTGAAGAAATACAACATTTTTTTTGTATACATATTTTATTGAAATATAAAAAATATAATAATGTATAGTAATAGTAAATAATAATATATAATAATAAAATCCGGGAATATGATGTGTTCTTGAACTCTGCTCCTCCACTGCTGCAACCCTCAGCGAAATCAATCGATGTCCATCAACGACTGATTATGGATGGAGTAGAATAGATAGAAAACACCTGGTGTTTTTCGCTTCTGATCAATCGCTGATGGACATATTTTTTGGTTGAATTTTCCAAGCATTCCTCAAAGTCTTCGAATTCAATCATATTATCTACAACGGCTTTTTTCACACCCTTCGCTTTCTTTGTGGTTCCATAATTTGACAGAATTTGATGAATTTCATCTTTTCCATACCCTTCTTTATCCAAATTGTCTTTAAGTTTTTCAATTTTGGCTAAGGGTGTGAAAACCTTCGTTGCATATAATTTTGATCTGAGGCCAATGAAATCGATCATAAGATTGCCGTTATTTTCGTCCTTCATAATCCCTAGAACTTTTTTGTTAACTAAAGGTATGTTAAACCTATTATTCTCAGGATAATCGCTGGTATCGAAAATGTAATGACAATCCTCACGAATTATTTTGTAAACATCGGGAACCTGAATATCATATATTAGCGAATCAGTGTCTGTGTATAGAACGGAGCACTTATCTCCAAATCTTTTCTGCATATAATCATAGTGGAAATCATAAATTTTAGTTTTGGATATATCAAGGATGCTGAAACCTACATATATAGGTTTATTGAAGTAAATTTCAGTTTTATTCAATTCAACAGCTATTAAATTTTCATTGAATATGGTAACTGACTTGAATTCTGGTTTGGAGATATATGATTCCGCACCATAACGACCCTCCCATTTTGTAATAAGTTTCACAATGCTATGTTTTCGTATATTTTCAACGGTTTTACCGTAAACTGCGTTGTTCATTAATTTGAACAAGTTTTTTTCGAAATTATTTTTAGCATTTTTACGTAAATTTGTATTCAAATCTATGTAGGGCTTGAGCCAAGAAGACTGCTCGAATTGAAGGACTCTATGGATTTTTCTGAGAATAAGACCGTTAGACAAAGCCTGTTTTAGGTTAACGTAATGAATGATATATTTTTTCTTAGGAAAAAGAGTTGCCATACGTTTAGTGGGTTCAGACGGAGACGATGATGGTTTCCCTGTTTTGGGATTTATATGTTCAGGGCAGAAAGGAATATCTTGGTGTTGGTCATGAAGATATTGGGGATATTCCAGATCGACTTCAAGAATATAGCCTTTGTTGGAATCATCAGGAATAGAGGTAACATCGATGTTTCTGTCGACCCACTCGAAACCTTCATAAGGTAGAGGCTGAGACATTGCCCAACCGTACTGGTTATTAATGTCAAAGTACATCAAATAACTGTCAGGTTTTGATGAATCATATGATGGTAGATATTTATTGTTGGCTTGAGCACGTCTCTTTGAGCAAATTTGGCTGAGTCCACCTCGAATACCTTTCTCATAAAGAGGAGCATGTCAACATCGTAAGAAGTTCAAGCTCTTTTTTAGTATGATACAACATACTGTAACGAACCTAGGCCGGACCTGTCGCCTCACGTGTTGCCATCGACAGCGATGAGATATCCCCGGAGATATTCGAGAACCATCCAGTCGCTCTGCTCAGAAAAAACAACGGTCAATATTGGAAACAATTGGAATATGCTAGTCGCCAACCGTCCAATTCGAAACATCGAGAATGCTGTATCGGAGATAAATAGACAGCCCTCAAGAGGGAGTAAACAGTCTGAACGAGCCCATACAATCGAGCTATTCAGTGGCGTAGTAATATAAATTAAGTTGTAGATTAAGTGTTAAATAAATTAGTTAAACCAAGTTAAGTTTATTTACGTTACAATACATTGCCAAGTATAACCTGGTAGTGTATATGAGTGAGCAGGATCCAACCCGTATGTACTATGGCTACTGCTACTATCGCGAAATTGTTCGAAAACATCAGCTAGGAGAAGTACGTCTGTTTTCAAGTATATGTCAACGTATTCTCCTAAATCAACACAATTGAAAGCACTCCACACGTTTTGAGCTCTTTCGTATAATTTTCGAGGCATGGTTTTCGGTAAGAGTATTATAGAAATGTTCGATAGAAGGGAGAGTTGTTTCATCAAATTTATCAAAGGAATCAAAATAATCGTAAGGCATAACACCTTTTTTCGTTAGTAAATCGATTTTTTCATTAGAGACCTCTGGAAATTGTACTCTTAAATTTGGAAAATCTGATAGGTAGGATGCTAATTTTTCTAGAGAGGAATTTAGAAAACGGAAAGAATCAATGAATCGTAAATTATAGTTTGATCCTCCGATATGTTTAGTAAACGAAATGTAATTTTCTTTTGTAATTGGGAGCAGCTCAATTTTTCCTTTGATTGCGGTGGCTATTTTTTCAATAATAAAATGGCTATCATAGCCGCTGAGATTATGGAAAACAATGGGGATCATTTTGCTATCATTCAGATTGATATTACATGATTCGTGAGCAGCACCGCGATAATTTGTAGAATTATTATTATTATGTGTTGGAGAAAGATGAAAATGATCTCTAACTTTTTAATCGCCTAGAGAAAACGGCTTTTCACAGATGTGACAGTGAGTTGCTTGTTGGAATGCAGTTTCCTCTTCAACTGTCATTTTCAAATCGTATTGACAATTGTGAATAGTTTCAATTTCTTCCGTTAGCTCCAAAAGTTGGTTTGCGAACCATTCCATCGAGTTCTCCCCTCTATACGAACGGTAAAAAGAAAGGGTGTTGTCGTATGAACATTTCACATAGTAGCCAATAGTAGCCGGGGTATGCAGTTGATATTTTGATCCTTCTTGAATTTTGGTTAGAATACTCTCAATGTCGCCATATACAATAAAAGGTACTTTTTCTTTGAATTTATAGTCTTTAAATTTGAGAATTGATTTTTCACCAGTTGGCATTTTAATTTTACAATCGTTCAGTTTTATACATAATTCAGTATGATTGTCTAATTTCTCCTGACTACCAAAATAATGGAGACATCTATCACAAATGAATTTTTTCGCTTTATCTTTACTAAGTTGTTTGGAAAGGAGCCTGGATATATCTTTGATCCAACAATAATGATAACGAATCGGTTTGTCATCATGATATTGGTTTTGTATGAGAAGAAGGTTCACATGTTTGTCTCTTTTTTGTGATGTCAAGAAGGAAGGAAGGACGGAGAAAGATTTACCTGATTTTTTCAATGTATAAACGTTAACCGAAATGTTATTTTGTTTTTCGAAATTTGGAATTTGATGTATGGTCATAGGGAACTGTATCCCTTTGAGCTTCAGAACTTCGGAATAATGGGGATATTTTGATGTACGCTGTGCATCTTTTTTAACGGGAAACAAGGCCGAAACAATTGACCAAGAAAAGCAGGCTAAGTCATCATTCATCACGTTAATACAGGCTTTTTTCAATTTAATTTCGGTCGGAAGTTCAATATATGATGATCCGATTTGTGGAGAGAATTTATTGATGTTTACCCCCAAGTTAATAATTTTTTGAAGTGCCCACCCGCTTTCTTTTCCACAGAATTCTTCAAGTTCAATCATGAATCCAAGTCAGTGTCATGAAATATAGGAGAATTGGCTGTTGTAAAATATTTATACTCTGTTTGAATTTTGTTAGCCTTTGCGAGTACAAATTGCCCGCAGAATACGAAATTTACCTTTATTGAATCAAAATTCTTTAGAACGTTATGGATTCTTTGTTTGAATAGAGATTTACAATCAGAAAAGAAATGCTTTGTATCTTTATGGAAAAGATTAGAGATAGTTCCTGTTCGTATACGAGAACCGAACGCTGATTCACTGTCATTCCAATGAACCCGATGTTTAGCTGTCACATTCGAGTGTTTGAGTCCTGCCCTTTTTTCTGCTCGTATTTTATTTGATTTCGCAGAGTTTTGACATTCCTTAGGGTTGCCAGCAGATGTTGTTTCTCAGCCAAACTCGTTGCCATTTTAATGGACTTATTGATCCTTCTGTATGCTTTTGTGCACTCTCGTAACCCGTTGAGGGCGGTTTTCCCATTATATTTGGTGGTTATCAACCCCAATATTGAGGTGATAAATGTCAGGACATCAGCAAAGTTCATGATTTTTTGAACACCTGCAACAAGAATGTAATTTTTCCCTAAACAATATGTGATTCGCTAACTATCTCGTGGAAAAACGAACCTTGAGTTTGCTAGAGGAGCACCGAAAAAACACGTCTGACCTCTGTGAAGACTGGAACATGAATGACAAAATCAGACAGAGTGAAGACTTAAGTTATGAAAACAATTTGATTAGGAGGAAGACTGAATGACAGAAGTGATCAGTTTTGAAAATGACAGAGTCTTAGAAAAACTCACCTGGAGGAGCACCGAAAAAACACGTCTGACCTCTCTGACAACTGAATCATGAATGACGAAATCAGACAGTGTAAAGACTTGAGTCAGGACGCTATCAGTTAAAAAAAAAAACACTCACCTTTGAAATACTGGAGGAACTCTCTGAAAGACTTGGACACAAAAAAAGTAGCAGAGCTGCTCTAGAGACACACGTCTTGTATGTTCAGCGGTTGGAACAGAAATGAATCAACAGCAAACAGTACCTATACTTAATTACTTTTTCTGAGAACGAATCGGTAGAGCGTAAGACAGAGCGACAACAGCGCCACCTGGTGAGTAATTCAAGAACTAAGTTCAGCGATGACGTCATCGAGTTATATAGATTTCAGCTGAGGTTCGATGGGGTGGCGGTCTATACTCATATTTGAGATTGAGGGTAATTGAGGGTAAATGAGGGTAAATGAGGGTAAATGAGGGTAAATGAGGGTAAATGAGGGTAAATGAGGGTGAATGAGGGTAAATGAGGGTAAATGAGGGAGGTTGAGGGTATATTGGTTGTGTTGTGTTGGGCAACTAGAACGTGTTGGTTGTGTTGGGCAACTAGAACGTGTTGGTTGTGTTGGGCAACTAGACCGTCGGATTGTGTTGGGTGTTCACTAACAGGTGTTCAAAAACAGGTGTTCACGAACAGGTGTTCACGAACAGGTGTTCACGAACAGGTGTTCACGAACAGGTGTTCACGAACAGGTGTTCACGAACAGGTGTTCACGAACAGGTGTTCACGAACAGGGGTTCACCAACAGGTGTTCACCAACAGGTGTTCACCAACAGGTATTCCTATAAACATGACTGATGTGACAGCGAGTAGAAATGAATGAGTTTGACAACTGGAAAAAAACTTAAAAAATTTCACTACCAACTATCATAGAAAAAATAGCCAAAATCAACTAAGAAACGTCTGAGATATATCACACTATTAAAATTTTACCAATAACAAAAATATCAAGTTTAATAAGTCTGAAAATATCGTACTTTGAACTCACTACGGCAACGCTGTAAATACCTCGACGCCGAGAATAATTATTAGCTATCAGCAGATTTTATACCGGTTCGAACTTGTGTATCGCGGGGATTTCCAGATATTCGCTTCGATTTATTATAAACCATTTCATATTCCATTTGTTTCAATACCTTGGATTACCGTGATTGATTCAAATTCGTTTGAGTACATATGGGAAAAGATCATTTCAGTGATTGTTCATGGATTGAATGAATAGTTCAAGTTCCAGAGTGTTGTGTTCATTTTCAGTGTTGATTGAATTGAATATTATTTACAAGTACCTATATTTCGAATGAAAATGAATGGAATTCGTTTGGGAAGGATAATTTCTGTGCATTTTCGTGGATTGAATACATGAGCGTTCAGGCATTATTATTAAAATGAATATGGTTTTTTCCAGTGGCTAAGAGCAAAATTTTGTATGAAAATGTATAACTTCCAGTGTTATAGAATGAATGTTTTTGTGTTGGAAAATTACCGTGTATTTTTTTGGAAGATTACCTTGTACTTCATTTCATATAGACTAGGGCCGATTTTCTCTGTAGACTATGAATTACTAGTTTTTTCCTAGAAAATATGTGTTATGGGTTGAATGCATGTTCTTATTGTATTCGTGGATTTCTTCAATAGTTTAAGTGCTCTTTGGATATTTTATAGTTTTTTCAGACTTCCACGGTGTTCAAGAATGGATTTTTCGCTGCTGAAGGTGAATTGGTAATTTTTGCGAGAAAGTGTGGAGTATTTTAGGTTAAATTTTGACCTTTTCGTGTTTTTTTTTAATAGATTGAATGTATGCTTGGCTATTTTCATATAGTGTGAGTCTATTCTGAGTTGAATGAATGTTTTTCAACGTTTGAGAGGAACTTCCATTGGTGTGTATACATGCATGACGATTTTCAGACTTCCAAGGTGTCCAAGAGTGGATTTTTCGCTGCGGAGGACGAATTATAGTTTTTTCAGAAAATATGAATGTATGATGAATCGGGTGGATGCATGTTTTCAACGTTTCAGAAGTTTTTTTTGTTTTATTCATTTCTAAATTATTTTTCTCAGACCAAGTGATAACTTTACTGAAAGTGCTTTCAGCTGTATTTTTCAGGGAGTTTAGGTCATCCTCAATAACTAGTATATTCGTGTCATCATCATAACATATACAGTGAGTGGAAGAATTTCCATTCAGATACACTAATAAATCATTAGCAAAAACTAAATATAATAGAGGCCCCAAAATGGATCCCTGAGGCACACCGTCGGCAATATGTTTTCGGAGCTTGTATTCTCCCAATTTTTACTATTTGTCTCCTATTTTTCAGGTAGGAGGTCAATAAATTGAGCGGCAATCCTCTAACCCCATATCTCGAGAGTTTTTCCAGCAAAAGACTGTGATTCACGCAATCAAACGCACGTGAAAAATCAATAAACAATCCAAGCACACACATTTTTTGGTCCAAGGCCGTTATTATTCGACTGTGAAAATCGCAAAGAGCTGTATTAGTGCCTTTATTAGTTGTGAAACCATGTTGTGATGGTGATAATAATTCCATCGCAGTAAAATAAGCATTTAACTGCTCTTTTAAATTCATTTCATATAGTTTCGAAATGCTAGAGAGAATACTGATTGGTCTGTAGTTATTTAGATCATTTTTATCTCCTTTTTTATATATAGGAGATACACTGGCTAATTTTAAATTATTTGGAAAAATGCCCTTTTCTGTTGACAGATTGATTAGGAAGGTGAGTACAGTGCATAATTCAGAGGAGCAACATTTAATCAACTTGTTTGATATTTGGTCCGTTCCGCATGAGTTAGTGTTTTTCAGTTTATTTATTAACTGTACCAACTCCCTTTCAGTGATGGGAGACATAAAAAAAGTGGAGGCATTGAGTGGGATGTTACTTTCAAGAAATCGAGTATCTAATGAGAAATTTTCAGACAGAGGCTTTGTAAAGTGAGCATTGAATTTTTCAGCTAATATTTCCCCCGTATATTGTATACTGTTTTCTAATAAAATTAGTTCATGTTTATTGGTTTGTTTTTTTTGTAAATCGTTGATAATTTTCCATGTTGTTTTAGATTTGTTGTCAGAATTAATAATTCATCATGATATTTTATATTTATAGCCTTTAGTTCTTCCCTATATTCTTTGTTAGCTTGCCTGCAAATTTCATTATAGTTGGGGTCATTCTTTGCTAGCATATTGTACAGTGAAACTCTATTCTTTAGGTGTTCTAGCTCGGGGGACATCGTTATTTTCGGATCAGATTTCTTCCTCCGTGGTCCGGTAGATACCTTTCTTGATGGGAAAGATATTTCAAAATAATATAAAAGAAGCTCTGTGAAAGCCTCATATGCCAAGTTAGGACACTGTTGCGCAAATATCTCTATCCAGTCTTCGTGCTGCAGGTAATCACGGAATCTCCTTATATTGTCATCACAAAAATCCCGACGATAGAAAAATTTGTTGTCTCTACCATTGCTGGTTTTGTTGTGTGGATTAGTAGCAATTTTCAGGATTTGTGAGTAATGATCAGATAAATTAGGGTCTACTACTGCTACATTGTAGGGGTAATTTGTCTTAATTAAAAAATTATCAATGCATGTCATGGAATTTGCCTTTACTCTTGTTGGTACTCTTAAACTAATTTTAATGTTATAAGAGGAAAGCAAGTCTTCCAATCGTGTTAGGTTGGCACTATCAACCATGAAATTGATATTGAAGTCTCCACCAATAACTAACGTTGTTGCTTTATTATCTATGATAGACAGAATTCCTTTAAACAGTATCAGAAATTCATTGAAATCACCGTTAGGTGCTCTATATAATACAATACAAATTATGCTTCGAGTGATTAGCTTCATTCCACAAACTTCTAAAATACCCTCTTTACAAAAGTTAGATAGGTTCAGCTCACAAATGTGTTCGATGAGAGTGTCATTTTTATATATAGAAACCCCACCATGTATCTTTGTACTTCTAGAATAGGAGGCACACAGATCAAAGTTTTTCAACTTAAAAATTTCCAGTTGTTCGGGATTCTGCCAATGTTCCGTAATGAGAAGAAAGTCACAGGTCTTTTCTCCATTGAATATCTCATCTATAAGTATAGTTTTGTTACTGATACATTGGATGTTTTGATGCGTAAAACAGATAAACCTATTTTTAATATTAGTATTACTTCCAAAGTTCCCTATGTTAGAGTTAGAGACAAATGTCTCACTGAAATCAGTATCATGTTCTGTATCAATTGTACGTGATATTTGGTTAATATTTATTCCTCTATTCTGGATATCAGAACTTCGTCTAAAAAAGAATTTGATGACTCGGTAGTAGAAGAAGATACTGGTTCAGTCACAGCTGATTCAGTTAGTACAACAGTTTTTAAGACAATATTTTGTTGATTTCGAGATATATGTTCTAGAACTCTCTTCATTCTCTCCATAATTTCAAATTTGCTGCCTTTTTGTTTTTTGTCGCTATAAAATTGTATTGAGCAATTTCTATTAGCTCGCCTAAATGTCATTATTCGGTTAAAAATTAGTCTATTAATATTTTTGTCATAAAAACTATTGCATTCTGAGATAATAATGAGATTTGTAGATCTTCCAAGACTTAGAATATTCTTCAGAAACAAGTGTAGAGTTTTACTATTGCTTATGTTTGTTGTATTGAACATAACGAGGATTATATCTTGCTGGCCATAGCTGACTGTGTCGTTAAATATATCTTCCGTCAATGTACAGAGTTCAATATTGTTTAATAAAGTACAAGGTAATCGTTCCAACACTGACTAAAGTACACGGTAATTTTCCAACACAAAAACATTCATTCTATAACACTGGAAGTTGATACATTTTCATACAAAATTTGCTCTTAGCCACTGGAAAAAACCATATTTATTTTAATAATAATGCCTGGACGCTCATGTATTCAATCCACGAAAATGCACAGAAATTATCCTTCCCAAACGAATTCCATTCATTTTCATTCGAAATATAGGTACTTGTAAATAATATTCAATTCAATCAACACTGAAAATGAACACAACACTCTGGAACTTGAACTATTCATTCAATCCATGAACAATCACTGAAATTATCTTTTCCATATGTACTCAAACGAATTTGAATCGATCACGGTAATCCAAGGTATTGAAACAAATGGAATATGAAATAGTTTATAATAAATCGAAGCGAATATCTGGGAATCCCCGCGATACACAAGTTCGAACCGGTATAAAATCTGCTGATAGCTAATAATTATTCTCGGCGTCGAGGTATTTACAGCGTTGCCGTAGTGAGTTCAAAGTACGATATTTTCAGACTTATTAAACTTGATATTTTTGTTATTGGTATTGGTAAAATTTCAATAGTGTGATATATCTCAGACGTTTCTTAGTTGATTTTGGCTATTTTTTCTAGATAGTTGGTAGTGAAATTTTTAAGTTTTTTTCCAGTTGTCAAACTCATTCATTTCTACTCCTGCCACATCAGTCATGTTTATAGGAATACCTGTTGGTGAACACCTGTTGGTGAACACCTGTTGGTGAACACCTGTTCGTGAACACCTGTTGGTGAACACCTGTTCGTGAACACCTGTTCGTGAACACCTGTTCGTGAACACCTGTTCGTGAACACCTGTTTTTGAACACCTGTTAGTAACACCAACACAATCCGACGTTCTAGTTGCCCAACACAACCAACACGTTCTAGTTGCCCAACACAACACAACCAATATACCCTCATGTACCCTCATTTACCCTCATTTACCCTCATTTACCCTCATTTACCCTCATTTACCCTCAATTACCCTCAATCTCAAATATGAGTATAGACCGCCACCCCATCGAACCTCAGCTGAAATCTATATAACTCGATGACGTCATCGCTGAACTTAGTTCTTGAATTACTCACCAGGTGGCGCTGTTGTCGCTCTGTCTTACGCTCTACCGATTCGTTCTCAGAAAAAGTAATTAAGTATAGGTACTGTTTGCTGTTGATTCATTTCTGTTCCAACCGCTGAACATACAAGACGTGTGTCTCTAGAGCAGCTCTGCTACTTTTTTTGTGTCCAAGTCTTTCAGATAGTTCCTCCAGTATTTCAAAGGTGAGTGTTTTTTTTTTAACTGATAGCGTCTTGACTCAAGTCTTTACACTGTCTGATTTCGTCATTCATGATTCAGTTGTCAGAGAGGTCAGACGTGTTTTTTCGGTGCTCCTCCAGGTGAGTTTTTCTTAGACTCTGTCATTTTCAAAACTGATCACTTCTGTCATTCAGTCTTCCTCCTAATCAAATTATTCTTAGAACTTAAGTCTTTGCACTGTCTGATTTCGTCATTCTTCATCGAGTCTTCACAGAGGTCAGACGTGTTTTTTCGGTGCTCCTTCAGCAAATCAAGGTAGGTTTATTTTAGACTCTGTCATTTTCAAGACTGATCACGTGACACTTCTATTATTCAGTCTTCCTCCCAACCAAATTGTTTTCATAACTTAAGTCTTCACTCTGTCTGATTTTGTCATTCATGTTCCAGTCTTCACAGAGGTCAGACGTGTTTTTTCGGTGCTCCTCTAGCAAACTCAAGGTTCGTTTTTCCACGAGATAGTTAGCGATTCACATATTGTTTAGGGAAAAATTACATTGACTAATTACCTCATTCTTGTTGCAGGTGTTCAAAAAATGATGAACTTTGCTGATGTCCTGACATTTATCACCTCAATATTGGGGTTGATAACCACCAAATATAATGGGAAAACCGCCCTCAACGGGTTACGAGAGTGCACAAAAGCATACAGAAGGATCAATAAGTCCATTAAAATGGCAACGAGTTTGGCTGAGAAACAACATCTGCTGGCAACCCTAAGGAATGTCAAAACTCTGCGAAATCAAATAAAATACGAGCAGAAAAAAGGAGCAGGACTCAAACACTCGAATGTGACAGCTAAACATCGGGTTCATTGGAATGACAGTGAATCAGCGTTCGGTTCTCGTATACGAACAGGAACTATCTCTAATCTTTTCCATAAAGATACAAAGCATTTCTTTTCTGATTGTAAATCTCTATTCAAACGAAGAATCCATAACGTTCTAAAGAATTTTGATTCAATAAAGGTAAATTTCGTATTCTGCGGGCAATTTGTACTCGCAAAGGCTAACAAAATTCAAACAGAGTATAAATATTTTACAACAGCCAATTCTCCTATATTTCATGACACTGACTTGGATTCATGGTTTGATGATAAGGTGATGAAACCCATAATGATTGAACTTGAAGAATTCTGTGGAAAAGAAAGCGGGTGGGCACTTCAAAAAATTATTAACTTGGGGGTAAACATCAATAAATTCTCACCACAAATTGGATCGTCATATATTGAACTTCCGACCGAAATTAAATTGAAAAAAGCCTGTATTAACGTAATGAATGATGACTTAGCCTGCTTTTGCTTGGTCAATTGTTTCGGCCTTGTTTCCCGTTAAAAAAGATGCACAGCGTACATCAAAATATCCCCATTATTCCGAAGTTCTGAAGCTCAAAGGGATACAGTTCCCTATGACCATACATCAAATTCCAAATTTCGAAAAACAAAATAACATTTCGGTTAACGTTTATACATTGAAAAAATCAGGTAAATCTTTCTCCGTCCTTCCTTCCTTCTTGACATCACAAAAAAGAGACAAACATGTGAACCTTCTTCTCATACAAAACCAATATTCTGATGACAAACCGATTCGTTATCATTATTGTTGGATCAAAGATCTATCCAGGCTCCTTTCCAAACAACTTAGTAAACATAAAGCGAAAAAATTCATTTGTGATAGATGTCTTCATTATTTTGGTAGTCAGGAGAAATTAGACAATCATACTGAATTATGTATAAAACTGAACGATTGTAAAATTAAAATGCCAACCGGTGAAAAATCAATTCTCAAATTTAAAGACTATAAATTCAAAGAAAAAGTACCTTTTATTGTATATGCCGACATTGAGAGTATTCTAACCAAAATTCAAGAAGGATCAAAATATCAACTGCATACACCTGCTACTATTGGCTACTATGTGAAATGTTCATACGACAACACCCTTTCTTATTACCGTTCGTATAGAGGGGAGAACTCGATGGAATGGTTCGCAAACCAACTTTCGGAGTTAATGGAAGAAATTGAAACTATTCACAATTGTGTCTATAATTTGAATATGACAGTTGAAGAGGAAACTGCATTCCAACAAGCAACTCACTGTCACATCTGTGAAAAGCCGTTTTCTCTAGGTGATAAAAAAGTTAGAGATCATTTTCATCTTTCTCCAACAAATAATAATAATAATTCTACAAATTATCGCGGTGCTGCTCATGAATCTTGCAATGTCAATCTGAATGATAGCAAAATGATCCCCATTGTTTTCCATAATCTCAGCGGCTATGATAGCATTTTATTATTGGAAAAATAGCCACCGCAATCAAAGGAAAAATTGAGCTGCTCCCAATTACAAAGAAAATTACATTTCGTTTACTAAACATATCGGAGGATCAAACTATAATTTACGATTCATTGATTCTTTCCGTTTTCTAAATTCCTCTCTAGAAAAATTAGCATCCTACCTATCAGATTTTCCAAATTTAAGAGTACAATTTCCAGAGGTCTCTAATGAAAAAATCGATTTACTAACGAAAAAAGGTGTTATGCCTTACGATTATTTTGATTCCTTTGATAAATTCGATGAAACAACTCTCCCTCTATCGAACATTTCTATAATACTCTTACCGAAAAACCATGCTCACGAAAACTATACGAAAGAGCTCAAAACGTGTGGAGTGCTTTCAATTGTGTTAATTTAGGAGAATACGTTGACATATACTTGAAAACGGACGTACTTCTCCTAGCTGATGTTTTCGAACAATTTCGCGATAGTAGCCATAGTACATACGGGTTGGATCCTGCTCCACTCATATACACTACCAGGTTATACTTGGCAATGTATGTTGTATCATACTAAAAAAGAGCTTGAACTTCTTACAGATGTTGACATGCTCCTCTTTATCGAGAAAGGTATTCGAGGTGGACTCAGCCAAATTTGCTCAAAGAGACGTGCTCAAGCCAACAATAAATATCTACCATCATATGATTCATCAAAACCTGACAGTTATTTGATGTACTTTGACATTAATAACCAGTACGGTTGGGCGATGTCTCAGCCTCTGCCTTATGGAGGTTTCGAGTGGGTCGACAGAAACATCGATGTCACCTCTATTCCTGATGATTCCAACAAAGGCTATATTCTTGAAGTCGATCTGAATATCCCAATATCTTCATGACAACACCAAGATATTCCTTTCTGCCCTGAACATATAAATCCCAAAACAGGGAAACCATCATCGTCTCCGTCTGAACCCACTAAACTTATGGCAACTCTTTTTCCTAAGAAAAAATACATCATTCATTACGTTAACCTAAAACAGGCTTTGTCTAACGGTCTTATTCTCAGAAAAATCCATAGAGTCCTTCAATTCGAGCAGTCTTCTTGGCTCAAGCCCTACATTGATTTGAATACAAATTTACGTAAAAATGCTAAAAATAATTTCGAAAAAAACTTGTTCAAATTAATGAACAATGCAGTTTACGGTAAAACCGTTGAAAATATACGAAAACATTCAAATGTGAAACTTATTACAAAATGGGAGGGTCGTTATGGTGCGGAATCATATATCTCCAAACCAGAATTCAAGTCAGTTACCATATTCAATGAAAATTTAATAGCTGTTGAATTGAATAAAACTGAAATTTACTTCAATAAACCTATATATGTAGGTTTCAGCATCCTTGATATATCCAAAACTAAAATTTATGATTTCCACTATGATTATATGCAGAAAAGATTTGGAGATAAGTGCTCCGTTCTATACACAGACACTGATTCGCTAATATATGATATTCAGGTTCCCGATGTTTACAAAATAATTCGTGAGGATGTCATTACATTTTATACCAGCGATTATCCTGAGAACAATAGGTTTAACATACCTTTAGTTAACAAAAAAGTTCTAGGGATTATGAAGGACGAAAATAACGGCAATCTTATGATCGATTTCATTGGCCTCAGATCAAAATTATATGCAACGAAGGTTTTCACACCCTTAGCCAAAATTGAAAAACTTAAAGACAATTTGGATAAAGAAGGGTATGGAAAAGATGAAATTCATCAAATTCTGTCAAATTATGGAACCACAAAGAAAGCGAAGGGTGTGAAAAAAGCCGTTGTAGATAATATGATTGAATTCGAAGACTTTGAGGAATGCTTGGAAAATTCAACCAAAAAATATGTCCATCAGCGATTGATCAGAAGCGAAAAACACCAGGTGTTTTCTATGGAACAAGAAAAAATCGTTCTGAGTGGAGAGGACGATAAGAGATTCTTGTGTCCTGGATCACACCTGACGCTAACTTGGGGACATTACTCCATCCATAATCAGTCGTTGATGGACATCGATTGATTTCGCTGAGGGTTGCAGCAGTGGAGGAGCAGAGTTCAAGAACACCTCATATTCCCGGATTTTATTATTATATATTATTATTTACTATTACTATATATTATTATATTTTTTATATTTCAATAAAATATGTATACAAAAAAAATGTTTTATTTCTTCACCTCCTACATAGTATAGTGTTTCTGAAAGTGGTTGAGGTTGGTTCAAAAACAAAGAAAATGTGTGCCCAAACCAAACAAGTTTCAACGTTTTTTAAGACATTTTAGACGTTTTCAACGTTTTTTTCTATGTGAGTATAGTCGTTTTAACGTTTTCAACAGACGTTTTTCAACGCATGTTAGTCGTTTTTCGATGCTTGCAGAGAAACTCCCCTTTATATAATATGATGAATTATTATGTTAGCAGAGTTTGGTTAGGTTAGGTTAATTAAAAAAAATGTATGTCTTTTGATTGTTTGCAGAAGAAACTAATACTCATATAACAACAATGTTAGCAGAGTTTGGTTAGGTTGGGTTAATTTAAAAAATATACGTCACTTGAATGCTTGCAGAAGGAACTAACACTCATATAATAACAATGTTAGCAGAGTTTGGTTAGGTTGGGTTAATAAAAAACATCAAACCCACTTAGATTTACAACATCCATCAAAACAACCGTAATCGAAGAACCCTCATCTAAATTCACATCATAGACTTCACAAACAACATATAAAAATCTTATATTCATACATATACATGTTTCAACCTACATGAAAAATCCTTAGATTAAGGGAAAAACTTTAATACAACCTAAGAAATCCATGAGATTAACCCTCAAAATCCACCTGAAACGACTAATCTAAATACAACCTACGTGAAAAATTCCCTAGATCTGGGGAAAAAAGTCAATCATCCATGAGAAATCCATCAGGTTAACCCTAAAAAATCCACTTGAAACGATTAATCTAAACACTCAACCTCCCTCATCTACCCTCATTTACCCCTCATTTTACCCTCATTTACCCTCATTTACCCTCATTTACCCTCATTTACCATCATTCACCCTCAATTACCCTCAATCTCAAATATGTGTATAGACCGCCACCCCATCGAACCTCAGCTGAAATCTATATAACTCGATGACGTCATCGCTGAACTTAGTTCTTGAATTACTCACCAGGTGGCGCTGTTGTCGCTCTGTCTTACGCTCTACCGATTCGTTCTCGGAAAAAGTAATTAAGTATAGGTATTTTCTATCTATTCTACTCCATCCATAATCAGTCGTTGATGGACATCGATTGATTTCGCTGAGGGTTGCAGCAGTGGAGGAGCAGAGTTCAAGAACACCTCATATTCCCGGATTTTATTATTATATACAGGGTGTAACTGAATAAGTGTAAAACATTTAAGGAGGTGATTCCTCATCGAAAAAAAGATAGGATCTTTCATATAAAGAAACTTCATTGGAGCATCCCTTGTTAAGATACAGCCCCTTAAAGGGGGTACATAAAATTTGTATAACAATTTTTTTCACAAGCACTGAAAAAGTTACAATATTGAAATTAACCTGACGTTTTGTACTACCAAAAAGACACTTAGCCAGTAATTTATTTGGTTTACCCCATGGTTGTAAGGGTGAAAACGCAACCCTAAAATTTATTTCCAATGTAACTTTTGTCTTATTATTTGTTACCATTTAAAAATTCATTTCCGATAGCCTGTTTCATTCTAAACAAAAAAATGTCTCTTGGGTTTTGCCCAAAATAAACCAGTAAGCAGCAAAACATTATTTTACGAACAACTACAGAGATACATCGTCATAAATGCGAAAATACGAAACTAATCTATCTAGTAGGTCGCTATTAGCGATAGTGACAATTAAATTGGTATGACGCTGTCAGTTTGGGAATTTTCGAAATTGAATTAATACTAATTGTGTGTTGTTGTTCTGTTCTTAATTTGTTACTTTAATAATTCACTTGTTAATAAAATGGCATACACAAATGAGGAAATGGCTGATATGCATTACGTTTACGGTCTGTCGCAGGGGAATGGGTTAGAAGCTTCTAGAAGATATGCTGAAATGTATCCTCAACGGCAGCATCCTTCACATAGAATATTTGCTCGACTTCATCAACGATTACGAGAATATGGTTCATTCGACAAAAGAACGCAGGATTGTGGTCGCCATCGAGAAATACGAACACCACAGCTTGAGGAAGCAGTACTTAATTTGATTGAAGAACAACCTACTACCAGTACTAGAAAGATTGCTTTCCAGCTAAATGTTGATCATATGACGGTATTTCGAATTTTAAAGGAACAACTCTTATACCCTTACCATCTGCAACGAGTACAGGCACTGTTACCGCGAGACTTTCCGAACCTTCTTGAATTTTGCAATTGGATGCTGGAAATGATTAGAAGAAATTGTGACTTTCTGAAGACGATAGAATTCACAGACGAATGAAGTTTTTCTCGGGACAAGATTATTAATTTTCATAATTACCACATATGGGCTGATGAAAACCCTCACGCTATTGTCGAAACTAGCCATCAAGAACAGTTTTCTCTTAACGTGTGGCTCGGAGTTATTGGGGATGATTTAATTGGGCCTCATTTTCTACCTCCTCGATTAAATGGTGAGGCATACGTTCAATTTTAAGAGAAGTGCATCCAGTACTGCTGAGGAAGTTCCTTTGGGCGTCAGAAGGGATATGTTTTTATGCATGATGGGGCTCCCGCCATTTTAGTCAAGTAGCACGTCAGCATTTAACTGAAACATATGCAAATCAGTGGATAGGTCGAGGAGGACCACATAAATGGCCCGCTCGATCCCCGGATCTCAATCCTCTCGATTTCTCTATTTGGGGCCATTCACAGCATTTGGTATATCGTACTCCTGTTCGCGATGTAGAGGACTTAAGAAACCGCATCATCGATGCGTGCAGGGTAATCAGAGAGACTCCAGGAATATTTGAGCGAATACGTGGCTCAATGCGCCGACGTCTAGACGCATGCGTAATGTTTGAAGGTAGACATATTGAACATTCACTATGATTTCTACATGTTGTGTGTTTTGTTATTAATAACTTAGTTTTGTTTATTACCCTTTAATCGTTTAATGCAGGTACTAACTACAAAATAACAATAAATCCAGTTCGCATTTATGACGATGTATCTCTGTAGTTGTTCGTAAAATAATGTTTTGCTGCTTACTGGTTTATTTTGGGCAAAAAACCCAAGAGACATTTTTTGTTTAGAATGAAACAGGCTATCGTTAAATGGTAAACAAATAATAAGACAAAAAGTTACATTGGAAATAAATTTTAGGGGTTGCGTTTTTCACCCCTTACAACCATGGGGTAAACCAAATAAATTACTGGCTAAGTGTCTTTTTGGTAGTACAAAACGTCAGGTTAATTTCAATATTGTAACTTTTTCAGTGCTTGTGAAAAAAATTGTTATACAAATTTTATGTACCCCCTTTAAGGGGCTGTATCTTAACAAGGGATGCTCCAATGAAGTTTCTTTATATGAAAGATCCTATCTTTTTTTCGATGAGGAATCACCTCCTTAAATGTTTTACACTTATTCAGTTACACCCTGTATTATTATTTACTATTACTATATATTATTATATTTTTTATATTTCAATAAAATATGTATACAAAAAAAATGTTTTATTTCTTCACCTCCTACATAGTATAGTGTTTCTGAAAGTGGTTGAGGTTGGTTCAATAACAAAGCAAATGTGTGCCCAAACCAAACAAGTTTCAACGTTTTTTAAGACATTTTAGACGTTTTCAACGTTTTTTTCTATGTGAGTATAGTCGTTTTAACGTTTTCAACAGACGTTTTTCAACGCATGTTAGTCGTTTTTCGATGCTTGCAGAGAAACTCCCCTTTATATAATATGATGAATTATTATGTTAGCAGAGTTTGGTTAGGTTAGGTTAATTAAAAAAAATGTATGTCTTTTGATTGTTCGCAGAAGAAACTAATACTCATATAACAACAATGTTAGCGGAGTTTGGTTAGGTTGGATTAATTTAAAAAAATATACGTCACTTGAATGCTTGCAGAAGGAACTAACACTCATATAATAACAATGTTAGCAGAGTTTGGTTAGGTTGGGTTAATAAAAAACATCAAACCCACTTAGATTCACAACATCCATCAAAACAACCGTAATCGAAGAACCCTCATCTAAATTCACATCATAGACTTCACAAACATTTCAACCTACATGAAAAATCTTAGATTTAGGGAAAAACTTTAATACAACCTAAGAAATCCATGAGATTAACGCTCAAAATCCACCTGAAACGACTAATCTAAATACAACTACGTGAAAAATTCCCTAGATCTGGGGAAAAAAGTCAATCATCCATGAGAAATCCATCAGGTTAACCCTAAAAAATCCACTTGAAACGATTAATCTAAACACACGCTACATGAAAAATTCCCTAGATCTGGGGAAAAAGTCAACCATCCATGAGAAATCCATCAGGTTAAATCTTAAAATTCAGTAGATCTGGGGAAAAAGTTAATCATCTATGAGAAATCCATCAGGTTAACCCTAAAAATCCACCTGAAACGACTAATCTAAACCTGATCTACGTTAAAAATTCCCTAGATCTGGGGAAAAAGTTAGTCATCCATGAGAAATCCATCAGGTTAACCCTAAAAATCCACCTGAAACGACTAATCTAAACACAACCTATGTGAAAAATTCCCTAGATCTGGGGAAAAAATCATTCATCCATGAGAAATCCATTAGGTTAACCCTTAAAATACAGTAGATCTAGGGAAAATCCTGGGTAATATAGGCCTCGAGTCTTCAAAAATGGGTGTTCCCCAAGGATCTGATTTGAGGTTAGGGGTGAATATTCAAGTGATAGTAGATAAAGTCCCCATTGTCGAAACATTATGATCTAATGTAAACAACCAGAGTGATCCAAAACGTCGAGCACCTGATGATGGTCTGATAAAGGTTGAACTGAAGATGAATGAAACGTCGAGAACCGATGAAGATCTGGAAACGTCGAGAACCTGATGATGGTCTCCAAAGATCTAAAACTGGTAAAAGGTGCAAAATGACCACGTTGGACTTTGACTTTTCATGTTCAATTCATGGGATTCTACATGAAAAGTAGCCAAATTGCGCCAGAATCCGTATAGCTATATCTACTTGACTGATTTCAACGAAGAAAGCAAAGGATTGGAGGTGACTTTAGCCAACAATGAGAAAATACTCACTAGTGGTTCTGGAAATATACAAATTTATATTGATGGAAATGAGAAAATCATCGAAAATGTCCTCTATGTACCACAAATATCCAACAAATTTATTGTCTGTGTAGTCAAACTGTGGAAAAGGAATGTTGTCACTTGACGATATGGCTGTCAAATAAACAATAAAGCACAGAATAATCAATTCAGATAGCGGAATGTCGTCTCTCACAGATATAAGTAAATTATATAGCCACACATTTCTCTAAGTGGGACACCATTGGGGGTATGGTGTTCGTTGTTCTAACTCTGATTTGACTTCAGTACTCTAGTACAGTTTTCTATCGCTTATATTATGTGAATTAGACAAAGGCGAAAAAAGAATAGATATCTATTCTGTGGTTTTGTAATCGGAGTAAAAAAAAACAAACAATAAATGTCAATGAAAACTTCATGTTTGAAGATTGATAAATTCGATTTGTGTTACTGAATCGTTGGTAGAAATATTATTCTCTATTAACTATATTATTTATCACCAGCATTTGTACAAATCCCCTTAATTTGAGAACAATGTCTCGTCGAGGAGGATCTGTTTGTATTTGTTGGGGATGTTCTTAAAAAACTGGAGGAAATTTAAGCATGTTTTCCCTCATAAAAAATCCTACAAGGTATGTCAATGGATTCATGATATATAAAAATAGATATACCTACTCAAAATCGTTACAATATAGTTTAGATTGGCATTGTGGTTGAAGGCAGCTAACAGAGAAGATTTACTCGAAAGAAACATAGTGGAACTTCATAAAAACTGCAAAATATGTGAGCATTTTGAGGACAAATATATCATTCGGGGTGAATCAAGAAAACATCATTACGATAATGCTATCCCGACAATTTTTCCTCAATTAATGCCCACTACAAGAAATAATACAGAGCCTCCCAGAAAAATAACCATCTTTTTTTGATTTTGGATCCCACATTTTCATGCACCGTTTTCTCGCCCAAAAATCACAAACAATAATTCACCCATTTCCGGCACAATTTCTTACAAAATATAGCCTTTCTATCGAAAAAAATCATCCTTCTTCAATAGGTACACATATAATCTGACCTCTCATCACCAACAAATAAACAAACAAACTGAGTCAGGTGTGAGTAAGGATGTAGTGTTGAAGAAGGATGATTTATTCAATAGTAACGGATACTTTTTACGAAATTGTGCCAAAAATGGGTGATTTATTGTAGTTTTTGCTGATAGAAAGAAGGAATCATTTTGAGTGATTTTTGGGCGAGAAAACGGTACAATTTATATTAATCTCATCTTTCACAGATTCACATAATATATATATATATATATATATATATATATATATATATATATATATATAATATATATATATATATATATATATATATATATATATACAAATATGGATCAGCATACTATTTTTCTCAAGGAAGAAAACAATAATTCATAAAGATGAGCAATAAAAAATAATATTCTCAAACGTATACCCTAACATACTATATTTATACTAATAAGAAAAGCAATGACTCCAATAGTTCCAATTTTCTTATATCCGAAAAAATATTTCACTCTAGAATCCTTTTGCAGTTTATAAAGATTCCCATTGTGTCATTAAATTGATGGAATTCACAAGATAATCCCGTTTTTTAGTGTAGTTGCACTGAGTTTTTTCTTTTCACTTTTCTCAGTGTGGCTAGAAGTGGGATTCAAGGTTTCTAATTTTTGACCCTAGAACATCAAAGTGCTGACGCATTCTTTCGCTTCTGTGTGGGCATATATTCTGTGACAAAAGTGATTTCCGGAAGATATAAGGACATTCTGAAATCAATGCATCAAATGTTGGTGGAGTATACAGGGTGAACAATCTAACAATTCCATTGCAAGCAAATATAGTAGGAACCAAAACTGAAACCTCTCATGACTTATGGCATCGGCGACTCGGCCATCTGAACAGGAAGTTGATGAGAATGTTGAGAAATGGTTTGGCAACTGGCTTAAGTTTCAAAAATGATGATAATGGTAATCCATGCATAAATTGTATTAAAGGGAAACAATGTGTGAAACCCTCCAAAGTTTCCAAAGAGAAGAAATCTCGAAACAAATTGGAGCTTATTTATCCAGATCTCTGCGGACCAATGTCAGAGAAGTCATATGGTGGAGTAAAATGATGATTGTACCAGGAAGATTTTTGTTTATTTTTTGAAATCCAAAAATTAAGTAACAAATACTTTCATGCCTAAATGCACCGTTTGTCAATTCTAACTCTAGTTCCCCAATCCCGTTTTTGTAATCTTTGGCCTGTAGCTATGCACCGTCAGCAGATTAAATAATCGAGATTGGAAATCTGACAACGTTGGTATTGCAAGATTCTTTGATAGTTGGAAATGATGAAACGTCAAAATTGTCAGTTTTGATTTCTATTTTCAAAATGACTGATGGTGAAAACACGAAAAGAATCCCCAATTTTTTCCCGGGAGAAAAGCAGAGTCTCATGAGAGTACTCTTAAAACACGCTAATATCATCGAGGACAAAAAAATAAACAAAGTTTCCAATGATGATAAATCTCAAGCTTGGAAGCGAGATACGGAAGATTTCTGGAAACTGTCGTCTGATGGCAGCCAATAAAATCTCCGATTGTACTTTGATGCCCCGCACAAGAATACAGACGCAATGTGGTCAGGTATTGGTTCATTGGGGTTAGACTATTATTTCCAAAATAAATAAGAGAGTAGATTAGATACCTGCTAGTAGCCGTTATACACTATCACCGAAAAACTATTTATGTAGCCAAGTAGCATTCTCCATAAAATAAGTTGTTTTGGGTGAAGGTGCATGAGGTGGGGTAATCTATAGCCAACAAGACACAAAGACAGACACTCCCTTGCATTCATCAACTTACAAATCATTTTGGAATTCAATTTCGTCTTCTATGTTTTCCAGGAAGCTGAGAACTGTAGGTTTTGTAGGTCGAAATCTTCGAAAAAATTTATAATTGTCCATAGTGTCGAAATAATCACTCCTTTCGTAGACGAGGAAAACCAAAGATGATATCGAGGATAAGGTCATCATCAATGAATATTTCGTCCTCCATTTTATCCAGAAATAATGAAAACTTGCAAAAAAACTCAACACTCAAAATAATAGACGTCATTCGCTAAACCACGCTTCGTTGACCGATTTGAAAATCTGAAGCTTGAACCAGATTTTTCTTGCGGTGCATAATAAACAATAATCTAATCCAGGTTTCCGTAACTAATCCGCGGAATTAGCCTACGGTGCATACGGGCGTCAAAGATTTCAAAGCTATGGTTGAAAATGAGATTGATCTGAAAATAAAATCTATCAGAACTGACAATGGAGGGGAATGTGTGAACAAGGATCTCCAAAATTTCTTGAAAATTAATGGTATAAGGCATCAAACTACAATTCCATATTCTCCACAGCAAAATGGTTTAGCAGAACGAACTAATAGATCTATTTGCGAAATAGCAAGATCTATGATGCAGGATGCAAATTGTTCTAAAAGTATGTGGGCAGAAGCGTGCAACTCAGCTGTTTACCTGAAAAATCGATGTACTCATAGTGGTATAAATGATCAGTTACCAGAAGAATTATGGACGAATCAGAAAGTGGATTTGAGTCATCTTAGGATATTTGGTTGTGAGGGATTTGTTCATATACCCAAACAGAACAGAACCAAATGGGACCCAAAAAGTAAAGAGCACATATTTGTTGGATACTGTGAAGATCCCGAAGATCCTTCAAAAATAGTGAGAGCCAGAGAATTTTGGAAATCACCAGAATCCAGTAAACAATTATACTAATGTGCCATTACATCAAGTTTTATCGCAGGAATCAAGTGATGAAGTTCAAGGAGATATGGTGGATATGGTGGAAGGAGCGGAATCACAGCATACAGAAAAATATGAGGATCATTCATCAAGTGAAAATTTATTTGATTCAGATCGAGAAGAAAGGCGATATCCCTTGAGAGAAAGAAACCCAAAAGATTTCTCAAACTTCAAGTTATTGAAGATGATCCTGTTACAGTGGAATATGCTATGTCCAGATATGACAGGGAAATGTGGAAAAATGCTATGAAAGACGAATATAATTCTCTTATTGAAAATAAGGTATGGGAGTTGGTGGACTTGCCAGGAGGAAAGAAATTGGTGGAAAACAAATGGGTTTTCAAGTTGAAAAACAATACAAATGAAGTGAACAAATATAAAGCACGACTTGTAGCCAAAGGTTTCACTCGAAAGTATGGTATTGATTTTCATGACACTTTTTCTCCAGTAGTGAGATATTCGACTATAAGAATGTTGTTTGCAATTTCTGTTGAATATGACTTTGAAGTAGACCATCTTGATGTCACAACTGCTTTTCTGAATGGCGATTTAGAAGAGGATGTCTACATGAATCAACCGGACGGATTTGTCTTACCAGGTGAAGAAAACAAGGTTTGCTTGCTGAGAAAGGCTATTTATGGATTAAAACAATCTTCTAGAGCTTGGAATAAGAAAGTTAATGGAGTTCTCATTGATATAGGATACCAAAGGTCAAGCTTGGAACCTTGCGTTTATTTCAAATCAAATGGTAGAAGTTTTGTTATAATAGCCTTGTATGTTGATGATTTTTTAATATTTTCAAATGACAAAAACGAAAAGGAAATCCTGAAACATAAATTGATGTCGAAATTCAAAATCAAGGACCTTGGAGAAGCAAAGGAATGTCTAGGGAAAAAATGTAAGCAGTAATACCATCTGCACTGTGCCTAAACTAGTACACTTACATGTCACCAGGCTTATCCCAAATACGGAAACAGATGAACTCAAGAAAATGTTGGAACCAAACTTTCCAGAAGTTTTATGCGGAAGACACAACTCAAAACATCCAGATCTATACACTTCTATGAAGGTGACCATCAAGCATGAAAACCTGAGGAAGGCATGGAAGGGCGAGGTCTGGCCAAATGGAGCTCTAGTGCCCAATTTTTTATGGAAGCGAAAGTTGACGACCCGAAATCAGGAGGATCCTTAGAATCGAAGGAAACCAAACAACTTAACAAGCTTAGTGAAAAAGGAACAACTAAACCAGGTGTTTAAACTCAGGAGAAATCAGTATTGAAAAGAACTTTATCATTCAAAAATATATAAAATGTCTATATGACTTTACTAGACGTCAACAACAACTTTCTGATCAACAATTGCATGATAAATATATGGTATATATTGGGTGTTTTCCAACATACTCCCACCTTTTCAATTCAATGAATTGAAAATGAAAAAAAATACTATAAATTAAGACGCTTGGGAACTTTCACTGTACGCCCATGTCTTGTAGTGACAGTCTGCTTCTCCATCTTGCCACCTCTGAGTTCTGGATCGGATTTGGGTCTGTGTCAATTTCTTCTTTTGGTTGTGGATCGGAATTGGGTCTGTGGTCAATTTCTTCTTTTGGTTGTGGATCGGAATTGAGCTTTTGGTCAATTTCTTCTTCAGGGTCGAGATATTTCCTCTGATGAACGACTGTTTCTCCGAGCCTTAGGATTTCTTCATTATTTGGACTCGGAATTTCTAAGGGGAACAAGCGTTGAAAAGGTCGAAGTAGTTCTCCCCCTGACACTTTAACTTTAGCTACTCTTGCCACATTATCTCTGCCAGGATAAATTTCAAGAACTTTTGCTAAAGGCCTATTTACGAGCTTCTTGTTATCCACTTCCATCAATACAATGTCCCCTGGTTGAATTCTAGCTATCTTTCTGTGACCATAATGGACCAGTTCTGCTAGATACTCCTTTCTGAATCCCCCCCTCAAATTGTCTCTCACATTTTGAAGATATTTTTGTCGTTGCAGTAAGTATTCTCTGTCTATCGTATCGAGGTCTGGGACTTCATTATTTGGGATACTCTGCAAAAACTGCAATGGACTGAGAGGAATCAATTCATCATTATTTGAGATATACGTCAAGGGCCTGGAATTGATTATCACTTCACAATCACAGAGTAGTGTAAGCAATTCTTCATAAGTGACGCTTGTTTTACCTAAATTCCTCCTCAGGAGCTCTTTTGTAATCCTTACTAATCGCTCCCACCATCCTCCCCACCATGTGGCTGTAGGAACGTTGAAAATTCATCGAATTCTCTTCACTGAAGAGAATTTCATAATCTCTTCCCAATCGATTCTCTTCAAAAAATTATTAGCTCCCACAAAACTTGTTCCATTATCAGAATAAATCGTGCAGACTCTACCTCGTCTTGCAATGAACCTTCTGAGAGCACGGATAAATGCTTCTGTGGAAAGGGATGTCACAAGTTCAAAATGTACCGCTCTATAAACTGCACAGGTGAATAATAATAACCACGCTTTCTCACCGCCCTTCAAGAAAAGTGGACCTGCATAATCCATACCAGTAACTTCAAACGTGGCAGCATTATTTATTCGATTTGCAGGTAATGGTGCGAAAGGGGTTTCAACTGCCTTTTGATTATATCTTCTGCAAACAATGCATTTAGAAATTACTTGTTTCACAGTTCTTCTGGCCTTTAAAATCCAAAATTTTTCCCTCAAAATAGCTAGAAGTGTTTTGAGACCAACATGACATGATACATAGGGTTGCTCAAAAATAAGTCTGTGAACTATATTGTGATGATTTGGTAATAAAATTGGGTATTTGAAATCTTCAGTATCTTCACTCAAAACCAACTTAGTTTTTACCCTCAGCATACCATTTCCATCCTTCATCACTTGTAAATTCTGCACAACATCTGTATTTATCTTTCCAAAACTTTCATGTTGAATCATTCTCAAAAGACAAATTTCACTCCTTTCAACTTCTTCGCATGTCAATTCACTCGAATTCCTTTCATTCTTGTTCTTTGCATTCAAGAAAAATCTGAATACCCATGCAATCATCCTCACAATCTTCGCATACTTAGAAAAATACTCAAAGTATTTGGTAAATCTTTCTGTTTCATGAACTACCGATGAAATGATGGTTCGTCTCTTTTCAGACAATAATTCTTTCTCAGAACAAGAAATTTCAGATTGTGGCCAGGATTCCGGATTTTTTCCCAACCATTCCGGACCAAGCCACCATTTATTTTCTGTGAGATTTTTGGCACTGCACCCCCTAGAAGGCAAATCCGCAATATTCATATTTCCAGGTACATGGAACCAATCTACAGGTTCACTAACGGAACATATTTCTTTGACTCGATTTCCGACAAAAGTGTTCCAATCTTCTTTAGTTTTGATCCATGAAAGTACTACCATTGAATCTGACCAATAATAGGTTTTCATGGAAGAAAATATCCCTACTTTTTTGACTGACTGGCAAAGTCTGATACCGATTACTGCCGCTAGTAATTCCAATCTCGGTATAGTGATTGGTTTTATTGGAGCGATTCTAGTTTTTGCTTGAACCAACTGAAGTGATACTACTTTGTTTTTCTCTGAACGTGAAAATATATAAGTAGCATAAGCTGTCTTACTTGAATCGCAGAATACATGTAAAGTATTCACTGTATCATTTAAGGGAAAATCACATATATGTCTAGGTACTGAGCAAAAACTCAACCACGAAATTTGCTTCAACCAATTTTCCAAATCTTTTACAATATTTTCAGGTAACTCTTTATCCCAACCGAGTTTCAATTTCCAAGTTTTTTTGCAATAGTAGTTTTGGAATCAAAGTTACCGGACAAGTAAATCCAATGGGATCAAATATTCGTTGGGAAATTGACAATAGACCTCTCTTCGTTCTGGGTATATCATTTACTTCAGTAAGGGAGTTTATATCACAGAAAATTGTATCATTCTTGAAATTCCAAGATGAACCCAACACCGAACAAACATTTTCTTCGAAGTGACATCAACATCTGAATTTCCGAACGAATGAATCCAACCCCTGAGTTCAAATTGTGCACTGGACATGATTCTAGTAGATTCTTCCTTGAACCGTAACAAATCAGACATATTTTCTACGCAAGTAACACAGTTGTCTACATAGAATGAATTTTTGAGTTTACTTGCTGTTTCCTTCAAATAGTCTGGTACTCTATCCAAATGATAATTAATTGTTGCTGCCAAGAGAAATGGAATTGAAGAAACCCCGAAAACTACTCGACGATGTCTATATATAATTTTCTTGTTATTTTTATCATCTTCCCACCAGAGAAATCTAAGAAAATTTCTATCTTCTTCCTTCAAGCTGATCTGTAGGAAAGCCTTCTTTATATCGGCAATTACACCAATCGCCCCTAGTCTGAATTGCAATAAAACTGTCGGGATGAGTTCAATTAAATTTGGCCCTGTTTCAAGACAATCATTCAAAGAATGACCTTTGTTATCTTTTGCAGATGCGTCAAAAACAGGTCTGATTTTGGTGGTTGCGCTTGAATCTTTAATTACTGCATGGTGAGGTAAATAATACACGGACTTTTCCATTTCATTTTCTCCCACCCTTTCTATAATACCTAGTTTTTCCCACTCTTGGAAAACTTGCTGATATTCCGAATACCTATTGTTAATCTTAAGCTTCTTAGTTACATTGAATAGTCTCTTTCATGAGTTTGGGATGAACTTCTACCCATGGAAGAGAAACCTGATATCTGTTTTCTTCTGTTAAAGTTATCGTCTTATTGAAATGCTGCATGGTTTCGATTCGTAAATGTTCTTTTGTTTTTATTTCTGAAGAATCCTCTAAACCCAAAACTTCTAAACTCCATAAATCTGGTATTTGAAAACTACATAAAGATGAAATTGGAAAACTATTCCTTATTTTCTGTTGCTTCCCCATTAATGTCCACCCAAGACGCGTTTCTATAGCGAAAAATTCTTCGTCTACCTTCTCAATTATACCAGTAAACAAGTGGCCTATAACATCGGCATCCAAAAGAATAACGATTTCAGTTAATATTGAGTCTGAATCAGAAATTATTATGTTTTCCCCTTTCAAATAATCAAGGTACTTTTTATTTTGGAGTCTAGGTATATAATTACATATTCTTGGTTGATCTAAGGCATCAAATTTCAATTGGAATGATTCGTCTAAACTTTATATGGAGACTACAAATAAACTGTGAACGTGCGCTTCTGTTTCTGAACCTACGAAAACACCTTGTATGATTCTTTCTTCCCTAACGTTTTTGAAATTCATTTGTTTCGCATGGGATGATAAAATATATGATCGTTGAGAAGCTGAATCTAACAGTGCTCTCACCAGCATTGATTTTCCACCTTTTACTAGTCGAATGATAATAGTTTGCAATAAAGTTTCGGTACAACTATTGATACTAGTGAGCACATTCTGTGTATCTCTTGATTGTTTATTTTGTGAATCATTTGCCTTGTCTTTCTCAGAAGATTTATTTGAAGGTAAATCCGGGCACAATATTGGAAAATGCTTTTTCCCGCATAACAAACATTTGATGAAAAATCTACAATTTTTAATGGTATGATTTGGTCTGAGGCATCCAAAGCAAGAATCCATATGACCATATCTTTTTTTTCATCAAATGTCAGTTTATTTGCACTCAAACATTCCTGACTAGAATGAGAGCGGCCACAGAAGATACAGTTCATGACTTTCTTACCTTTCTTATTCTCTGATGCGAAAATAGTAGCTGCGGAGTTCAATTCAGGTATATTAGTGAGTGGTGTGATTTTACCTTTTGATTGTTCTGACCTTTTCCAGTTTCCTTTCCGTGTGAAAAACCAGTTCGTGCTAACTTGATCCGTTCTTCACTCTCAACCTCAGCTTTCAGGAAATCTAATAAAAGATTCAAATGATTAGTAGGGTTCTTATATTCGTTTTCACCTGAATAGAACTTTGACTATTTTCTCCGGAATTGTTTCTTGCAATAGAGCTTCGATATCTCTCCCAAACCTTAGAACATCTTCGGGTAAACGATTCTGCTAAAGGATATAACATTGCCGCATACTTGTCACTTGTGACTCCCAAGGTCTCAAGAGCTCTTAATTGTGTCTCGAGCTTATCGTATAAGTTAGATAGAGACATACCTGCTTTATTAGTCATCGACTGCTTCAACACGAGATTCAGGAGCTCCCTGACGTATACCTTAATTAGGAATTCGTCCCTAGCAAACCTGGTTTTTAATTGTTTGACGGCCTTTTCATAATTGTCACCAGAAGGCGGAAAACTCTCGACCAACTCTCTCGCCGTGGAACCCTGTTCAGTAGCTTGAATCAAATACTGGAATTTGTCTTCATTGTCGATTGTAGGATCTTCGTGAATTTTCTTAAATTGATCCCAAAATCCGATCCAGTTCTTCACCTCGCCGTCGAATCTCTTCAACTCAAGTTTGGGTAATTTGAAGTTATTTCTCTTCGTTCCTAAGCTTGTGGAGTTAGCATTGCTGACTACTTCTTCTTGTTTCGTCACCTCGTTCAGATACAAATTATACTTGGTTTTGTATTTTATAGACTCCTCTCTGAATGATTCAACTGAATTCCATTCCTCTTCGAATTCATTATCACCAACATCATTTGCGAATAGTTTTCCACGAATTTGCTCATCCAGAATGTAGAGACGATCGCTTTTATCTTCTAACTGGTTGAAACGAGCTATTACGTTTTCCTTTATGGATAGTTTATCCTTCAGTAAGTTATCCAATTCCTTGCAAATCTTTGTAAATGATCGCCTCAATTGAGTTCTTTCTTTCTCTAACTGGTTTGATCTCTCCATCGAACTGTCCTGTCACGGTCGCCAAAATGTTTAAACTCAGGAGAAATCAGTATTGAAAAGAACTTTATTATTCGAAAATATATAAAATGTCTATATGACTTTACTAGACGTCAACAACAACTTTTTGATCAACAATTGCATGATAAATATATGGTATATATTGGGAGTTTTCCAACACCAGGTATCAGTGTAAAAAAATCCAGTTTTAAAAATATCATATTCCACCATAATGTGCAATCAATAGGAAATTGCATAAACATGGTACAGCAAGTAGCCGACAATTTAAAATGCTTGGTTAGATGCCTAACGGAGCACTGGCAATCAAAGCAACATATCAAAATTTTTAATATTCCAAATTACGCCCTTGTTTCCAGTTACTGCAGAGGGGAAGGGAAACATGGTGGCTCAGCCATATATGTTTCGAAGGAGCTATATAGTAATTATTTTCAAGAGGTCAACGCTCTATCAGAGGAAAAAGTTTTTGAGTGTTCTAGTGTTAAATGTAGAGCAAAAAATCTCAATTTTATAACTGTGTGTGTATATAGGTCTCCCAATAGTGATGTCAATGTCTTTTTAAACAAAATGCACTGTCTCCTTAATATTTTGAACAAAGAAAATCAAATATACTTCATAGCTGGAGATTTTAACATTGACACATTGAGGAAGGAAAACAGCGATTGCACATAATTTTTACAACTTTTAACCAGCTTTGGTACAGAGTTAACGATCTCAGAAGCAACTAGAGTAACACCTACAACTAGCAAGTGTCTAGATAACATCATTACAAATTTCAAAGGAAAAATATCCGGAACTGTTATTTCCACCGGTTTCTCTGATCATCTGGGGCAACTTCTGGAAGGTAACTTAATAAAAACTGTAAAATGTACGTACAGGGAAAAACGGAAATATAACAATGAGACTGTTTTCAAATTCTACCAACAGATTCGAGATGAAACGTGGGAAGATGTATATGATGAAAGGGACATGGATGAGTCCTACTCATGCTTTCTGCGTATTTTTCTCTATTATTTTGATATAAACTTTCCAAAAATCAAAAGTAGAAGTCAAAAGAGGGAAACAACTATGGTCATATCGGACGAGCTAAAATTCATGAAAGATCAACTTGTACTTCTTTAAACATTATCAAATTCTGATTTTAAGTATTTAAACAATTATAACATAACAAAGGCAAAGTATAACCATCTTTTGAAAGAAGCCAAAAAGCAACATTATGAAAACAAAATTGCTCAGTCAGATGATAAAATGAAAGCCATGTGGCAGACAGTAAAAGAAATTGTACAACCAAACGATCAAACATTTTTTGAAGCCGTAAATCCAATAGATAAAGCTAACAATTTCAACAGACATTTCGTGAGTACCTACTACATCCACTATGTTCTTAAATACTGGCTCCAATGAGCAGAACGATTTCTTCAGTTTGATTGACTCTCTTTCTATATCCAGCAACAACAGAAGAGGTAATAGCCATCATCATGAATATGAAAAACAAAAGAAGTACAGGCATTGATGAGGTACCAATTCATGTCCTGAAAGCCTGTGCACTAGAAATAGCTGAAATTTTAACATTTTTGGCAAACAAATCCTTTGCTCAAGGAGTTTTTCCAGAAATTTTGAAATTGGCTATAGTGAAACCACTCCACAAAAAGGGTAGCACCGAAACACTATCCAACTATGCTGCCGTCATAAGCACAAAGGGCCTATCTCACATCAAGGACAATTTCCACAAAACAACATTTCGTATATTTCATTGCCGCAACTAGTAATTATTCGAATTGAGTTGCAAAAAAAAACATATTTAACCTAATTTTTCGTATATTTTTCGAAAATATATTCAAAATAATGATATTTTGGATTTATTTATTTCAAATCGCAGATAAGCCCTTTCGCCTTAGTTATATGTCAATCTAACAGCTCAACAAATAAATACCTATGTGCACAATGATAAGAATCAATGATAGACTTTGTTAATATGAAACACTTGTTTCTTAAAAAACATCATGAAACATAATCGAACATCGGAAAACATTAAAAAAAAAATTAAATAGAATAAGATCGGTAAACTTCTTTCAATCATCTTGAACAGGAAAGTTTTCCCAAAATGACATTCGGTTTTTTGGAATTATTTTTGATGTTTGCTATGAGGCTAGTTTTTTTTCCAGTGTTGGTACCATTAACTTTGTTTTGGGGTTTTGGCATAGAGAACCCATTTTTTATTACAGAAGACTTCAAGAAATTGAGAGAAATTGCTGGTAAATTGAAATCAGTCTTATATTCCAAATTCTTATCTCCTCTGGATACCGTTATCTGAACAATATCTTTCACATATGGCCGTGGAACAGTTTTGTTAATTATTTATATAGAAGATAAGTCTTGCCATACAAAAAAAAATTCCAGAGTCATTTCCAGCACAACAACACTCGAAGAGTTAGCATTCTGGACAGCATTCTTCAAATCTGCGAAATCGTAAACTTTCCCGTGTCTTTTTAGACTCATTTCTACTTGGTGATGAAATGAGTCTGCAGACATGTATGTGTGCCCAGGTTCAAAATAATTTATTTCGGTACGTTCTTTCGCAACTGCTTCACAATTAACAATAAAAACTAAAAATGAAAAAAATGCCCAATTTTTATTTTGTGCTTTACAATTATCCAACCACAGAATAATTTTTTTCTCGACTCTATGGCGGAGAAAAAAAACAATAGAATGTGCTTATCCCATTTATTTTCTTTCGTCCGGCAATGACATCGTGCCAAACAGCAGCCACGGGCTTGAATCCACCCTTCTGCTTCGTACCTACTGGAACGAAACTTCCATTGTATGCGATAATCCTCTGTGAAAATATCACATTTTTGAACATGTCACATCTGGGCAGCATAATTACTTTTTCTAGATCAACTGAAAATACTATTTCTCCCTCAACTGGTTCCCTTCCAGCATATTATTTGTTCTAGATTTATCAGCTTTCTTTATGTGTTCATCTCATTGTTGACAGATCGCACAGTCTGGTGCTAAATTGTCCTTTTTATGGTCCTCATTATGCAGAAGGAAATATTCGCAGTCTTCACATTCCTCGTGTCCCAACTTGACGAAAGAAATATTTTCCTGTTTCAATATTTTCCGATAGAGATCGTAAGACCCAATGAAAAATGGAAATTGGTGTTTGAAACTGACGAACATTTTTCTTACTGATGAAACGCAAAAAAATCGTTGTAACAGCATCTTTTTCCAATTGAATCAGTGGATGTAGCGATTTTGGAACAATATGTTCACCAGTAACGAGTTGCTCTGGGAGATCAGTATTATTTCTCTGTTCAGATAAATCAGCGAAATGAGGTATGCAGAACTGTTTCAAGATTTGTAATAATTTGTGGCTCCGATGAGCTGCTACCATTATTATAATCATTCAGTTCAACTGCATTGCATTCAGGAAAGTCAGTTTGCCTCAGCTCCTGAGGCGTCAGATTTTGAAGTAGGTTCTTTAAGTTCGTTGCGTGCCATCTCAACGATGATTTTTCTCCTTGAGGAATTCAAGTAGCCAAATTTTGCAACAGGATTTTTGGAATTGCCCCGTGCCATTGCGGCAATAATTTTTCCTCTTGATGAATTCATTTTTATCCACCTATAATATGAAAAATAAAGATATGATAGAAAAGTTGACCCATTCGTGAAATTTATATTCGACATTCATTGAGCCTATTATTATACTTACAGAGAACAAAAAATGGCCAGTGATGTTGGAACTTTCGAAAAGATTTTTTAATTTCCTAGATATACGGAAATGCTCATTCATTTCATATTTTTCGGTTTAATCGAAAGCAACCCCAACTATCGATTAAAAAGGACACCCATTTTTTGCGCATGTAAGAACATATTTTCACGCATGAAAGAATATATATTTTACATCTTAAGTCATTCTAGGGAAATCTTGAAATCAAAAAATATTTTACTGATATACCTCGAAGTGGAAACATTATTTATGTTGGGATCGTTAAAAATTATTCGCTCTGAATATCGAATATCCGAAGTTACATATCATATTATTTACATGTGATGATTAACTAACAGTATTCAAACTTACCTGGATCTTAAATTCAACGTATTATAACCTCTTTTCACAGCATATACTTGATACTTGAGTAACTGTTTAACTAAAACTACTACTGAAAATGATTCTTGTTTATGATAAATTAGATGTGTGAGTTACTAAGGACATAGGGGCGTAAATGTAGAATACTAGAATATAAAAGGCACATCTACGTACTTCTCAATCAAATGAGCCTAATATGTCTTAGTTTTGAGAGATGAGCCGTTTTTCCCTAGTAAATGACACATGAAGTGCATTTAAGCCCTTATTTAAAACCCTATTTTCTGTTTCTGAAGTATGTAGATAGTTCCAAAAACCACTAGCAGTGTTAGATGAGCATATGGATGAAATACTAAGATCAATATCTCAAAATGGACGAATTTTGCACTCAGGCCCTTTGTGCTTATGACGGCAGCATAGGCGTATTAGTCTACTAACTTGTTTTGCAAAAATCTTTGAAATCCTGATGGCACGAAGGCTTGTATCGTTTTTTGAAAATTTCAAACTATTCTCAGACAGTCAACACGGATACCTGAAAAACAGATCAATAGAAACTGCATTGTTTCAATTCAGTACCGAGGTATTGGAAGCATTGGACGATGGTGATCTGTCCTGTGGAATTTTTGTGGACCCCTCAAAGGCATTTGACACCATTGACCACGAAATTTCACTTCATAAGTTATTTAAGTATGGTATCAGAAGTAACTAAAATCCTACTCAAGACAAAGAAAGCAAGTAGTAGAAATAACAACTGAACAAAGTAAGTTTAGGTCCAGTGCCTTGGAGATGTCTAGGGGGTTTTGCAGGGCGGTATCTTGGGTCCAATACTCTTCCTAATTTTCATAAACGATTTGAGAAACGTAGCCAATAACAACAACAACGTAAAAATTATAAACTATGCGGATGACACCAATCTTATTCTGAGGGGTCCCAATCTAAAGGATGTCACTGATGTGGGTACCTTACTTATGAAAAGAAACGAACAATATTTTCGTGAAAATAATCTGACCATTAACAACGAAAAAACTGACTGTATGTTGCTGACGATCAATAACATACAAAAACCGGATACCATACAAATCAACGGACAAAAAACAAAATGTAGTTCTTCGGTTCGATTCTTGGGAGTCCACATCAATAACACCATGACAGGTGGAGAGGCTAAGCAACAAATTGTCATCAATAACGTATGCAATTCGAGTATTGAAGCCAAACCTGAATATAACAGTGCTGCTGTCGGTCTATTATGCAAATTTTTACTCTAAAATTAAATTTGGTATTGCAACACGTGGACGTTGCTCAGGATTGATTAAAATTTTCAAGTGTCAAAAAAAGTTATAAGAATAATTTTTGGCATAGCCTATGATGGGTCATGCAGGGGAATCTTTAGAGCAAACAATATGCTGACAGTACCTGCAGTTTTTATTATGGAGTCAATTACATTTTCAATGAAACACAAAGAGTATTTTCACAATTATAGAATTACCCATGATCACAGTACTCGGTTCAGAAATGACTATAACTATCCTATACATTCAAGAACTGTGTTTGAGAAAGGTCCACTATATAAAGCTATTAAATTTTTCAATAATATTCCCAATGGAATAAAGAGACTTGATGACTCTAGAAGCTTGTTGAGATCGTTGCGTAATTATTTATGTAATATGGAGCCTTATTATATCGATGATTTCTTCTCTTCCACCGATATGTAATTTCTCATATTTAATTTGCCTGTATTTTAGTATAGTATTTTATTTATTTGTGTTTTGTAATTCATTTTGTGATTTTGTAATCAGTGACGTATTTCTCAGACCATAACTCTGCTGGAATAAATAAATCTATCTATCTTTTTTTTTTTACAATCTCGAGAGGAAAAATCCCTACGGATACGCTCGTTGCGCATGCCGGGCTCGCACCGACTGAAAAACTTCTCTCCTCCGATAGGTACTGCGCAGGAATCACCGGATTGGTATAATCATCTACGCAGTACTGGTCTGTATTTCGTTCTTGTATCTATTCTTCTTGTTCTTTCGTTTTCATTACTGTCCTAATGAAGTTGTGTATATTCTTCCATTTTTCCCTCTCCATGATCATCACTTCCAGGAAGTTCTCAGTGTTTAGGTAGGCAGTTCCTATTGTTATATGTAGCGTCTGCCTTTGGGTGTGCCATCTGGGGCAGTCGAACAATGTATGTGCTACTGTGTCTATCGCTCTGCAGTATTTGCATTCCTCTGTTTCTGCTCTCTTGAATCTTTTCAGGTATGTTCTGAAAGCCCCATGGCCTGTGAGGACTTGTGTCAGGTAATAGTCTGTGCACCGATGTTCGCATTTCAGCCATTTCCCAAGTTCTGGGATCAGCGTTCTTGTCCATTTAGGGTTCTGCCAAGCATCCAGGGTTCTTTCCTCTTTTTTTGCCTGTTGGTTCATTTCGTCCCTCAGGTGGAGTCTGTGTCTTTCTTTGGCTAACAGGTATAGCGGAATCTCTCCTGCCACTACATTCAATGCTTTTGTTGACGTTGTTCTATAGGCGCTGCAGATGCGAAGTAGGCTTTTTCTTTCTACTTTTGTCAGAAGGTTTTTGTATGTTACATTTTCTAGAACGGGGTGCCATATCTGTGCCCCGTACAGTAGGACAGATTTGACAACTCCGTGTAACATGCTTCTTTTTTGGGTGCTAGGTCCGCTAATCTTTGGCATGATCCCTGATAGTGTGGCTATTCTTTCTTCTGTTTTCTTTGCTGCCCTACGTATATGTTCCCTGTAGTCTCCGTTCTCGCTCAGAGTGATTCCCAGGTACTTCAGGTGTTTTACTGGTTGAGGCGATGTCTCTCCTGCACGGAATACTATATTGTCCTTATTCCTAGGACCTTTCAGGACCACTGTCTCCGTTTTGTGCTTTGCCAGTGTGAGACCATTTTCCTCCATCCAGTTTTCCACGATTTCTATTGCAATTTCTGCTTTATGTTTCAGTTCATATTCGCTGTTTGCGCGCACTATTAAAGCTAAGTCGTCGGCAAAAGCGACGGCCTCGACTCCTTCCGGGTAACTTTTCCTGAGAACTCCATCATAGGACACGTTCCAGAGAGTTGGTCCAAGGACTGATCCTTGTGGAACTCCCGCTGTTACCTCCACTATTTCGCTATTTCCAATATCCAGTCCTCTGTTCAGGAGGTAGTCGTCTAGGATGTTCAGTAGATACTGTGGTGTTCTCAGTTTTTTCAGAAACTTTTTGATATTACTCCAGGGCAAGCTATTAAATGCGTTCTTCACGTCGAGGGTTATCAGAATTCCCCATTTATCAGGGTTTGTATCTATGGCCAGGGATATAACCTTTTCGATGGCTTGAATGGTTGACATTCTCTTGCGAAAGCCGAATTGATTTTCCGAGATCCCCTGTATATCCTCTATGTGGGCTTCGAGTCTACCCTTGATGAGTGCCTCGTAAAGTTTACTGATTGCATTCAGGTCTGTATTTTGTTTCTTCCGAGTCAGGTTCTGAAGTGCCTTTTGGGATCAATACTAGCTTTGCGACCTTCCAGCTTGTCGGGAAGATTTTTTGGCATAAGCATTGGTTAAGGAATTCCGTAAGCCAGTTAGGCTTTTCCATCCCAATTTTTTGTATGATTTCCACTGGGACCCCGTCGGTTCCAGGCGCCTCCAGTGTCTCTAGGCATGTTTTCACCTCTTCTATTGTAAACGATCGAAGGGCGGTCTCTTCCTCTCTCCTGACGTTTATATTGGTTCCGCATGGAAAAAGTTCTATTACGGCTTTTGCTTTTGATTGTCTGGTCAAGGAATACGGCACATAGGATCGGTGCTGTTTCATAACGATTTTGAAGCCTTCGCCTCATATGTCGTTTTCGAGGTCTTTCAGTAGTTCCTGCCAGCACTTTTTTTTCGATTCGTTTATAAGCTTTCTGAGTTCCTTCTTTGCTGTCTTGTATAGGTCTTCTGCTTCTTCTATTTCTCTAGCGTTGGTATGTCTGTTTCCCCTCTTTCTCGTTATTTCCCTTCTGTGGCGTGTGCATTCTTTTCTCTTATTGGCGATGTCTGCGTTCCACCAATATACGTTTGACGTTTTGGTGTCGTTTTCTATAAGACATCCTCGGGTATTTTCCGAATCGCTTCGTTGTACTCTTTGAGGTTGGGTGGTATTTTTTCATCTGTGAACCAGTTTATTAGTGTCGTACATGCTTCCCAGTCAATGGTACTAGGATATTTATTTTTGTTTGCAGACTTCCCGCCGATGTTATATTCTATGAATTAATACTCTGTAGGGTTTCGTCATCGAGGACGCGCCAGTTCGTTATAGATTTTGCAATTTTTTGGCTAGCCAATGTGACGTCGATGAAGGATCCCGTTGCTCTTCTCACGAAGGTTGGTTTACTCCCTCTGTTTTGGACTATCAAGTTAGGAGTTGAAGTCCAGTCCATGAGGATCGTTCCTCTGGCATCTGTTGTGGGAGAGCCCCATTCTGCCGATTTGGCGTTGAAGTCTCCAGCTATTATTTTTTCGGATTGACATCTTCTAGCTTTCTGCATGATGTTTTCCAGCTTGTCTCTGTAATCTTCCCTCGTGATGTTTGGTGACAGATATACACTGAATGAGGTAAAGCTTGGGAATTCTATTGTCAGATAACCCTCGAATTTTTGTATCTTCTGTATACATATTCTGTTGTTTCTTATATACACAGCGACGTCTTTGGCTGTATCTGCTTACCATCCTCGGCCATTGCATATTTTCTTGTTAGGCTCGCTGACCACTATTATGTCTGCATCAATGTCTGTTGCGGTTGCGAACGCTGCATCGTGTGCAGCTCTGTTTCTACCAAGGTTTGTTTGTAGTATTGTCATTTTCTGGGTGCGCTCAACTGATTTTCGGATTCTACTCCCAGTGTTTATCGGTTTAGATTTGATTTCTGTTAGGTAATCTACCCCTCCTCCTCTTTCTAGCTTCCTTTATCAGTTCTTTATAAGCTGGGCATCTCATGCTGCTATTTCGGTGGCCCTCTTGCTAACAGTTATGGCAAAACTCCTCATTCTCTTCGGGGCATTCTTTCGCGTTGTGACCTCCTTTCCCGCATCTCAGGCAGTCGCCTGTCCTGTCTTCCCCAGTGCACTTCTGTCTTACATGTCCCATTTGCTGGCACTTGTAACATCTTTGGAGCTGTATTCTTTCTCTGACGGTGCAGCTCAGCCAGCCTACTTTTATGTGTCCCGTTTTTATCAGGCTCTCGGCAATGCTTTCCTGTAGCTCTACTGTTGCGTTTTGTGTTCCTATAGAAGTGGGTCTGAGAGATCTCACTGTTATGTCTTCAGTGTTCTGCAGCTTGGCCTGGTCTTCGATTGCTTTCAATTTCCTCCTTATGTGTAATCGTATCCAGTCCTAGAACGTGCACAATTTTTTCTTTCCCCCTCTTCGCGACTACATCCGTTGCAGATCCTGGGGTCTCCTGTATTATGTATATATTAGGAGCAAACATCCTTGCCGTGCTGAGTCCTCCCTTGACTTCTAATAAGACCCCCTTGCTTGGTTTTTCTCACCCTATTGACTTGGATGTTTGCTCCTTCAACTCCTTCTTTGACCTCTTTCAGAAGGTCGGCATACGACTTTCCGTCCTTGCTATTGACAATAACGACGCTCCTGTCTTCTTTGTTCCAGCTATTTCTGTTTGGCTTGGTTTTTTTACTGTAGAAATTAACTTTCATTTCGATGTCCCGGGCTCCTATCTCTATGTATTTGCGTGCCTTCTCTTCCTCCAATTCTTCGGGTGCTATCAATGCAAGCTCGTTCCTTCCCATATTCTTTGCCTCCTCTAGGGCTCTTCTCATGCTGGTTGCAAGTCGAAAGTATTTCGTGCTATTTCCGCCTTGTTCAGGTGTTTCTGGCGGCATTATTTTGTAGACGTACTTTTCATTCGCCTGTATTACCCCTTGTGCAGGAATTTTTGTAGTGACTATCATGAAGCCAACTTTTCCATTCTCATTTGCGTCTAGCTCGATAGTTTCTAGTTCCTAGGAATACCTCCACTCATTTGCTCTTCTTCGGTGTATACCGCTACATCTCCTTTTGTGTTCAGCATATATTCCCTTCTATCCTTTTTGTTGCTTGGAAAGCTTCTTCCGGCCCGTCTTCCTTGGTTAAGGCAGACATTTCTTCTTCCGTGGTGATCTCTTTTAGATTGTCTTTAATTTTTTCCGCTTGTACGCGGTTTTCTACTTCTTTATTGATGCTTTCCTCGTCTGCTTGGGTTGCTACGTCGTTCCAGCATTTTGTAGTTTGTGTGTGTGTGTGGCCCTTTTATCTGCTGCCTCCACTTTTTGTGTTTCCCCTGTGGCGCTTATTGCGTTCTCCAGCCATTTCTTTTGCTCTTCTGTCTGAAGTCGCTTGATGTGTAGGTTTTTTTTATTTCTTTAGTTTCCCTTTTGGTTTGTATAATCCTTTATCATCTCGTTTACGCAGTGACCTGCTCTATAATGGCATCTAGGCTGTTTTTGAGTGCTACTCCGTCTCTGTGTGCACTTTTTTGTTTTTGTACAGGTGTGCTGTCTGTTCTTTTACGCTTAGACCACTGTTCCAGTTCGTTCTCCCCCTGTGTGTCAGGAATTAACTGCATTCCTAGGAGTTCATTTTCGCTTTTCGTTTCTTTTTACGAGGTTTTGGCTTCTGTATGCGTCGCTGGATATAAGCTAATTTCGCTGGGTCCAGGAGGACTCCTGATAATCGAATCCCTTCTTTCGAATGGGTTTATGTTTATTGGTATGTCTTTGGTTTTTAAATATTCTTCCATCTTTGTTCCACGAGTAGGGCCGTTTTAAGATGTCCGGTGTGGCAGTGCGCCCATACCACACTAAGGCTGTTTACATGCGAGGGTCGCCAAGTACTCGCAAGACACCGTTCGCGACTAACTGTCGTGTAGCCATCCACCCATTGACACGGTGCGTTTAACGCCTTGGGTTCCGTATTCAGAGAGAAAAGAAAAAGTAAGGAAACGGAATGACCCCTAGCCCTCGGTAACCTAATAGCGTCGGGGTCGGAAGTAAACAAGAGTTTGCCAAGGGAGGCCGACAGGAGAGGGCTACAGAAAGGAATACTGACCCAAAGCTAGTTGACGAGAGTCAGTATTAGCTCGGGAATCCCGGGATTGCCAGACCCGTGCTTGCAAGATGCAAACTGTTGTATCTCTTTGTATTTGGTTTTAGCCAAATGTATTAATTCAATATTATTTTAAATACGAAACAAGGATCTGTCTGATATTATATTGACAACCTTCAAATCCGTCCTGAACAAAATCAATCCTTAACTACTTGATGGATAATCATTAAAATACAATGTGATGTAGAAAAAAGAAAGATAAAATAAGAAACATAACATAACACACGCCCTTTTCTTAAAAAAAATAAAAAAAAAGTTAATTGAATCTTCTCGGAATAATAATTTTTCTTCCACTTCGTGTTACTATGCCGCCGCCAGCATCGTTGTCGTAGCTCTTGGGTGGAACTTCAACTTCAGGATATTCTTCACTAGACTTCAGTGATTCATGCCCAACTTCATGATATTTATTATCTTGATTTCTTTCATTGAATTTGAACTCTGGGCTGTAGTAACTGGTAAGGTTTTCATTAAGTTTCACTGATGTTGAGGGTGAGCATTTATAAGGTCTGAGATGTTCACGATTTCTTCTGTAAATTACTTGCTCACTTCTTTCAAGTATGTTATAGTCATTTTCTCTGTTTCTTCCCACTACTTCTCCTAATTTCCATTCGTTATTATGTTGAAATAATCTTTTTTGACCAATCTGTAATTCGCTCAGTTTTTTTATGTTAATGTCATAATGCTGCTTCTGATTGAATTGATTTAACTGCATTTTTTCTCGAGATGGTTCTATTTCAAAATTAGGAATCAACTGACTCTCGGGAACAGGCACTAGAGTACGAAGTCTTCTACCCATAAGTAATTCAGATGGAGAAGGTATCCCATTCTTTGGAGTATTGTTATAGTAGAGGATAGCCAATAAGAGATCTTCAGAATTATCTTCCAAAACTTTAGTGAATAGATTTTTTATTATTTGATTGTGACGTTCTCTTATACCATTCGATCGAGGATAGTGGGGACTCGAAGTAGTTAATTTTATATTATAATGTTCAGCAAACATTTTAAATTCAGAAGAGCTGAAGGGCTGACCATTATCGGAAAAAAATTCCAAGGGAAGACCAAATGAAACGAATATATTTTCCAGATTTGAAATTACTGAAGAAGCGGTTTTACTCTGCAGTTTATTAACTATTAAAAACTTACTGAAATAGTCAACGACTACAAGAAAATCTATGCCATTAAAATATTTAAAATCTATACCAACTTTTTGCCATGGATAATCTGGAATTTCATGAGGTATGAGTGGTTGTTTTGGATTGTTTTTCGAATGTCTTTGACAAACATCACACGAGAGAACAAAATTTTCGATATCTCTCATGATTCCTGGCCAATAAATACCGTATTTAGCTAGATTCTGACATGCTGTGACTCCTTGATGAGCTTTGTGTATGACAGATAGAAACTCATTCCTCAATAGTTCCGGGATTATTAGTCTTTTTTTATAGAATAAAACGTTTTCATGTGAGTAAATATCATCACGTAATGACCAGAAATGTTTAATATCCGGGTGTAAGGTTATTTTATGATGTGGCCAACCTCTTTCAACATGCAGCATAATTTGTTTCAATATTGGATCTCTAGCTGTTGCGTCAGTTATTCTTTTGACATTTTCTTCTGATGTAGCAACAATAGAGAATATATGTGCTCCTTGATCAATATAATTTGTATTTATTATATCTGTTCTAGGATCTCGACTCAAAGTATCAGCTATTTGCAACCTCTTTCCTGGTATGAACACCAAATATATATCATATCTCAATAGACGAATCATAAGTCTTTGTAGTCGAGGTGATAAATCATCAATATGTTTTTTACGATGCCCAGTAGGGGGCGATGATCTGTATGAACTTCAAACGATCTGCCATATAAATAATAGTGAAATCTCTCACAACCATAGACAATTGCAAGTAATTCTTTTTCAATTTGGCTATAACGTTGTTGTGTTGAATACAGAGATACTGATGCATATTCAATAGGCGAATTGTTTTACAAAACAACAGCGCCTAGTCCATAACTTCTCGCGTCTACTGACAAAACTATATTTTTTTTACTATCGAAGTAACTCAAGACTGGTGAAGAAGTAATAATTTTTTTAAAATCATTGAAACATTGTTCTTGTTCTATGTCCCATATCCATTCATTTTTTTCACTCAGTAGTTTTCTTAAAGAAAAAGTTTTTTGAGATAAATTTGGTAAAAATTTTGCTAAATTTTTTTAATTTTTTTTTTTGCCTGAATTTATTTTCATCTGGTTTTATACCATATTCATTAATTATATGTCCCAAGAATTTCACCTCTGTTAAAGCAAATTTAGACTTTTCTTTGTTCATTCCTGCATCTTGAATTTTTTTCAAGACTCTTGATAAATTTTCATTATGTTCTTCAATATTATCACCAAAAACTAATATATCATCGAAATATACGATCACACCTGAAAGATTTTCCAAAATACTCATGACGATCCTTTGAAAAATTTCTGGAGCACTACATATTTCATATGGCATTCTTAAATATTGATATCTATCAAAAGGTGTTGCTACTGTACACAATCTTGAACTCTCATCATCTAATGGTACTTGTAAAAAAGCTGACGATGCGTCTAGCACCGAATATATTTTCGACCCATTTAATTGTGAAAATAAATCTTCGAATTTTGGAATTGAAAAATGTTCCCTTCTAATATTTACGTTGAGAGTTCTTGGATCCATACAAATTCTAACATCCCCATTAGGTTTATTGACAACAACTATTGGATGAACCCAATCAGAGGGTTCATGAACTTTTTTGATCAAACCATTTTTTTCCATTTCATTAAGTTTTTCTAAAACTTTATTTTTTAATGCCAAAGGAACTTTGCGCGCTGCATGAATTTTTGTCAAGGCATGTTCTTTCAATGTTATTTTACATTTTTGATTGTGCAATCTTCCAATTCCATGAAATGTTGATTGATAAGTCGAAAGAATGTCTTCAATTCTATTTATGAGATTGATTTGAAAATCATTATTAGGTTTCATTATATTCAAATCAACGCATCCTTGTAAACTCAAAATAGATTGTGATGAATCAGATTCAATTATATGGAAAATCAATTCCTTTTTAATACCTTTATTTTCACATTCTAATGCTACAATACCTTTTGTGAAAATTTCATGTCCCGAATATGATGTCAATGAAATATTATTCTTCAGTGGATGTTTCTCTTTCTCACTTCTGATTTTCAAAAATTCAGTTTCATTTAAAATATTAACATCACTTCCAATTTTTTTTTTTTACCAGAAATTAATAAATTCATTCCATTCAATAGAATTGTTATTTTTTTTGTAATTACCAAATAATTTGTTTGTCTTACATTTATTATTTATTCTTATATTTTATTTTTTTTTTCTTGAACTTTGAAATTCCTACACATGTGAGACAAATGACCTTTCTTTCTACATTTGGAACATATTTTAGAAAATGCCAGGCAGTTATTGAAATGATGTGAATAACCACATTTGACACAACGAAATTCTCTGCTTGCATATATACATCTTTTGATTGATTGTACTTTGTTTTATGATATTGTGTACTTGTAGATGGTTTCGAAATCATATTCACATGGATATTATCCTCCAAATCAATTTCATTTTTTGATGTATTATTGATAATTTTTTGGGTATTTACACTGATTTCCAAACTACGACATATATCAATAGTCTCATTCAGTGTTAAATTTGGTTTTTGTAATAAATTTTCTTGTATTCGTTTATTATAAACCCCGAAAACGACTCTGTCTCTCAAAATATATCTTTAAACTCACAAGGACAGATTATTTCTGTTAAAAATTGATCGAAGTTTCATTTGGTTTTTGATTTCGATTGAAGAATTTGAAGTGAAGGAGTACTAAATTTTTAATTGGGTTACAATAATTTTCAAATTTTTTCAAAATAATATTATAATTTTATTTACTCTCACCTTCACTATACTCGAATGTATTATAAATTCTTAATCCTTCATCGCCTATGATATTTAATAATATGGCTATCCTCACTGTATCCTCCTTCTTGTTAGAACCACTTGCAATCATGTATAACTCGAACTTTTGCTTCCATAACTTCCAATTTTCGCATATATTTCCGCTGAATTCCATCACCGAAGGTGTTCTGGCTGAATTTTTATCCATTTTCTTGGATATTTTTCTACTGCGCTTCTTCAAGATGAATTAGTTTACCGCTGCCACCATGTTGTATCTCTTTGAATTTGGTTTTAGCCAAATGTATTAATTCAATATTATTTTAAATACGAAACAAGGATCTGTCTGATATTATATTTGACAACCTTCAAATCCGTCCTGAACAAAATCAATCCTTAACTTCTTGATGGATAATCATTAAAATACAATGTGATAAAAATAAGAAAGATAAAATAAGAAACATAACATAACACACAAACCCCCTGGGATAATCTATCTATCTATCTAGGAATGAGAATTTGTAGAGACCACTACGGAAATATCCAGTTAGATCAGAAGATATATTGACAAAATTCTCGCCAGATTTAGCATGACGGAGTGTAAACCTATTGGTACACCTATGGAAACAAACTTGCAGCTAAGAAAAGCGAACAGTGATGAAAAACAGCCTCATGTACCTTATCAGTGTTTGATTGGATCACTTATGTATCTAGCTCTATGCACAAGACCAGATATTTCACATGCAACCAGTGTACTTAGTTCAATACCAGTTTCACACTGGAACACTGGAAACATGGAAAACGGATATTGAAATATCTGAAGGGATCATTGTCTTTTGTTCAAGAAAAGTGGGCAATATATAACTGGATATGTCGACGCAGACTGGGGTGGAAATGTACTGGACAAGCGATCATATACGGGTTATGCATTTACTCTGGCAGAAGCAGTTATTTCTTGGGAGAGTAAAAAGCAGCAAACAGTGGCTCTTTCCAGCACTGAAGCTGAATTTATGGCATTGACAGAGGGAGCTAAGGAAGCAATTTACTTAAAGCGATTGTTTTCGGAGTTGCTGCATGAAAAATCCGAACCAATGGTGATTTATAATGGTAACCAGAGTGCACAAAAGCTTTATGCAAACCCTATTGTACGTAAATAAACTTAACTTGGTTTTACTAATTTATTTCACACTTAAATTTACAACTAATTCATATTACTAACTACGCCACTGTATCGCTCGACGTTATCGGCTGCTCAGACTGACTACTTCCTCTTGAGGGCTGCCTATTTATCTCCGTTACAGAATTCTCGATGTTTCCAATTCTGGCGGTTGGCAACCAGCATGTTCCAGTTATTTCCAATATCGACCGTTGTTATCCGCGGCGGCGTGCTTGGATTGTTCTCGAATATCTCCGGGGATGACATCATCGTTGTCGATGGCAACGAATAAGGCGACAGGTCCGGCCTAGGTTCGTTACATTGCCCCCTTCTTAAAGACATTTCGTCCCGAAATGTCATCCTTGGAGTGTGACGATATCTGCATGACTCCCCATATTTGCACCGTGAAGTTCGATGGAAGTAACACTCCACGGTCTTCATAACCGGTCGTGGAAGAGGGTTACAGCAAACCAAAATCTTGACGCCGCTGGATCTGAATATCGCCTCCAGCATACTTCTTATGACTCTCCAGTCCAACCCATCAATACCACAGGACAATTTTGGAATTGCTAGATCCACCAGATTCTGGTCCACCATAGTGTCTCTTAGTTTGGTGAGACTCTTCCAGACATCTTCATAGGACGGTTTGTCTTGGGAATGCCTCTTGGTAACTAGGTAGTTGATGTTTCTCTGGCCTTTCTTCAACTGTAGCACCCCACCAACTTCTGGATTCTGCTCCCGCAGTGTTTGGAGTTGACCAAATTTCTTGGAAAACACTACGGCGATGCCCCTGGACATTCGAAGATCTTCTGCCACACAGTGCGCTAGTGCGTAGTCAGCAGGCACCTCGAAAAGGTCTCGTGACTCCTCTCTAGTAACCCCATGTAGAACTTTCTGCCCGTTTGAATACAAGGACATGAACTTCTCGAACGTCATATCATCCTCCGGTGGCTTGAGGGTGCGAACTTGGTCATGGTTTCCAGCGTAAGGGGCCAACCTGTTGAAATGGACGACCCTTGGTTTGCCTCGGGGTGGCTTATGGATTCGGTACACAAGGTCGTTTATCCTTTTCACGATCTTATACGGGCCTTCCCACGAGTTCCGCAACTTTGGTGATAGTCCACGACGACGTTTGGGGTTGTACAGCCAAACCAGGTCATCAACCTTAAATCCTCCAGCGTCGGCCTTGATGTCATAGGTCTTCTTCATTTTATCGCTGGCACTCTGGATGTTCAACCGGACTCGTTCGTGGATGTCGTCCATTCTCTGCCGAAGTTTGCTGACGTAGTCCTCTCCCGCAGTGTCTTGTCCTGGCGGTATCCCAAACTTCAGGTCACAAGGCAGTCGCAGTTCTCGGCCCATTATAATACTAGCAGGAGTTTGACCGGTTGACTCGTGTACTGCGGATCGATAGGCCATCAGGAACAAATTAAGATACTGGTCCCAGTCTCTTTGATGGTCAGAGACAACCTTGGACAAGTGGCGGTTGATCGTCCTGTTCATCCGTTCCACCATTCTATCGGACTGCGGATGTAGGGCCGTGGTTCTTGTCTTGCGGATGTTCAGCAGTAGACATATTTCTTGGAACAGGTTGGATTCGAAATTTCTGCCTTGATCCGAGTGCAGCTCCATTGGAATACCGACTCGACATATCCACTCTTTCACCAAGACGTCGGCGACGGTGATGGTTTCCTGGTTGGGCAGGGCATAGGCTTCTGCCCACTTACTGAAGTAGTCCATTGCCACAAGGATGTATTTATTCCCGTGGTCGGATGCGGGAAACGGGCCGGCGATGTCAATGGCGATTCTCTCGAACGGGCTGCCTACGTTGTACTGACGCATCGGGGCCTTGGGTCGTATTCGAGGTCCATTGCTAGCAGCGCATACAGCGCACTTTCTGCACCAGTCCTGGACGTCAGCTTGACAATTGGCCCAGTAAAACCGTTGCCTCACTTTCTGCAGGGTCTTCGTCACTCCCAGATGTCCTCCAGCGACTCCATCATGGATTTCCCGCAGCACTTCCTCTCTTCTGTTCCTGGGAACAATTATTTGGCGTCTGTCTTCCCCACCAATCTCGGCCTCCAACACACGTTTCAGGATCCCATTGTCCAGAATAAGAGAGTTCCATTGTGCCCAATAGGACTCAACAGCCGGCGAGTAACCTGCGACTTCCTGCCATGATGGTCTTCGATTGCCCTTCTTCCAGTTGACGACTAAGCCAAGGTCGGGGTCTTTCTCTTGGTCTTTCTGGATCTTGCTGTCATTCCAGTTGTCATCCATTGCCGCGGTTCTACAAAGTGTTGCTTCTTTCTCTTCTGCTCGTCGGCAATGTGAGCAATCATCTGGACATGGTCTTCGCGACAAGGCATCTGCATTCTTATGGCTAGTTTCGGCTCGATGTTCGATCTCGAAATCGAATTCTTGGAGTCTCTCGATCCAACGTGCTACTTGACCCTCAGGATTTGTGAACTGTAAGAGCCATTTGAGAGCTGCATGGTCAGTTCTCAACAGGAATCTTCTTCCATACACGTACTTGTAGAAGTGCTCCACTCCCTTTACAACAGCTAACAGCTCTCGCCTGGTGACACAGTAATTGCGCTCTGGTTTGCTAAGCGTCTTGCTGAAATAACCAATGACCTTCTCCTGTCCCTCCTGGATCTGAGATAGGACAGCTCCAAGTCCCACGTTGCTGGCGTCCGTATCCAAAATGAATTTCCCTTTGGGTAGGGGATAGCTCAGTATAGGTGCGTTGATCAAAGCTCCTTTCAGCTTCCTGAATGAGTCTTGACATTCTTCGGACCACTGGAACTTTGTTTGGCCTTCCGTGAGCCTGGTCAGTGGTTTAGCGATGTTGGCGAATCCCAGCACATATCGGCGATAGTATGTGCATAAACCAGGGAAACTTCGAAGTTGGTGAATGTCTGTTGGGATGGGCCAATCCTTAACAGCTTTGATCTTCTGGTCATCCACTGCTACTCCTTCCCAGAGACAACGTGGCCGAGGTATCGTACTTCTTTTTGGAACAGATGGCATTTCTTAGGGCTCAGCTTCAATCCGGAGTTCCTCAGTCGCAGGAATACTTCCTCCAAGTTTTTCACGTGGATCTCGAACGATCTGCCGACCACAATTATGTCGTCGAAATACACTAGACACGTGTTCCATGAGAGTCCCTTCAGTACTGTTTCCATCAATCTTTCGAATGTGGCGGGAGCATTACAGAGCCCGAATGGCATAACGGTGAACTGCCACAATCCTGAGCCGATGGTAAAAGCAGTCTTTTCTCGATCTTCCTGAGCCAGTTCTACTTGCCAGTATCCACTCTTCAGATCAAGGGTCGAGAAAATCGTGGAACCAGCCAACGTGTCTAGGGTGTCATCTATTCTCGGGAGAGGGTAACTGTCCTTCTTCGTGACATTATTAAGTTGGCGATAGTCTACACAAAAGCGTGTCGATCCATCCTTTTTCTTCACCAGTACGACTGGAGAGGACCAGGGACTGTCAGATGGTTCGATAACTCCTTCTTTTCCCATATCGCTGACTATTTTGTCAGCCTCTTCTTTCTTGGCAAGAGGGAGTCTTCTTGCTGATTGCCGGATCGGCCGGGCACCTCCAGTATCAATCTTGTGCTGGACCACATTAGTTCGACCCCCTTTTCCTTGTCCGGTATCGAAGATGTCTTGGTACTTTTTGACTAAATCTCTTAGTTTGGGCTGTTGAGCTGGTTTTATGTCTTTGGAAGAGATGGCAACTAATTTTTCTAGTTCTGTGGGCAAGTTGTTGGGTTGGCTAATCGTACCCCGTACGCCCCGGATCACAGATGAAACTGACGAGCAGTGCCCCAAAATTGTTCCTTTCTTCAAGGTCACTGGGAAATAATTGACATTCATGACCCTTACCGGCACAAATTTGTCAGCACGCAACAAGGTCTTCCCTAGTGCAATCCCTCGTCCAATTTTCTCATCATGAAGTTTGGGCTCGAATATCACCACGTCTCCACTACTCGCACTCACGTCCAGGCGAGCCTCCAGAATGGTTTCAGCCCTCTCAGGTACGCTTACATCTTCAGCCAACAGCACACGGATCAACTCCTCACTTCTCCCATGAAGCACCAGCTCTTCTCCGTTGACACGTAGGACGCCGTCTTTGAAATCCAATTCAAACCCTCTGGAATTCATGATGTCCATTCCGATAATTGCATCGTCTTCGATGTCCGCTACAAGTGCCTGATGTTTCACTTTAGTGCTGCCCAAAATTATTTCAATCGGTAGCTCGCCATATACAGTAGCTGGCTCCCCTGTTGCTGTGCGTAGCTTCAAGTTGTCGGTTCAATCCGTTCCGGTGTTCTGGCAAGGAAGGCCCGAGATTTGTCCTAGTCGCACCTGTATCTAGCAGCATGGTGCAAGGCTCGTTATTGATGAGACCGTCTACGAAGACACCTTTGTTCTGTCGTTGAAGGATAGCGACATATGCGTTGTTAACCGGGGCTTGCCGGACACATGCCGACGATTGTTCCTTCTCGTCGACCTTCTTTAGTTTTCCTGCATCGGAGTCGATGAATGTTGGACATTTGCTACGCACATGTCCAATTTTGCCACAATTCCAGCATCTTATCTGTCTTTTCTCAGGCAACACTTCCTTCATCACTTTTCTTATGGCAGCTTCCAAGTTAGCAGGCTCCTGTGAGTCTTTCTCAATCGTTTGAACTTTATTTTGGCTTTTGCAGCATTGTTTTGCTGCTTCGAATTCCAAAGCGCGTGCCAGTGCGTCTACGAGATGTGTTGGACGGCTAGTGTCAACGCTTGTCTGGTTTCTTGGGGAGTCCATCCAAGAATGCCTGAACCGCTAATCGCTCCATTACATTTTCCGGTGTGGCTGGATATGCGAGACGAACCAAGCGTGCAATGTCAGCTTCGAATTCTTGTAAGGATTCGCCCGATTTCTGGCAGCAATTTTTCAGTTGGGAGTGGTATACGTGTTCCAAATGGGCCTGGCCATATCGTAATTCTAGATGTTTAATCAACTGATCATAGTCCTCCTGTTCTTGGGCGGTAAGAGTTTGTAGAATATTCATCGCTTCTCCACGTAATGCAAGTGTTAGGCTAGAGCTCTTTCCCCTGCATTCCATCCATTTGCTTTGGCCGTTGCTTCAAACTGCCGGCGGTAATTTTCCCATGGAGTTTTTCCGTCGAATTGAGGCGGCTTCATGGAAAGCTTCCCTATTTCAGATATGACCCTGACATCTTGTATACCCTCTTGAACTTTATCCAAGTTCAAACTCAAGTCCAGCATTGCATTTTTGTTAACCATCTCTGTGGAGGGCACTATCAATTCGTTTTTCCAGCTTACTGATCGTTTCCTTTATTTTGTCCATTTCTGCCTCGATTCCGTCTTTGATTTCATCGCTGATTATTTCCTTCATCTTGTCCATCTCTGCCTCGACGGTTCCTATTCTTTTTTCTAGACGATTCGCCACACCACAGAGTTCTTTTTTTAGGCCTTCTGTGTTTTCAAGGAGCTTATCTTCCAGGCTTCTTGAATTTTCTAGAATTCCTTTTCTAGAATTTTCTTGAAGCTTCTCTTCCAGATTTCTAGAATTTTCGAAGCTTCTCTTCCAGATTTCTAGAATTTTCTTGAAGCTTCTCTTCCAGATTTATAGAATTTTCTTGAAGCTTCTCTTCCAGATTTCTAGAATTTTCTTCAAGTTTTTCTATTATCGGACTCAAATCACCTCCGGCAACTTCGAATAAAAATGTTTCGAGGTCCTCACCTTCTTGTATAAGTCCTTCTGCAAGTCTTTCCTGGAGTACTTGCTTTTTACCCGTTGTTTCCAGTTCCCTTTCCTCCAATTCCTGTTTCAATTCCGCTACCTTCAAATCCGCAAGGCGCACTTTTCTTGAACACATTTTGTCTTTAACGAGGTATCAGTCTGTTTCACACGAAAAGTTTATCAGTTTGTTTAAAATTCACTTCGCGAATTCTTTTCCACGGGCCACCAGTCTATTGTCTGTTTCACGCGAACAGTGTATCAGTTTATATTCCCACGCACAATTGTCCACTTTGCGAAAACCGGGTCACTGTCTATTTTGGGCGTGAAAAAAGGTCTATCAATTTATTTTTCTGACTATCCACTCCACGATCACTTGTTTATCTTCAAAATCTCGCTTCCGACACCATTTGTAACGTAAATAAACTCAACTTGGTTTTACTAATTTATTTCACACTTAAATTTACAACTAATTCATATTACTAACTACGCCACTGTATCGCTCGACGTTATCGGCTGCTCAGACTGACTACTCCCTCTTGAGGGCTGCCTATTTATCTCCGTTACATAATTCTCGATGTTTCCAATTCTGGCGGTTGGCAACCAGCATGTTCCAGTTATTTCCAATATCGACCGTTGTTATCCGCGGTGGCGTGCTTGGATTGTTCTCGAATATCTCCGGGGATGACATCATCGTTGTCGATGGCAACGAATAAGGCGACAGGTCCGGCCTAGGTTCGTTACACTATTTTCCATAACAGGACCGAACATATTGATGTTCGTTCTCATTTCGTGAGGCAAGCCGTAGATGAAAACCATATCAAGATTGAGTATTTGCCTACCGAAGAAATGACTGCAGATATACTCACCAAAGGTCTGATTGGTCCAAAACATTTCAAGATGATGAAACAAATGGGATTAGTCAAATCGAATTTCATAACATCAGATTAAGAAGGGGTGTTGAAAATATAATATGTTGTTTTATGGATTGTGTATGACAATAACTTTTATCATCTTGTATATTAGATTGGTTGTTTTGTTTATATTTTGATAATGTACAGAACTGTCAATGAATCCTTTTATAAGAAAAGTCAAGTACTTCTAAGAAAAGTATATTTAGCAAGTAATGCGTAATAACTTCAACATATTCAACTAGCATAAACTTGCTGTTTACCATATAACTTTTTATAACATAAATTTGTTTTGTTTGTTTCATAAGTGAATTTATGAGGTACTGAGCATGTTCGTTTTTTTGGGTTCTATTTTATGTTATCTCACAGCAGTTTAAATTCACTACCATATTTTGCAGAATGCAAACACGCCAGATTAAAATTTTTGAGCGAATCAATTTCAGCTTTCCCTATTAGTGTACTAGAAGGTATTTAAATCAAATATTTGTCGTCTGATACTGTGCGAGGTTTTTAATTCCAACACCTTATTTTATAAATCAATTTCCGCAAAAATGACCTATATAGAAATTGAAATGAGAGACTCCCGACTCCCTTTGATTTCGAATTTTAATCTATTTGCTTACTCATAATTTTGACAGGTAAAGAGGAAGATGAAAGATCTATTACCAATGACAATCAGTCTTACGCCCTCTGATGGTGACAAAAAGCGACAATTTGGTGCGCATGCATTGTAGTTCTCTTCTAACCTATCTGTGGCGAAATCAGGAACAGTGTTATTTCATCTGAACATATCAACTAAAATGTCCTTGAAACCTGGTAGCGCGTGCGCAAAAAAATTGACGAATGTGCTCTTTGAACACTAACTACTACTCCGCTTTGGTATGAATCTACTCCATTTTCAATCTCCAATCTACTACTATTTTCTGGCAGCAGTGTGAAGTTAGCTGCCAGCAGCCACTGCTAGAATATCCGAACTCTTTCGACAACTGCCACCTGCTAGAATTTTGGCGGTATAATATCATTTCATTGCGAACGTAACAACTTCGTTCGCAGACATCGTGGTATTTCGAAACAAACATAAAGATCATTCGAGGATGAATGGAAAATATGTTCCTCAAACGAAAAATTATAACATGCGAACGACTGCCAAGATGAAAAAAAAATGTTTTCTAGTCATATTATTGGATGTGTTCTATCGACTACTGAAAACATTATTTCTTTATCTGCTGGTCCAAAATAAACAAAGCCCTATAAAAAAAATTCAATAAATTTTTTCGACCATTTTGCGAACGACTGTCAAAATGAAAAAAATATTTTTCCGCCTACCTCTATCCAAAGTATACATTTCCTGGCCTCATTGTAGGGAGCAAATTCGTACTTTTCCTCCCTAGAGAGGAAAAGTAATTTTCCTCCCTAGGGAGGAAAAGTAAAAGTGACGTCATGGTACGTCATCAATAAAATAACTTATACAGATATTGAAGATAAAGGTTCAATTTTAATAGTAAATATACCAAATTCTAAAACAAATATAGAGAGAACGTTTGTAATCAATGCTTCACCAAGGCATGGCCCTAATTATATTGACATTTATAGAAAATATATATTGCTACGCCCTAAAACAGATCAGACACGTTTATTTGTCTGCTATAGAGCAGGAAAATGTATCAACCAAATGGTTGGAAAAATACTATTGCTAAAATTCCTAAAAAAAAATGCAGAATTTTTAAAACTGCCTAATGCCATAAATTGTACCGGGCATAGTCTCAGAAGAACCTTGGCAAGTTTACTTGCAAATTCTGGGGGAGACATTCTTGCTTTAAAGCAACACGGAGGTTGGAAGTCTACGAATATCGCTGAAGGGTATGTGGAGCAATCTCTTGCAAAAAAGCGAAAAATTTCGAACCAAATTATGGGAGTCACTGAAGTTAATGAAATTGATTGTAATCAGCCAAGTGCGAGTACTTCCGGGGGATACCAGCTGTATAATAATGTTGTTAATGAAAATATCACGAAAACTGCGTTGGCTCCAGATCTCACTTCTAGTGGTTTTCGAATAACCACTGCTCAAAACTGCACGTTTAACATTAGTATAAATAATTACTTTACCCCAAATTAAAAATATGTAGGATACAAGAATGAAAATAACGTGCCTATAAGTTATACTGTACCTTCTTCTTAGTTTTAGTTCTTTAATACATTTTGTTTGTTAGTTTCATAAATAAATGATTTAAAAATGATTTGTTATTTGAGGGAGGCGGAAAAATCATATGTATAACATGGGTGCCTTTTCCACCCTTGAATGATTACTGCCCTCCGCTACGCGTGAGTAAGTAAACTTCATCCTCTGGAGGAAAAGTAGCACTTTCCTCCCTTGTTATACAAATAGCTATTATAGTCATATGTGATGTGTGAAAAGAAAAAAAAATCAATAATTTTTTTTGAATATTTTGCAAGTAATATTTTTCATTCAAAAAATTTTAAGAAAAAAAATTTATTTTCTAGTCATATTTGATGTGATCTATGGACTACTAAGAAAATAATTCCTTGATCTGGCGTCCCAAAATATACAGGGCCCTCAAAATGAAAAAAAAAACATTTTTTTTTTTCTACTATTTTGCAAACGACAAAAAAATTTATTTTCTAGTCATATTTAATGTGTTCTATGACTACTTGTGTTCTATCTACTACTGAAAAAATAATTCCTTGAACTTCCGGCCCAAAATATACAGGGCCCTCGACAAGAAAAAAATTCAATATTTTTTTTCGACTACTTTGCAAACGACTGTCAGAATGAAAAATATATTTTCTAATAGTTTTTTATGTGCTCTATCGTCTACTGAGAAAACATATTCCTTGATCTGCCGACCCATAATATACAGGGCCCACTTTTCTTATGGCAGCTCCCAAGTCAGCATGCTCCTGTGAGTCTTCTTCAATCCTTCGAACTTTACTTTGGCTTTTGCAGGATTGTTTTGCTGCCTCAAATTCCAAAGCGCGTGCCAGTGCGTCTACGAGATGTGTTGAACGAGCTAGTGTCAACGCTTGTCTGGTTTCTTGGTCACGGAGTCCATCCAAGAATGCCTGAACCGCTAATCGCTCCATTACATTTTCCGGTGTGGCTGGATATGCGAGCCGAACCAAGCGTGCAATGTCAGCTTCGAATTCTAGAAAGGATTCGCCCGATTTCTGGCAGCGATTTTTCAGCTGGGAGTGGTATACGTGTTCCAAATGGGCCTGGCCATATCGTAATTCTAGATGTTTAATCAGCTGATCATAGTCCTCCTGTTCTTGGGCGGTAAGAGTTTGTAGAATATTCGTCGCTTCTCCACGTAATGCAAGTGTTAGTGCTACAGCTCTTTCCCCTGCATTCCATCCATTTGCTTTGGCCGCTGCTTCAAACTGTCGGCGGTAATTTTCCCATGGAGTTTTTCCGTCGAATTGAGGCGGCTTCATGGAAAGCTTCCCTATTTCAGAAATGACTTTGACATCTTGTATACCCTCTTGAACTTTATCCAAGTTCAAACTCAAGTCCAGCATTGCATTTTTGTTAACCATCTCTGTGGAGGACGCACTATCAATTCGTTTTTCCAGCTTACTGATCGTTTCCTTTATTTTGTCCATTTCTGCCTCGATTCCGTCTTTGATTTCATCGCTGATCATTTCCTTCATCTTGTCCATCTCTGCCTCGACGGTTCCTATTCTTTTTTTTAGACGATTCGCCACACCACAGAGTTCTTTTTTCAGGCCTTCTGTGTTTTCTAGGAGCTTATCTTCCAGGCTTCATGAATTTTCTTCAAGTTTTTCTATTATCGGACTCAAATCACCTCCGGGAACTTCGAATAAAAATGTTTCGGGGTCCTCACCTTCTTGTATAAGTCCTTCTGCAAGTCTTTCCTGGAGTACTTGCTTTTTACCCGTTGTTTCCAGTTCCTTTTCCTCCAATTCCTGTTTCAATTCCGCTACCTTCAAATCCGCAAGGCGCACTTTTCTTGAACACATTTTGTGTTTGACGAGGTATCAGTCTGTTTCACACGAAAAGTTTATCAGTTTGTTAAAAATTCACTTCGCGAATTCTTTTCCACGGGCCACCAGTCTATTGTCTGTTTCACGCGAACAGTGTATCAGTTTATATTCCCACGCACAATTGTCCACTTCGCGAAAACCGGGTCACTGTCTATTTTGGGCGTAAAAAAAGGTCTATCAATTTATTTTTCCTGACCATCCACTCCACGATCACTTGTTTATTTTCAGAATCTCGCTTCCGACACCAATTGTAACGTAAATAAACTTAACTTGGTTTTACTAATTTATTTCACACTTAAATTTACAACTAATTTTATTACTAACTACGCCACTGTATCGCTCGATGCTATCGGCTCTCTGAGACTGAGACTGCCCTCTTGAGTGCTGCCTATTTATCTCCGTTACAGAATTCTCGGTCTTTCCAATTCTGGCGGTTGGCAACCAGCATGTTCCAGTTGCTTCCAATATTGACCGTTGTTATCCGCGGCGGCGCGACTGGATTGTTCTCGAATATCTCCGGGGATGACATCATCGTTGTCGATGGCAATGAATGAGGCGACAGGTCCGGCCTAGGTTCGTTACAATATCTCGACATTTGTGCCATTTTTTTTCTCGCTTTTTGCGGCAATCTATAACTTTAATGCATATCGACAATTCGGTCGGCAAAATTTATGGTTGAAAACGATTTGGTTGTTTCAATATTGTTCGTTAATCCATACTATACTGCACCTTCTACGCCAACAGCCGACAATAAAGTGAAGTCTTCTTCTGAGTCGCAAATAGACGCTACTACCCCACGGATTCCTGCATCAAAGAAACCTGTACCTGCACCTGTGTTCAAAGTATCCCAAGATAAACCAAGAACTAGATCGTTTAACAAGAACTAGACGATCAGAAGTGAGACACTACACTAGTAAGACTGCTTTTTTATTCATCATTCTCCAATTTATCTTGTTTCAATAATTCTGTTCTTGTACTATATATTTATCTGTATATTTTTGGCGAAATGCAGAAAAATATCAATGTGATGCACTTGATCGTTAGGTACCTCTCAACCGGTTTTATTAGTTTGCGGGATTACATTCTCAATTGTGATGTTGATATTGTTGCCTTGGGAGAAACATGGCTAAATGAGCGTAGTGATTTGGATTCCTTAGCGATAATTGGTTATAAATTTATGCATGTAGATAGAGTAGGGCCTGAGAGAGGTGTTGCTCTTTATATAAAAAATTATATAAATTGCTCTATTCTATTCTCACACATCAGTCCATTTCTCGAGCAACTTTGGGTTTCCATAAAAGTCAGTCATAAATCTATTGCTCTATCTGTGGTTCACCGCCCTCCTTCTACATCTATTATGAACAGCATTAATGAGCTTGAGGATGCAGTGGTCAATTTTCTTCCTGAGAGTGACATATTTCTCGTTGGAGATTTAAGCTTTGATTTGATGAAACATGATCGGAAGAGTGACCTACTGCATACCTTTTTTTATTCTTATAACTTGCTCCAGCTGATTAATTCACCCACCAGGGTGAACGATGTGAGCCAAACACTCATCGACTCAATTATCGTGAACAATCCGGAATATATCACATCTACAGACGTTTTAGATATAGATGGTATATCGGACCACTTTGCCTTAATCTTCGAAATCAAACTGCCAACATATAATTACGATAAATTCATAACCCATCGTGACTTTTCCAAATTAGACATCACCTCCTTCAAAACAAATCTGTTAAGTATTGATTGGGATAACATCTATTCTTACAACAATGTGGATGATATGATTTCGTTCCTCAACAATAGCTTGATAACATTATTCAATACCCATGTCCCTTATCGTACATTTAGAGTGACCAAGCCACCAAAACCGTGGATCACCTATAACTTAAAACAAATGCTGGCACTGAAACACAGAGCCCAATTACAGTAGAAGAGATTGAGAACATCCGGATCCTGGATTTATTACAAAGACCTACGAAACTATGTATGCGGTGCATTCCGCCGAGAAAAAGCTTATCTCAATTACATTAGCGGCAGAAAAATTCCAATGCTACTTGGAACCCTCTTAGATCTCTAGAAGTTCTTCGGGATAAAATATCACCGGCCGTACCTGCACATCTTCAAAATTTCAACTTACTGAGTGAACACTTCACTAACGTTCCGATTTTAGATAGAACTGAGAGTCAACTTGACCTGATAGAAACGTATACCATTCCAAAATATGAACCTGATTTTTCATTCAGTACTGTAGATCCAGAGACTGTAATGAACCACTTGAATAAAATTAAGAGCAACACTTTAGGCTCTGATGACATCTCTCTCAGAATGCTACAGCTGGTATTACCCCCCTCACTGCATCATATAACCTTCATTTTCAATTTTGCCATTACACCCTCCACCTTTCCTTCACGGTGGAAGCACGCTAGAGTGCTCCCTCTGTCAAAATGTAATAATCCTGACCAATCTTCGGACTTAAGACCGGTCAGCATTCTGCCTGCCCCATCGAAAGCCTTCGAATTGGTTCTTAAAGAACATATGATGAACTTTGCTGATGAAAAAAAATTGATAACGGCTGTCCAATTGGGTTTTCGCGCCCAATTTATCACTACCACAGCATTGCGTTTAATAACAGACGATATACTCAAATCTCTGGATGAGGCAACTTACCCGATTATAGTAAGGCTTATTTCGACACACTTGATCCTTTGATTTTATGCAAGAAACTCATCCGGTGTTTCGGGTTCTCAGATACAGCTATATTGCTACTAAACAGTTATTTATCTAATCGGACTCAGAGTGTTATCCTAGATGGTAATGAATCAATTCCCCTTGTAAAACATTTCGGCGTCCCACATGGTTCTATCCTGGGACCACTTCTTTTCAGACGCTGCATACTTCATTACGCCGTAGACACACAACTCTATAGTTCTTTCTGTTCCCATGCGTCTAAACTCGCCGAAGCTGACATTAAAAGAAATCTTCAATTATTGTTCGATGTGTCTTGTGCCCATAACCTGAAACTTAACCCGAAGAAATCACAAGTTATGATTTTTGGTCCCAAAACTAAAAGAAAATATATTTGTGACTCTCCATCCGGATCAACAATGACGTCATATCCTTTGTGAGTGGAGCAAAAAATTTGGGTCTTTGGCTTGACATCGAATTGAGGATCACCAAACATATCAACAATTTATGTAAAACATCTTTCAATGTATTAAGACAACTTTATCCGAGTAGAGACTTATTATCGAGGAATATGAAGTTGAACCTATGCGAATCCCTCATTTCCTCTAGATTGGCTTACTGCGTCAGCATTTATCAACATCATCAGCATATTCAAAATAGCTGCATTAGATTTGCTTACGGTGTCCGGAAGTATGTCCACATCAGTGCATCCTTTAAGAACTCGGGATGGCTGAAATTAAATTATTGGAGGAAAATGCACACGCTTACCGTCACCCACAAAATTTTGACATTGGGTAGTCCTCCTTATCTACGTAAGAAACTAGTTCCGCTTTCACATAAAAAATATTCATGCAATGTAATAAACATATGCTACCCCAGGCATACTAAGACGATCTTTACCCGTAGTTTTTCCTATAATGCGGCTAATCTTTATAATACCATCCCTGTGGAATTCAAAAAACTTTCTCAAAAACAAATTAAAAAAGGATTAAAAGTTCTGTTTCTGGCAAGGCAGCAGTGATATTGTATGACGGCTCGATATTCTTCATAGTCATGTTATATAGATGTAGGTTCTTTATTTTTGAATTATATATTCGAAATATGTTTATGTTGTATGTGTGCATATTTTCCCGGTTGGGTTTAAAAGCAGCGCCGTAGCTGAACCCCGCCCTTTCATTATTTACTATTTTGTTTTGCTACTCCCATAAACTATTGTTATGTTACAATGTAAATAATGAATAAAGACATGTTGAAAAGGAAAACATTCTCAATTGAATATTGAATAGAAATATTTTTCTGTGAATTGAAAAATCCACGATAAATGAAGTTATTTTTTGTGATGGAAGATAGTGACTAAAGTTTATCTTTCAGTTGCAGTTGGTTGGTTGGTTGGTTTGAGACTGACGAGCCAGAGACAGGGTTGGCACTTAGCTTCCCTTGACACTGCGACCAGCTAGGGTCTATTGTATCACTCTGTCGTCAGTGGTTCCTCATTCAAACAGGTTTGTGCCTTTAATTAGGTTAAGAAGCCTGTTGATAAGGTTCTTCGGATTCATGCCTGTTTCCGGGCTGATCTCTCCAAAGGTTCTGTGTCGCCTACTACTTAGGGCGTCACAGTCGAAGATGATATGAGAGGCTGTTTCCTCCTCTTCATCACACAGCCTACACTCCACGGTTTCCCTGCGTACTCCCATGGTGTTTAGGTGTTTTCTTAGGCCGCAGTGTCCAGTCAACAGACCTATTATTATACGAGCCTTCGTTCTGTTCAGGTTCAGAAGGTCAGCCGTCAGGGTCCGGTTTGGATGCCCTACCATGACTTTGCTGTGTATTTGCCCGACAGTTTGATCCCAATATTGTTGGTGTCTTCTTTTTATCCACTCGGCGATCAGGGTCCTGCATCGGTTTTTGCTAATCCCGTGTGCAGGTTCTGGCCCTGTGAATAGCGTTTCAGATGCTTGTCTAGCTAGCTGGTCCGCTTTGACGTTGCCTTCAATGCCTCTATGACCTGGCACCCACACAAGGGACCTTGTTGGTTTTGCCAGCTCGAGAGGTTTGGAGGCAGTCCCAGACCAGTTTGGACTTTATCTGTGTAGAGTTGAGTGCTTTGATAGCACTTTGACAGTCAGATAGAATGTAGATGTGTTTTTTCCTATAACCACTTTCTAGATTCTTCTGAATGCATACCATGATAGCATGTGTTTCAGCTTGGAATATCGTGGAGTATTTACCAAGTGGTATTATGTAATCCCTTCTTGGCCTTACCCCATGTATTCCTGCTCCCGTTCCTTCAACTGTCTTTGAACCGTCTGTATAGCAGACTATGTCCGCAGTTGATTGTGATTCTATACTCGGGGCCCATCCAGATTCATCAATTCGTGTTTCGAATGGTTTTTCGAATGAGTATAGGGGTTGCATGTAATCTGAAATCATTTCGAGTTCTTCGATGTTGGTTACATGAGTGATTCTGGTATGTCCAGTTGTTCGGATTCTCCAGTTTTTCGTTTGTTTCAGTCTGTATGCACTCATCCTGGCCTCTCCAATGACATGTAAGTCAAGGGGTTCGAGGTTTAGGATGATTTCCATTGCAGCTGTTGGAGTGCTGTTCATTGCACCCGTGATGCAGAGACAGGCAAGCCTCTGGATTTTCCCAAGGTTGATTTTTGCCTGTCTTTGATTTGTTTTTGGCCACCATAAGAGTGAGCCATAAGTTATTCTTGGCTTATTACCGCTAAATTTTCCAAAAGCTCTCCTGCACATCATGAAGGTTATCTTGCTTTTGTTGGTTACATGTTGAAGATGCGGGTTCCAGGTTAGTTTCTTGTCAAGAATCAGCCCTAGATATTTCACCTGCTCTACTACTTGTAATGTTTCACCGAATAGTCTAGGAGGTATGAGATCTCCCATGTTTCTTCTCCGGGTGAAGGGAATTAGTGTTGTTTTGTTCGGATTTGCCCTTAGGCTCTCTCTGTTACACCATTCCTCTACTGTCCTCAGTGCATTTTGCATTAGCTCTGAGGTTGTTCGAGTATTCTTTCCTTGATGAGGATGACTTGGTCATCTGTATACCCTTGAGAGTAATACCCTTGGTTATTCAGAGAAATTAGCAGTTCGTCTACAACCATGTCCCACAGAAGGGGGGAGTATGCCCCTGTGGGGTACCTCTGGAAATTTCAATCTGCTCTGTTTCCTCGAACATGTTGGCTTGGACCAGTCTATTATGAAGCATTGAGTGTATCCACCTGCAGGTGGTTTCGTCAATGCCTCTTCGAGTGGCCGCAGAGACCATACTTTCAAAGGAGGTGTTGTCGAAGGCTCCTTCGATGTCTAGAAAGTGCATAGTGCAATTTCTTTGTTTGCTAGAGACTCTTCAAGCCTTGAAACAAGCTGATGAAGTGCTGTCTCGCATGATTTTCCTGTTAGATAGGCATGTTGGTTTTGATGTAAAGGCCGTTCTACAAGAGCGTTTTCCTTATGTCTCTATCTATCAGTTTTTCTAAGCCTTTCAGAAGAAACGACGATAGGCTTATTGGTCTGTATGCCTTTGCCTGGTCATATGAGTCTCGTCCAGGTTTCGGAATAAAGACCACATTTACAGTTTTCCAGGTTTGAGGTAGCCATCCCAATGCTAGGCTCAGCCTGTACAGTCTGCACAGTTCTGGTGCTAGATATTCAACTCCGCTCTGAAGTAGTATGGGAAATACTCCATCTGGGCCCGGAGACTTGTAAGGCTTGAAGGAGTTTATTGCCCACTACTTTTGAATGAGTTACCGTTCGTTTAGCCACCTTCCCAGTCTGCCCTTTTGGCCCTCAAATGAAGGTTTGCAGGGATTTCATATCTGGGGTTTTGATTTGTGGTGACAGTGGATCCTGGGAAGTGTGTATGGAGCAAGAGTTCCATAGTTTCCTTCCCAGTGTTGGTGTAATTGCCGTTGGGTGTTCTGAGAGTCCCCAACGGATTGATGGGGTCTTTGGAAAGGATGCGGTGGAGTCTTGCTCTTTCTGAGGTTTGTTCTATGTCCTCACAGAACTTCCTCCATGACTTTCTTTGTTCCCTCTGATTTTTTTGTTGTATTCTGTGAGAGTTTTGGAATAATCCTCCCAGTCACCAGTTTTTTTCGCAAGATTGAATAGTTTGCGCGTTTTGTTTCTAAGATATGTGAGTTCGGTGTTCCACCAGCTCACTGTACCTTTAGTGGTGCTGCGCTTCAAAGGGCAGTTATTATGATATGAAGTTATTATGGCCTCCTGTAACATTAGGGAGGTTTGCTCTATTTCATGAATTGTATTTGAGTTAGGTTTGACATTTTTGAAATTTGTGAGATTTGCCCTGAGCTCCTCCCGGTACCCCGGCCAGTTGGTTTTCCTGGGATCCCGACACATAACTGCAGGTTCATTGGCATAGCCAATCTCCACATGTATGTGTCGGTGATCTGAGTTTGAAGGTTCCTCAGATACTGCCCATTTGCCGACGTGCCGAACCACCAAAGAAGAGCCCAAAGTGATGTCAATGATTTCCCGTCTATTACGGGTTACGAAGGTTGGCTCATTGCCTCTATTAAGTACTTCCAGGTTACTGGAGACAATAAATTCAAGCAATGACTCACCTCTTGTGTTCGTGTCGGTGCTCCCCCACACTGTGTTATGGGCGTTTGCATCGGCTCCGATGATAAGCTGGAGTTTGTGGTCCTCACAGTGTTTAACCAAGTTGCAGTTGATTCCACATCTGATTTTGTGAAAACCTACTGTTCATATTTTCAACAAATCGAATAAAGACATATTATTATTATACTATCATCTGTTGTACGTGTCTGTAACTGAGTCAAGTAGCTCCGGTATCTATCTCGAAATATATGTATCTGATAAGAAAATAATTGATAAAAAAACATTTTTATTCAAATGCACTAAAAAGTAAAAATAATTGCTGGCTGGCGTAGGTTATTCCGTGAGTTATAGATTTAAAAGTTTGCCGCGCAACGTTTTCAGTTCGAATAGCAAAGCTTTTGAATCTATATCTTGTCGATAGGACACATCAAATATGACTAGAAAATATTGTTTTCATTATGACAGTCGTTTGCAAAGTAGTCAAAAATATTGTTTCTTTTTCGTTTTGTGGGCCCTGTATATTTTGGGACGGCAGAACAAAGAATTATTTTTCCGGTTGTCGATAGAACACATCAAATATGACTAGAAAATATTTTTTTCATCTTGACAGTCGTTTGTAAAATAGTCGAAAAAAATTTTTTTTATATTTTATTTATTTTGAGGGCACTGCATATTTTGGAACGGCAGATTAAGGAATTATTTTTTCAGTATTCGATAGAACACATCAAAAACTATTAGAAAATATATTTTTTATTTTGAGAGTCGTTTGCAAAGTAGTAGAAAACAAATATTGATTTTTTTTCATTTTGAGGGCCCTGTATATTTTGGGACGGCAGATCAAGGAATTAATTTTTTGTTTCATCTTGGCAGTTGTTTGCTGAATAATAATAGCATGTTATAATTTTTCGTTTGAGGAACATATTTTCCATTCATCCTCAAATGATATTTATGTTTGTTTCGAAATACCACGATGTCTGCGAACGAAGTAATTACATTCGCAATGAAATGATATGATACCGCCGACAGAAATTCTAGCAGCTGGCAGTTGTCCAAAGATTTCGGAAGGCCATTTGTCCATGTTCGGATATTCTAGCCATATATTTATTAACTACGAATATTGATAACTGGCCATAAGAGCAATGCAATGAAAGTGAAGTCGGGTTATATATGGCTTTCCTTGTCATATTGGCAGCGCGTAGCTGTGGCACCCGAACATCAACCAATACATGTGGCAACCGAACATCAACCAATACATGTCACGCCCAAAGAGAATAAACGTTATCTGAGTAGGAGAGTCTAATCCCCTTAAGACAATGGTGACAATAATAGAAAGAGAAGAAAGATCATTTGTGAGTCATAGTGACGCATATGGACATGTCATGGCCACCATTCTCTCTGGATAGTGGCGGACTAGCGGACTTCGCACTCTGGTATCTGATTGTATATTGTACCACTCTGTATGTTGAACGGGCCACCTGTACTCATGTCCATGTATGTCACTATGACGCGTTGTTGCTACAAGATTCTGATTGGCTAGATCTTATTAGTACCTCCTATTCAGATAACGTTTACTCTCTTTGTGTCACGCCTCCATTTTCAGGAAATCGCATCAATTCCAAAGAGAGTAAACGTTATCTGAGTAGGGAGTCTATTCCAAAGAGTAGAGGGGACAAGAGAAATCACTTACCCTATTCATGAATGAAATAGTAAAATCGTATCAAAATCCTCCAAATGCTGTCACTTTTGATTTCATTCATAAAATCAGAGATTGGATTAGATGTGGTTTAGCCAATTAGGAGTCAGGAAAACCTGTCATGTAACATCAAGTGTCGGGGATCGTACACGAGGAAACGCTTCGGACCTTCGGGTGTTTTCGTATTAAAAAAATGTAGGAAATATCAAGATTTTCGAATGGGATGAAATATTGAGAGAATATGTTCTCATTTATATAGGCATGAAATTTCAACATTTCATGATTTATAAATGATTGTTTTAGTCTTGAGAATGCGTCGAAGAGTTTCAGTTATTGACGATGGATTTATAATATGGACTCCATTTTTGTTGGTTAGGTTAGGTCAATTTATTTATATTGAATTATGAAATTCTCAAAAAGGACCGGATAACTGAATCTGCAATTGACGATTGAACCAAACAGGTCTACATTAGATTGTAACTATTCAAACTTTGGTTTCAGATAAATACATTATTACATTTTTTATGGTTCTTGCTAAGTTCTTCATGACAAGCTATCTATTCCATGGATACTTCGCTAGGATTGACGAAAATGTGATGAAAACAGGTTATTGTTGAGTGTAGTCATTTATATACTAGGCAAGTTAATGCATACACAAAAAATCCCATAAAGGACTGTTATTGTCACTATGACAACGCCAAAACTTTGGACCTAAGTTTTCCAGGGACAAAACGGAACCTAACTTTCAAAACGGTATAATTCTAGTATGTCTAGCAGAGTTGCTAAAGATCTAAAATTCAATAAATAAATTCGCTTCCTGAAAAATCTATATTTTAGTCTGAAGGAAGCGAGCGATGCAGTGTTTTGTGATATATCTAAAGCTTTTGACTGTTATGTAAGCTTCATCTCTACAGCTTCAGAGGACGAAGCTTCAATTGGTTCGAGTCCTATCTGAGTGAAAGAACCCAAATTGTGAACACCGATGGTCTCTCAGCTTTTGGGCAAATTAAAACATGTTCACTATTTTGGCAGACAACACGACTATCTTATCGGAAGAATTCAAATTATCTTCGTAGTAAAATGACTCGTATATGTATAAATTAATCTGTATCTTTTCTGAACTACCTTTTTCCATTGTAATAATTTTTTTCAACTTGTGATTGTAATTTATCTTGTAACTAGGCTCAATTTCCCCTCTTATCTGTGGCATCCTTTGAAATATCGGGGATATCAGTTTGTACATTGATACTTCTGTCTCGTGGGCCAATGTCAAAACTATTCTGTTTCCTTAAGAGATTTAATGTAAGTACTGTGCAGGAATACATTCTTGTGAGCAATACATGAAACAGAAAACATGGGGTGAAACAAAATCACATGCTATTTAAAAAAAAAGTACTCACAATGGGATTTAATATCCCCAGACATATCCTGACAATACCATCAGTAATCCTAAATTTGGAGTTTCTGAAAAATTGAAACATGTTTTACTTCATATTTATATTTTTTTGTGCTATAAACTTTTAATATTGAATGATGTAATGACTCATTTTGGTAGGAATACATCATTGAAAAAATATGTTTCTAATATATCAAACTTACATTTGAATTATTTGTGCTTCGGTATGAGTAACTTTTTCAATTTCTTGGTGCTTCTATTAATAGTTTCTTCACTTTCAAAATTTCGGTTGGCATACTTTACAATATAAAATATTCTCATTCAAATGAATAATTTCAATAAATAAATTCGCTTTCTGAAAAATCTATATTCTAGTCTGAAGGAAGTGAGCGATGCAGTGTTTTGTGATATATCTAAAGATTTTGACTGTTACGTAAGCTTCATCTCTACAGCTTCAGAGGACGAAGCTTCAATTGGTTCGAGTCCTATCTGAGTAAAAGAAACCAAATTGTGAAAACTGATAGTGTCTCAACTTTTGGGCAAATTAAGAGATGTTCACTATTTTGGCAGAACACCCGACTATCTTCTTGCGAGAACTCCAATTATCTTCGTAGTAAAATGACTCGTATATCTATGAATTAATTTGTATCTTCTCTGAACTACCTTTCATTTGTCCATGAGATGACAATCTTCTGACTATAAGTATTGTAACGAACCTAGGCCGGACCTGTCGCCTCACGCGTTGCCATCGACAACGATGAGGTCATCCCTGGAGATATTCGAGAACAATCCAGTCGCTCTGCCGCGGAACACAACGGTCAATATTGGAAACAATTGGAACATGCTGGTCGCCAACTGCCAGAATTCGAAAGATCGGGAATTCTGTAACGGAGATAAATAGGTAGCCCTCAAGATGACACGGACAGTCTGAACGAGCCCATACGATCGAGCTCTACAGTGGCGTAGTAATATAAATTAAGTTGTAGATTAAGTGTGAAATAAATTAGTAAAACCAAGTTAAGTTTATTTACGTTACAATTGGTGTCGGAAGTGAAATTTTGAAAATAAACAAGTGATCGTGGAGTGGATAGTCAGAAAAATAAATTGATAGACCTTTTTGTACGCCCAAAATAGACAGTGGTCCGGTTTTCGCGAAGTGGACAATTGTGCGTGGGAATATAAACTGATACACTGTTCGCGTGAAACAGAAAATAGACAGTGGCCCGGTTTTCGCGAAGTGGACAATTGTGCGTGGGAATATAAACTGATACACTCTTCGCGTGAAACAGACAATAGACTGGTGGCCCGTGGAAAAGAATTCGCGAAGTGAATTTTTAACAAACTGATGAACTTTTTCGTGTGAAACAGACTGATACCTCGTCAAAGACAAAATGTGTTCAAGAAAAGTGCGCCTTGCGGACTTGAAGGTAGCGGAATTGAAACAGGAATTGGAGGAAAGGGAACTGGAAACAACGGGTAAAAAGCAAGTACTCCAGGAAAGACTTGCAGAAGGACTTATACAAGAAGGTGAGGACCCCGAAACATTTTTATTCGAAGTTCCCGGAGGTGATTTGAGTCCGATAATAGAATCCTTGAAAGAAGAGCTGCAACAAAATTCGAGGACTTTGGAAGACAATTCTAGAAATCTGAAAGAGAAGCTTCTAGAAAATTCAAGAAGCTTGGAAGAAAATGCTAGAAATCTGAAAGAGAAGCTTGAAGAAAATTCTAGAAATCTGGAAGAGAAGCTTCAAGAAAATTCTAGAAATCTGGAAGAGAAGCTTCTAGAAAAAATTCAAGAAGCCTGGAAGAAAATGCAAGAAGCCTGGAAGAGAAGTTCCTGGAAAACACAGAAGGCCTAAAAAAAGAATTGTGTGGTGTGGCTAATTTTCTAGAAGAAAGAATGGGAACCGTTGAGACAGAGATAGATAAAATTAGGGAGCAAATGAACACGGAGGTAGATAAAATCAAAGATGGGGTCGAGGCAGAAATGGACAAAATAAAGGAAACGATCAGTAAGCTGGAAAAACGAATTAATAGTGCGCCCTCCACAGAGATGGTTAACGAAAATGCAATGCTGGACTTGAGTTTGAACTTGGATAAAGTTCAAGAGGGTATAAAAGATGTCAAGGTCATTTCAGAAATAGGGAAGCTTTCCATGAAGCCGCCTCAGTTCGACGGAAAAACTCCATGGGCAAATTACCGCCGGCAGTTTGAAGCAGCGGCCAAAGCAAACGGATGGAATGGAGGGGAAAGAGCTGTAGCACTGACACTTGCATTACGTGGAGAAGCGAGAAATATTCTACAAACTCTCACCGCCCAAGAACAGGAGGACTATGATCAGCTGATTAAACATCTAGAATTACGATATGGCCACGCCCATTTGGAACACGTATACCACTTCCAGCTGAAAAATCGCTGCCAAAAATCGGGCGAATCCTCACAAGAATTCGAAACTGACATTGCACGCTTGGTTCGTCTCGCATATCCAGCCACACCAGAAAATGTAATGGAGCGACTAGCGGTTCAAGCATTCCTGGATGGACTCCGTGACCAAGAAACCAGACAAGCGTTGACACTAGCCCGTCCAACACATCTCGTAGACGCACTGGCACGCGCTTTGGAATTCGAGGCAGCGAAACAATCTTGCAAAAGCCAGAGTAAAGTCCGAATGATTGAGGAAGACTCACAGGAGCCTGCTAATTTGGAAGCTGCCACAAGGAAAGTGATTAAGGAAGTGTTCCCTGAGAAAAGGCAGATAAGATGCTGGAATTGTGGCAAAATTGGACATGTGCGTAGCAAATGTCCAACATTCGAAAACACGACTCCGATGCAGGAAAACTAAAGAAGGTCGACGAGAAGGGGCAATCGTCGGCCTGTGTCCAGCAAGCCCCGGTTAACAACGCATATGTCGCTATCCTGCAACGACAGAACAGAGGTGTTTTCGTAGACGGTCTCATCAATAACGAGCCTTGCACCATGCTGCTAGATACAGGTGCGACTAGGACAATTCTCGGACCTTCCTTTGCCAGAACACCGGAACGAATTGAACCGACAACTTGGAAGCTACGCACATCAACAGGGGAGCCAGCTACTGTATATGGCGAGCTACCGATTGAAATAATTTTGGGCAGCACTAAAGTGAAACATCAGGCACTTGTAGCGGACATCGAAGACGATGCAATCATCGGAATGGACATCATGAATTCCAGAGGGTTTGAATTGGATTTCAAAGACGGCGTCCTACGTGTCAACGGAGAAGAGCTGGTACTTCATGGGAGAAGTGAAGAGTTGATCCGTGTGCTGTTGGCTGGAGATGTAAGCGTACCTGAGGGGGCTGAAACCATTCTGGAGGCTCGCCTGGACGGGAGTGCGAGCAGTGGAGACGTGGTGATGTTCGAGCCCAAACTTCATGATGAGAAAATTGGACGAGGGATTGCCCTAGGGAAAACCCTGTTACGTGCTGAAAAATTTGTGCAGGTAAGGGTCATGAATGTCAATTACTTTCCAGTGACCTTGAAGAAAGGAACAATTTTAGGGCACTGCTCGTCAGTTTCATCTGTGATCCGGGGCGTACGAGGTACGATTAGCCAACCCAACAACTTGCCCACAGAACTAGAAGAATTAGTTGCCATCTCTTCCAAAGACATAAAACCAGCTCAACAGCCCAAACTAAGAGATTTAGTCAAAAAGTACCAAGACATCTTCGATACCGGACAAGGGAAAGGGGGTCGAACTAATGTGGTCCAGCACAAGATTGATACTGGGGGTGCCCGACCGATCAGCAAGAAGACTTCCTCTTGCCAAGAAGGAAGAGGCTGACAAAATAGTCAGCGATATGGGAAAAGAAGGAGTTATCGAACCATCTGACAGTCCCTGGTCCTCTCCAGTCGTACTGGTGAAGAAAAAGGATGGATCGACACGCTTTTGTGTAGACTATCGCCAACTTAATAATGTCACGAAGAAGGACAGTTACCCTCTCCCGAGAATAGATGACACCCTAGACACGTTGGCTGGTTCCACGATTTTCTCGACCCTTGATCTGAAGAGGGATACTGGCAAGTAGAACTTGCTCAGGAAGATCGAGAAAAGACTGCTTTTACCATCGGCTCAGGATTGTGGCAGTTCACCGTTATGCCATTCGGGCTCTGTAATGCTCCCGCCACATTCGAAAGATTGATGGAGACAGTGCTGAAGGGACTCTCATGGAACACGTGTCTAGTGTATCTCGACGACATAATTGTGGTCGGCAGATCGTTCGAGGACCACGTGAAAAACTTGGAGGAAGTATTCCTGCGACTGAGGAACTCCGGATTGAAGCTGAGCCCTAAGAAATGCCATCTGTTCCAAAGAAGTACGATACCTCGGCCACGTTGTCTCTGGGGAAGGAGTAGCAGTGGATGACCAGAAGATCAAAGCTGTTAAGGATTGGCCCATCCCAAAAGACATTCACCAACTTCGAAGTTTCCTTGGTTTATGCACATACTATCGCCGATGTGTGCTGGGATTCGCCAACATCGCTAAACCACTGACCAAAAAAAAGGAAAAAGGAAGGCTCACGCAGGGCCAAACAAAGTTCCAGTGGTCCGAAGAATGTCAAAAACTCATTCAGGAAGCTGAAAGGAGCTTTGATCAACGCACCTGTACTGAGCTATCCCCTAGCCAAAGGAAATTCATTTTGGATACGGACGCCAGCAACGTGGGACTTGGAGCTGTCCTATCTCAGATCCAGGAGGGACAGGAGAAGGTCATTGGTTATTTCAGCAAGACGCTTAGCAAACCAGAGCGCAATTACTGTGTCACCAGGCGAGAGCTGTTAGCTGTTGTAAAGGGAGTGGAGCACTTCTACAAGTACGTGTATGGAAGAAGATTCCTGTTGAGAACTGACCATGCAGCTCTCAAATGGCTCTTACAGTTCAAAAATCCTGAGGGTCAAGTAGCACGTTGGATCGAGAGACTCAAAGAATTCGATTTCGAGATCGAACATCGAGCCGGAACTAGCCATAAGAATGCAGATGCCTTGTCGCGAAGACCATGTCCAGATGATTGCTCACATTGCCGACGAGCAGAAGAGAAAGAAGCAACACTTTGTAGAACCGCGGCAATGGAGACAAGGAAAATATCGCGGATATCCATGGAACAGAAGCTCGAAGACCATCATGGCAGGAAGTCGCAGGTTACTCGCCGGCTGTTAAGTCCTATTGGGCACAATGGAACTCTCTTATTCTGGACAATGGGATCCTGAAACGTGTGCTGGAGGCCGATATTGGTGGGAAGACAGACGCCAAATAATTGTTCCCAGGAACAGAAGAGAGGAAGTGCTGCGGGAAATCCATGATGGAGTCGCTGGAGCACATCTGGGAGTGACGAAGACCCTGCAGAAAGTGAGGCAACGGTTTTACTGGACCAATTGTCAAGCTGACGTTCAGGACTGGTGCAGAAAGTGCGCTGTATGCGCTGCTAGCAATGGACTTTGAATACGCCCCAAGGCCCCGATGCGTCAGTACAACGTAGGCAGCCCGTTCGAGAGAATCGCCATTGACATCGCCGGCCCGTTTCCCGTATCCGACCACGGGAATAAATACATCCTTGTGGCAATGGACTACTTCAGTAAGTGGGCGGAAGCCTATGCCCTGCCCAACCAGGAAGCCATCACCGTCGCCGACGTCTTGGTGAAAGAGTGGATATGTCGATTCGGTATTCCAATGGAGCTGCACTCGGATCAAGGCAGAAATTTCGAATCCAACCTTTTCCAAGAAATATGTCTACTGCTGAACATCCGCAAGACAAGAACCACGGCCCTACATCCGCAGTCCGATGGAATGGTGGAACGGATGAACAGGACGATCAACCGCCACTTGTCCAAGGTTGTCTCTGACCATCAAAGAGACTGGGACCAGTATCTTCATTTGTTCCTGATGGCCTATCGATCCGCAGTACACGAGTCAACCGGTCAAACTCCTGCTAGTATTATAATGGGCCGAGAACTGCGACTGCCTTGTGACCTGAAGTTTGGGATACCGCCAGGACAAACACTGCGGGAGAGGACTACGTCAGCAAACTTCGGCAGAGAATGGACGACATCCACGAACGAGTCCGGTTGAACATCCAGAGTGCCAGCGATAAAATGAAGAAGACCTATGACATCAAGGCCGACGCTGGAGGATTCAAGGTTGATGACCTGGTTTGGCTGTACAACCCCAAACGTCGTCGTGGACTATCACCAAAGTTGCGGAACTCGTGGGAAGGCCCGTATAAAATCGTGAAAAGGATAAACGACCTTGTGTACCGAATCCATAAGCCACCCCGAGGGAAACCAAGGGTCGTCCATTTCAACAGGTTGGCCTTACGCTGGAAACCATGACCAAGTTCGCACCCTCAAGCCACCGGAGGATGATATGACGTTCGAGAAGTTTATGTCCTTGTATTCAAACAGGCAGAAAGTTCTACATGGGGTTACTAGAGAGGAGTCACGAGACCTTTTCGAGGTGCCTGCTGACTACGCACTAGCGCACTGTGTGGCAGAAGATCTTCGAATGTCCAGGGGCATCGCCGTAGTGTTCTCCAAGAAATTTGGTCAACTCCAAACACTGCGGGAGTAGAATCCAGAAGTTGGTGGGGTGCTACAGTTGAAGAAAGGCCAGAGAAACATCTACTACCTAGTTACCAAGAGGCATTCCCAAGATAAACCGTCCTATGAAGATGTCTGGAAGAGTCTCACCAAACTAAGAGATACTATGGTGGACCAGAATCTGGTGGATCTAGCAATTCCAAAATTGTCCTGTGGTATTGATGGGTTGGACTGGAGAGTCATAAGAAGTATGCTGGAGGCGATATTCAGATCCAGCGGCGTCAAGATTTTGGTTTGCTGTAACCCTCTTCCACGACCGATCATGAAGACCGTGGAGTGTTACTTCCATCGAACTTCACGGTGCAGATATGGGGAGTCATGCAGATATCGTCACACTCCAAGGATGAAATTTCGGGACGAAACGTCTTTAAGAAGGGGGCAATGTAACGAACCTAGGCCGGACCTGTCGCCTCATGCGTTGCCATCAACAACGATGAGGTCATCCCCGGAGATATTCGAGAACAATCCAGTCGCTCTGCCGCGGAACACAACGGTCAATATTGGAAACAATTGGAACATGCTGGTCGCCAACTGCCAGAATTCGAAAGATCGGGAATTCTGTAACGGAGATAAATAGGTAGCCCTCAAGATGGCACGGACAGTCTGAACGAGCCCATACGATCGAGATATACAGTGGCGTAGTAATATAAATTAAGTTGTAGATTAAGTGTGAAATAAATTAGTAAAACCAAGTTAAGTTTATTTACGTTACAGTATATTTCATTTGGAGATGGAAAATTCTAAATATTGTATAGAGACATTAAGAAACACGGCGGGAGAATTATTTATAATGATTAAAATCCTCATAGGAGACCATCAACATTTTCAAGAAGGATTATCATGTTCAGATATAGACACATCTCTATTCTCAAGTTATATAATGCTCGGCATGCATCTACTTCAGCAGCTTAGCGTGCTGGTATAAGTTTAATGGCAGAAGGGTCTGCGAAATCCAGTGCTTTTGTCAGATTTCAGATAACAGACCTCTGGTAGACGAAACAGCCTATGAGCCTATGTAAGATGACCGAAAAAGAAAAAAAAAAGATGTAAAAGAAATGAAAATTGTAAATTCAATTATGATTTGTTTGAAAATATGAACAGGCGATGTTCATAAAATCAGAGGTGGAATCAACTGCGACTAAAAGGTACACTTTAGTCACTATCTTCCATCGTTCAAGATAACCTCTTGTGGGATATTCATGTTGAAAAAGGAAACATTCTCAATTAAATATTGAATAGAAACATTTTTATGTGAATTCAAAAATCCACGATAAAATTGATTTTTATTGAATACATTTGTGATGTATTAAGATAGAATTTCTAGTTGTGAATAAACAGTAATTCTGGTTATATATGTGTTCATATGTATTGGTCTGTGTATGTATATATTAAAAGATAAATGTATTAAAAAAAAAATATATGTATATATATGTATGTATATATACTTATTGATACGTATCTATTTGCCGAGTTAATTAAGATGGAATAATTTCCTTACAAAATAGTGGAATTTGTTCAGTTAAGCTCTGAATATCTACCATTTTGGTCTATGAGAACGTGGCTCGAAGTATAATATAAGATTAAATGACTTACCTGTAAGGAAATTCAATCTTTATTATACGAGAAGCCACGTTCGATTAGACCAACCCTCCTCTTTCTTTTGGAAAAATAATTTTATAGAGAAACCCACCCCAAATAAGCTGAACAAATTTCGGTGGCTATACCACAAAAACGTAATGATGTCATGTCCTGGGCAGAATGAGTAAGAGATAAGGTTGTGTTGTCTTTGTTTGTTGAAAGTAGTGGCTAGTAGCACGAGAATGCGTGACTACCATTTTGGTCTAATCGAACGTGGCTTCCCGTATAATAAAGATTGAATTTCCTCACAGGTAAGTCATTATATTATATATATATATAATACTGACAGTATATATATATATATAGTAACCCTGATCGTATCAAAATCCTCCAAATACTGTCACTTTTGATTTCATTCATAAAATCAGAGTTTGGTTTAGATTGGGTTTAGCCAATTAGGAGTCAGGAAAACCTGTCATGTGACATCAAGTGTCGGGGATCGTACACGAGGAAACGCTTCGGACCTTCGGGTGTTTTCGTATAAAAAAAATGTAGGAAATATCAAGGTTTTCGAATGGGATGAATTATTAAGAGAACGGCAGATTAAGAAATTATTTTTTCAGTTTTCGATAGAACACATCATAAACCATTAGAAAATTTATTTTTTATTTTGAGAGTCGTTTGCAAAGTAGTAGAAAAAAAATATTGTTTTTTTTCATTTTGAGGGCCCTGTATATTTTGGGACGGCAGATCAAGGAATTAATTTTTTCAGTAGTCGATAGAACACATCAAATATGACTAGAAAATATTTTTTTCATCTTGACAGTCGTTTGCAAAATAGTAAAAAAAAATTATTGAATTTTTTTCTTTTTGAGAGCCCTGTATATTTTGGGACGGCAGGAATTATTTTCTCAGTAATCGATAGAACACATCAAATATGACTGGAAAATATTGTTTTATCTTGAGTCGTTTGCAAAATATATATTTTGGACTAGCAGAACAAGAAATATTTTTTTCAGTAGTCGATAGAACACATCCAATATGACTAGAACACATTTTTTGTTTCATATTGGCAGTTGTTTGCTGAATAATAATAGCATATTATAATTTTTCGTTTGAGGAACATATTTTCCATTCATCCTCAAATGATATTTATGTTTGTTTCGAAATACCACGATGTCTGCGAACGAAGTAATTACATTCGCAATGAAATGATATGATACCGCTGACAGAAATTATAGCAGCTGGCAGTTGTCCAAAGATTTCGGAAGGCCATTTGTCCATGTTCGGATATTCTAGCCATATATTATTAACTACGAATATTGTAACTGGCCATAAGAGCAATGCAATGAAAGTGAAGTCGGGTTATATATGGCTTTCCTTGTCATATTGGCAGCGCGTAGATGTGGCAACTGAACATCAACCAATACATGTCACGCCCAAAGAGAGTAAACGTTATCTGAGTAGGAGAGTCTAATCCCCTTAAGACAATGGTGACAATAATAGAAAGAAAAGAAAGATCATTTGTGAGTCATTGACGCATATGGACATGTCATGGCCACCATTCTCTCTGGACAGTGGCGGACTAGCGGACTTCGCACTCTGGTATCTGATTGTACATTGTACCACTCTGTATGTTGAACGGGCCACCTGTACTCATGTCCATGTATGTCACTATGACGCGTTGTTGCTACAAGATTCTGATTGGCTAGATCTTTTTAGTACCTCCTATTCAGATAACGTTTACTCTCTTTGTGTCACGCCTCCATTTTCAGGAATTCGCATCAATTCCAAAGAGAGTAAACTTTATCTGAGGTGCGTTGGATTATTAACTCCATCGAGTATAATTTACTAAATAGCGTTCGAAAATCGTGAAGTTGTGTATATTTTACTATAAGACTGTCGTTCGAAAAGACCTGAGTATTCGCTACCGAGTTAACTCTCGTAACTCTACAAAATAGCTGGGTTTATTTAACTCCACAAAATTGACACAACTCTGGGGGACGGAAAACCTCTTTATGCTGTGTCTCACACTCTCACAGCCAACCCAAGATTGAGAGATTATTTATGTGAAAGTGTTTAATACTGTTCACTGATAATAGTTGTAATCTTGGAGATAGTAAAATCGTATCAAAATCCTCCAAATGCTGTCACTTTTGATTTCATTCATAAAATCAGAGATTGGTTTAGATGTGGTTTAGCCAATTAGGAGTCAGGAAAACCTGTCATGTGACATCAAGTGTCGGGGATCGTACACGAGGAAACGCTTCGGACCTTCGGGTGTTTTCGTATTGAAAACATGTAGGAAATATCAAGATTTTCGAATGGGATGAAATATTAAGAGAATATGTTCTCATTTATATAGGCATGAAATTTCAACATTTCATGATTAATAAATGATTGTTTTAGTCTTGAGAATGCGTCGAAGAGTTTCACTTATTGACGATGGATATATAATATGGACTCCATTTTTGTTGGTTAGGTTTGGTCAATTTATTTATATTGAATAATGAAATTCTCAAAAAGGACTGGATCACTGAATCTGTAATTGACGATCGAACCAAAAAGGTCTACATTAGATTGTAACTATTCAAACTTCGGTTTCAGATAAATACATTATTACATTTTGTATGTTTCTTGCTAAGTTCTTCATGACAAGCCATCTATTCCATGGATACTTCGCTAGGATTGACAAAAATGTGATGAAAACAGGTTATTGTGGAGTGTAGTGATTTATATACTAGACAAGTTAATGCATACACAAAAAATCCCATAAAGGACTGTGTTTTTGTCACTATGACAGCGGCAAAACTTTGCCCTAAGTTTTCCAGGGACAAAACGGAAACTAACTTTTAAAACGGTCTAATTCTAGTATGTCTAGCAGAGTTGCTAAAGATCTAAAATTCAATGAATAATTTCAATAAATAAATTCGCTTTCTGAAAAATCTATATTCTAGTCTGAATGAAGTGAGCGATGCAGTGTTTTGTAATATATCTAAAGCTTTTGACTGTTACGTAAGCTTCATCTCTACAGCTTCAGAGGACGAAGCTTCAATTGGTTCGAGTCCTATCTGAGTAAAAGAACCCAAATTGTGAACACTGATAGACTCTCAGCTTTTTGGCAAATTAGAACATGTTCACTATTTTGGCAGACAACACGACTATCTTATCGTAAGAATTCAAATTATCTTCGTAGTAAAATGACTCGTATATGTATAAATTAATTTGTATCTTCTCTGAACTACCTTTGCCCATTGTAATATTTTTTTTCAACTTGTGATTGTAATTTATCTTGTAACTAGCAAGTCAAATATTTTTATCAATACTTTTATTTTTTAATTTTGTTAAAAAAAATTGCCCATGAGATGACAATCTTCTGACTATAGGTATATTTGATTTGGAGATGGAAAATTCTAAATATAGTGGATAATTTTTCCTAAACAGCCATGGAACCCTCTGTGATGGTTCGGAATTTACTAGCTAAAATCAAGATATCTTCATAGAATGAAAAGTCCACGCTTACTTGTGAAATTCATGTGTTAATTAAAAAGTGATAATTATACTAATAATAGTCAGTAGCCTTATCGATCTCGAGAGTGGGCCTTGTTCCTGCGACCAACTTCTTGGTTTAGATACCCCTCCTCCGATTATCTCATGCGGGTGTTACTGAATATTAAAAGAAAAGCTGATTTAGGTTGTTTTCTCTCCTCGCCTTTGTGACATCATCTATGTTACCTCAAAAAATCAGCATACTTCAATTTCCCCTCTTATCTGTTTCCCCTATTTCCCCTTTGAAATATCGGGGAAATCAATTTGTACATTGATACTTCTGTCTCGTGGGCCAATGTCAAAACGATTCTGTTTCCTTAAGAGATTTAATGTGAGTACTCTGCAGGAATATATTCTTGTGAGCAATACATGAAACAGAAAACATGGGGTGGAACAAAATCATATGCTATATTTAAAAAAGTACTCACAATGGGATTTAATATCCCCAGACATATCCTGACAATACCATCAGTAATCCTAAATTTGGAGTTTCTAAAAAATTGAAAAATGTTTTACTTCATATTTATATTTGTGCTATAAACTTTGAATATTGAATGATGTAATGATTCATTTTGGTAGGAATACATCATTGAAAAAATATGTTTCTAATATATCAAACTTACATTTGAATTATGTGTGCTTTAGTATCTGTGACTTTTTCAATTTCTTGGTCCTTCTTTTACTAGTTTCTTCACTTTTGAAATTTCGGTTGGCATACTTCACAATATAAAATATCCACATTCGAATGAATAATTTCAATAAATAAATTCGCTTTCTGAAAAATCTATATTCTAGTCTGAAGGAAGTGAGCGATGTGTGATATATCTAAAGCTTTTGACTGTTACGTAAGCTTCATCCCTACAGCTTCAGAGGACAAAGCTTCAATTGGTTTGAGTCCTATCTGAGTGAAAGAAAACAAATTGTGAAAACTGATAGTGTCTCAGCATTTGGGCAAATTAAGAGATGTTCACTAATTTGGCAGAACACACGACTATCTTCTTTCAAGAACTCCAATTATCTTCGTAGTAAAATGACTCGTATATGTATGAATTAATTTGTATCTTCTCTGAACTACCTTTCATTTGCCCATGAAATGACAATCTTCTGACTATAAGTACATTTTATTTGGAGATGGAAAATTCTAAGTATAGTGGATATTTTTTTCTAAAGAGCCATGGAATCCTCTGTGATGGTTCGGAATTCACTAGCCAGTCAAGATATCTTCATAGAATGAAAAGTCCACGCTTACTTGTGAAATTCATGTGTTTATCAAAAAGTGATATGTATACTAATAATAGTCATTAATGTGAAGTTATCCACACTTTTCCATCCACGGTTTCTGACGTAGAGACTGTCGAACTCGGGATGGCCGAGAAATAATGTGCGTTGTTGCCAGATTTCTGATATGCGTTTCATTCATGTTTCCTGGTCATGATTCATTTATCACTCCTTCGATGAATTTTGATTGTGTGGGTATTATTATAGTAAGTAGTAATTACATGTTGTGTCATGAATGTTTCTATGTAGAATGATGGAAAATGGAACGAAGAAGCAGTTTCTGGTCTCAAATACATTTTCCTACCGTCGGTGACATCCAAAATATTGAATTCGAATTTTTTGAGTGCTATCTCTGTTACTATTTGATGTGTCATGAATTTTTCCATGTAGAATGATAGAAGATGGAACGAAAAAGCAGTTTCTAGCCTCAATTCATCTGTCCCACCGTCGGTGACGTCAAAAATAATTAAATTCGACTTTTTTGGGTGCTACCTCTGTTACTATTTGATGTGTCATGAATTTCTCCATGTAGAATGATGGAAGATAGAACGAAAAAGCAGTTTCTAGCCTCAAATTCATTGTCCTACCGTCGTGATGTCGAAAATAATTAAATTCGATTTTTTTGGTGCTATCTCTGTTACTATTTGATGTGTCGTGAATTTCTCTATGTAGAATAATGAAAAATGGAACGAAAAAGCAGATTCTAGCCTCAAATTCATTTTTCCTACCGTCGGTGATGTCAAAAATGATTAAATTCGAATGTTTTGGGTGCTACCTCTGTTACTATTTGTTGTGTCATTAATTTCTCCATGTGGAATGATGAAAGATGGGACGACAAAGCAGTTTCTAGCCTCAAATTCATTCGTCCTACCGTCGGTGATGTCAAAAATAATTAAATTCGAATTTTTTGAGTGCTATCTCTGTTACTATTTGATGTGGTCATGAATTTCTCCATGTAGAATGATGAAAGATGAAACGAAAAAGCAGTTTCAGCCTCAAATTCATTTGTCCTACCGTCGGTGATGTCAAAATAATTAAATTCGAATTTTTAGTGCTATCTCTGTTACTATTGATGTGTCATGAATTTCTCCATGTAGAATGATAGAAGATGAACGAAAAGCAGTTTCTAGCCTCAAATTCATTTGCTACCGTCGGTGATGTCAAAATAATTAAATTCGATTTTTGTGCTATCTCTGTTACTATTTGATGTTCTGAATTTCTCCATGTAGAATGATAGAAGATGGAACGAAAAAGCAGTTTCTAGCCTCAAATTCATTTGACTACCGTCGGTGATGTCAAAAATAATTAAATTCGAATTTTTTTCGTGCTATCTCTGTTACTATTTGATGTGTCATGAATTTCTCCATGTAGAATGATAGAAGATGGAACGAAAAAGCAGTTTCTAGCCTCAAATTCATTTGTCCTACCGTCGGTGATGTCGGAAATAATTAAATTCGAATTTTTTGTGTGCTATCTCTGTTACTATTGATGTTGTCATGAATTTCTCCATGTAGAATGATAGAAGATGGAACGAAAAAGCAGTTTCTAGCCTCAAATTCATTTGTCCTACCGTCGGTGATGTCAAAAATAATTAAATTCGATTTTTTTGGGTGCTATCTCTGTTACTATTTGATGTGTCATGAATTTCTCCATGTAGAATAATAGAAAATGTAACGAAAAAGCAGTTTCTGGCCTCAAATTCATAAAGAATGATAGATTGAAATGTCAGTTCCCACTCTCAAATCTGTTGTCCATGTTGCATTAATTGTTTCCACTTCGTGGACTCCGATAATTATTGAATTCCGTTATTTTTTAGTTGAAGTCGATTCGCCAATAATGCTTGAATGTCTGAATCGATATAAAAAACTACGAACACACTTCATTTCAATCATTTTCGTTTAATTCATGTTTTTTTTTCTGATCGAAAAAATATCAATTTTTTTCACAACATATCGGTAGAATCCCGTAAAATAAACATTTTTTGCGCATAGCAATTTTTGTCTAAGAGCAATACTTTAGATAATATGATCATGTATGCAGTTTTTAAATTTAAAGTTTACCTTATAGATCGTCTACACTTCTCTGGCCGTTCGCCGTTCATACGACCCTCCCCGCTTCATCGACAGCAGTTTTTAAATTCAAAGTTTACCTTATAGATCGTCTACACTTCTCTGGCCGTTTGCCGTTTATACGACTCTCTCCGCTTATAATAGTATATCGACAGTGGCTTGGACTCTTCTGAACTTTACATTTGAGTGATTACTATTCCAGAGTATTTGGAAAACTTTCTTCCATTCGGAAATTTTCGTGTGATTCATGAATATTGGTTTGAATATTGTTTTCAGTTGCATATTAATAGCTTGTTTTGTTTCTTTAGTTCTGTATTGGGTATCACCAACTTTATTCTGATTTCTCATTTTTCAGCAAGAATTCCTTTCAGTTTTTGATTTCGATATTGTTTATTTACATATTTGAGCCATCCATCCATCCACCACCCATCTATACAATTTATTCCGCACGATATTTCAATTTTCATTCTTGGTTACTGTGAATTTTTCCAATAACCGATTTAGAGTTGAGAGAAAATGGGTCGAAAAGTTAAATTTCCAGTAATGACTTGGCAGATTTTTTAAGGAACAATTACCCAAACTTGTCTCGGGATTTTTACAGGAACATCAAAATCACACATGTTGTGATAGAAGAATCATCAAAATTTTTGTTTTCATCTAGCACCCATAATTTTCGAAGAAGCATTTTGAATGTTCTTCTGAGAAACACTGGTGATATATTTTCAAAAATATTCAACACTCACATAAAGGAGTCGAATGTTGTTCATCGTTCAACAAAAAAATTGGATGAAAGTAATAGTACGGTGGAAAATATTTCGGACTTTAAAAAAAATAAATAGAATCTCTATAAATCGATTGAATGATTCCTATTTTTCTGAAGACCTGATTTATTGCCAACTCTGCCTATATCTCAATTATAAGAATGTGTAACGAACCTAGGCCGGACCTGTCGCCTCCCGCGTCGCCATCGACAGCGATGAGATCATCCCCGGAGATATTCGAGAACCATCCAGTCCCTCTTCCGCGTAATGCAACGGTCAATATTGGAAACAATTGGAACATGCCGTCGCCAACTGGAAGAATTCGAAACATCGAGAATGCTGTATCGGAGATAAATAGACAGCCCTCAAGAGGGAGTGCACAGTCTGAACGAGCCCATACCATCGAGCTATACAGTGGCGTAGTAATATAAATTAAGTTGTAGATTCAGTGTGAAATAAATTATTTAAACCAAGTTAAGTTTATTTACGTTACAATTGGTGTCGGAAGTAGATTTTGAAAATAAACAAGTGATCGTGGGTGGATAGTCAGAAAAATAAATTGATAGACCTTTCTGTACGCCCAAAATAGACAGTGGCCCGGTTTTCGCGAAGTGGACAATTGTGCGTGGGAATATAAACTGATACGCTGTTCGCGTGAAACAGAAAATAGACAGTGGCCCGGTTTTCGCGAAGTGGACAATTGTGCGTGGGAATATAAACTGATACGCTGTTCGCGTGGAACAGACAATAGACTGGTGGCCCGTGGAAAAGAATTCGCGAAGTGAATTTTAACAAACTGATAAACTTTTCGTGTAAAACAGACTGATCCTCGTCAAAGACAAAATGTGTTCAAGAAAAGTGGGCTTGCGGATTTGAAGGTAGCGGAATTGAAACAGGAATTGGAGGAAAGGGAACTGGAAACAACAGGTAAAAGCAAAGTTTCTACAGGGAAAGACTTGCAGAAGGACTTATACAAGAAGGTGAGGACCCGAAACATTTTTATTCGAAGTTCCGGAGGTGATTTAAGTTTGGTAATGAATAAACTGGAAAAAAATTCAAAGCCTGGAAGAAAATGCTAAAATCTGGAAGAGAAGCTTCTAGAAAATTCAAAAGCCTGGAAGAAAATGCTAAAATCTGGAGAAGCTGAAAAATTCTAGAAATCTGGAGAAGCTTCAAGAAAATTCTAGAAATCTGGAAGAGAAGCTTCTAGAAAGCCTGGAAGATAAGCTCCTTGAAAACACAGAAGGCCTAAAAAAAGAACTCTGTGGTGTGGCGAATCGTCTAGAAAAAAGAATAGGAACCGTTGAGGCAGAGATGGACAAGATGAAGGAAATAATCAGCGATGAAATCAAAGACGGAATCGAGGCAGAAATGGACAAAATAAAGGAAACGATCAGTAAGCTGGAAAAACGAATTAATAGTGCGCCCCCCACAGAGATGGTTAACGAAAATGCAATGCTGGACTTGAGTTTGAACTTGGATAAAGTTCAAGAGGGTATAAAAGATGTCAAGGTCATTTCTGAAATAGGGAAGCTTTCCATGAAGCCGCCTCAATTCGACGGAAAAACTCCATGGGAAAATTACCGCCGACAGTTTGAAGCAGCGGCCAAAGCAAATGGATGGAATGCAGGGGAAAGAGCTGTAGCACTAACACTTGCATTACGTGGAGAAGCGACGAATATTCTACAAACTCTTACCGCCCAAGAACAGGAGGACTATGATCAGCTGATTAAACATCTAGAATTACGATATGGTCACGCCCATTTGGAACACGTATACCACTCCCAGCTGAAAAATCGCTGCCAACAATCGGGCGCATCCTTACAACGATTCGAAACTGACATTGCACGCTTGGTTCGTCTCGCATATCCAGCCATACCGGAAAATGTAATGGAGCGATTAGCGGTTCAGGCATTCTTGGATGGACTCCGTGACCAAGAAACCAGACAAGCGTTGATATTAGCTCGTCAACACATCTCGTAGACGCACTGGCACGAGCTTTGGAATTTGAGGCAGCAAAACAATGCTGCAAAAGCCAAAGTAAAGTTCAAACGATTGAGGAAGACTCACAGGAGCCTGCTAACTTGGAAGCTGCCAGAGAGAAAGTGATGAAGGAAGTGTTGCCTGAGAAAAGACATATAAGATGCCGGAATTGTCGCAAAATTGGACATGTGCGTAGCAAATGTCAACATCATCGACTCCGATGCAGGAAAACTAAGAAAGGTCGATGAGAAGGGGCAATCGTCGGCATGTGTCCGGCAAGCCCCGGTTAACAACATATGTCGCTATGCTTCAACGACAGAACAAGGGTGTCTTCGTAGACGGTCTCATCAATAACGAGCCTTGCACCATGCTGCTAGATACAGGTGCGACTAGGACAATTCTCGGGCCTTCCTTTGCCAGAACACCGGAACGGATTGAACCGACAACAGGGGAGCCAGCTACTGTATATGGCGAGCTACCGATTGAAATAATTTTGGGCAACACTAAAGTGAAACATCAGGCACTTGTAGCGGACATCGAAGACGATGCAATCATCGGAATGGACATCATGAATTCAGAGGGTTTGAATTGGATTTCAAAGACGGCGTCCTACGTGTCAACGGAGAAGAGCTGGTACTTCATGGGAGAAGTGAAGAGTTGATCCGTGTGCTGTTGGCTGAAGATGTAAGCGTACCTGAGGGCTGAAACCATTCTGGAGGCTCGCCTGGACGGGAGTGCGAGCAGTGGAGACGATGGTGATGTTCGAGCCCAAACTTCATGATGAGAAAATTGGACGAGGATTGCACTAGGGAAGACCTTGTTGCGTGCTGACAAATTTGTGCCGGTAAGGGTCATGAATGTCTATTATTTCCCAGTGACCTTTAAGAGAGGCAACCATCTTGGGGCACTGCTCTGTCAGTTTCATCCGTGATCCAGGGCGTACGACGGTACGATTAGCCAACCCAACAACTTGCCCACAGAACTAGAAATTAGTTGCCATCTCTTCCAAAGACATAAAACCAGCTCAACAGCCCAAACTAAGAGATTTAGTCAAAAGTACCAAGACATCTTCGATACCGGACAAGGAAAAGGGGTCGAACTAATGTGGTCCAGCACAAGATTGATATGGGGTGCCCGACCGATCCGGCAATCAGCAAGAAGACTTCCTCTTGCCAAGAAGGCAGAGGCTGACAAAATAGTCAGCGAGATGGGAAAAGAAGGTTATCGAACCGTCTGACAGTCCTGGTCCTCTCCAGTCGTACTGGTGAAGAAAAGGATGGATCGACACGCTTTGTGTAGACTATCGCCAACTTAATAATGTCACGAAGAAGGACAGTTACCCTCTCCCGAGAATAGATGACACCCTAGACACGTTGGCTGGTTCCACGATTTTCTCGACCCTTGATCTGAAGAGTGGATACTGGCAAGTAGAACTCGCTCAGGAAGATCGAGAAAAGACTGCTTTTACCATCGGCTCAGGATTGTGGCAGTTCACCGTTATGCCATTCGGGCTCTGTAATGCTCCCGCCACATTCGAAAGATTGATGGAGACAGTGCTGAAGGGACTCTCATGGAACACGTGTCTAGTGTATCTCGACGACATAATTGTGGTCGGCAGATCGTTCGAGGACCACGTGAAAAACTTGGAGGAAGTATTCCTGCGACTGAGGAACTCCGGATTGAAGCTGAGCCCTAAGAATGCCATCTGTTCCAAAAGAAGTACGATACCTCGGCCACGTTGTCTCTGGGGAAGGAGTAGCAGTGGATGACCAGAAGATCAAAGCTGTTAAGGCTTGGCCCATCTCAAAAGGCATTCACTAACTTTGAAGTTTCCTTGGTTTATGCACATACTACTCGCCGATATGTGACGGGATTCGCTAGCATCGGTATACCTCTGACCAGGCTCACGGAAGGCCAAACAAAGTTCCAGTGGTCGAAGAATGTCAAGATTCATTCAGGAAGCTGAAAGGAGCTTTGATCAACGCACCTATACTGAGCTATCCCTACCCAAAGGGAAATTCATTTTGGATACGGACGCCAGCAACGTGGGACTTGGAGCTGTCCTATCTCAGATCCAGGAGGGACAGGAGAAGGTCATTGGTTTTTCAGCAAGACGCTTAGAAATCAGAGCGCAATTACTGTGTCACCAGGCGAGAGCTGTTAGCTGTTGTAAAGGGGTGGAACACTTCTACAAGTACGTGTATGGAAGAAGATTCCTGTTGAGAACTGACCATGCACTCTCAAATGGCTCTTACAGTTCAAAATCCTGAGGGTCAAGTAGCACGTTGGATCGAGAGACTCCAAGAATTCGATTTCGAGATCGAACATCGAGCCGGAACTAGCCATAAGAATGCAGATGCCTTGTCGCGAAGACCATGTCCAGATGATTGCTCACATTGCCGACGAGCAGAAGAGAAAGAAGCAACACTTTGTAGAACCGCGGCAATGGATGACAACTGGAATGACAGCAAGATCCAGAAAGACCAAGAGAGACCCCGACCTTGGCTTGTCGTCAGCTGGAAGAAGGGCAATCGAAGACCATCATGGCAGGAAGTCGCAGGTTACTCGCCGGCTGTTAAGTCCTATTGGGCACAATGGAACTCTCTTATTCTGGACAATGGGATCCTGAAACGTGTGTTGGAGGCCGATATTGGTGGGGAAGACAGACGCCAAATAATTGTTCCCAGGAACAGAAGAGAGGAAGTGCTGCGGAAATCCATGATGGAGTCGCCGGAGGACATCTGGGAGTGACGAAGACCCTGCAGAAAGTGAGGCAACGGTTTTACTGGGCCAATTGTCAAGCTGACGTCCAGGACTGGTGCAGGAAGTGCGCTGTATGCGCTGCTAGCAATGGACCTCGAATACGACCAAGGCCCCGATGCGTCAGTACAACGTAGGCAGCCCGTTCGAGAGAATCGCCATTGACATCGCCGGCCCGTTTCCCGTATCCGACCACGGGAATAAATACATCCTTGTGGCAATGGACTACTTCAGTAAGTGGGCGGAAGCCTATGCCCTGCCAACCAGGAAGCCGTCACCGTCGCCGACGTCTTGGTGAAAGAGTGGATATGTCGATTCGGTATTCCAATGGAGCTGCACTCGGATCAAGGCAGAAATTTCGAATCCAACCTTCCAAGAAATATGTCTACTGCTGAACATCCGCAAGACAAGAACCACGCCTACATCCGCAGTCCGATGGAATGGTGGAACGGATGAACAGGACGATCAACCGCCACTTGTCAAGGTTGTCTCTGACTATCAAAGAGGCTGGGACCAGTATCTTCATTTGTTCCCTGATGGCCTATCGATCCGCAGTACACGAGTCAACCGGTCAAACTCCTGCTAGTATTATAATGGGCCGAGAACTGCGACTGCCTTGTGACCTGAAGTTTGGGATACCGCCAGGACAGACCTGCGGGAGGGACTACGTCAGCAAACTTCGGCAGAGAATGGACGACATCCACGAACGAGTCGTTGAACATCCAGAGTGCCAGCGATAAAATGAAAGACCTATGACATCAAGGCCGACGCTGGAGGATTTAAGGTTGATGACCTGGTTTGGCTGTACACCAAACGTCGTCGTGGACTATCACCAAAGTTGCGGAACTCGTGGGAAGGCCGTATAAGATCGTGAAAAGGATAAACGACCTTTGTACCGAATCCATAAGCCACCCGAGGGAAACCGGGTCGTCCATTTCAACAGGTTGGCCTTACGCTGGAAACCATGACCAAGTTCGCACCCTCAAGCCACCGGAGGATGATATGACGTTCGAGAAGTTTATGTCCTTGTATTCAAACGGGCAGAAAGTTCTACATGGGAGTTACTAGAGAGGAGTCACGAGACCTTTTCGAGGTGCCTGCTGACTACGCACTAGCGCACTGTGTGGCAGAAGATCTTCGAATGTCCAGGGCATCGCCGTAGTGTTCTCCAAGAAATTTGGTCAACTCCAAACACTGCGGGAGCAGAATCCAGAAGTTGGTGGGGTGCTACAGTTGAAGAAAGGCCAGAGAAACATCTACTACCTAGTCACCAAGAGGCATTCCCAAGATAAACCGTCTTATGAAGATGTCTGGAAGAGTCTCACCAAACTAAGAGATACTATGGTGGACCAGAATCTGGTGGATCTAGCAATTCCAAAATTATCCTGTGGTATTGATGGGTTGGACTGGAAGTCATAAGAAGTATGCTGGAGGCGATATTCAGATCCAGCGGCGTCACGATTTTGGTTTGCTGTAACCTCTTCCACGACCGATCAGAAGACCGTGAGTGTTACTTCCATCGAACTTCACGGTGCAGATATGAAGTCATGCAGATATCGTCACACTCCAAGGATGAAATTTCGGGACGAAATGTCTTTAGAAGGGGCAATGTAACGAACCTAGGCCGGACCTGTCGCCTCCCGCGTCGCCATCGACAGCGATGAGATCATCCCCGGAGATATTCGAGAACCATCAGTCCCTCTTCCGCGTAATGCAACGGTCAATATTGGAAACAATTGGAACATGCCGTCGCCAACTGGAAGAATTCGAAACATCGAGAATGCTGTATCGGAGATAAATAGACAGCCCTCAAGAGGGAGTGCACAGTCTGAACGAGCCCATACCATCGAGCTATACAGTGGCGTAGTAATATAAATTAAGTTGTAGATTCAGTGTGAAATAAATTATTTAAACCAAGTTAAGTTTATTTACGTTACAAATGATTTGAGGAATAGAAAGAAATTATTTATGTTTTCTATGAGACATTTCATGGAAATAACAGATTACACGTCTTGCAAGAATGAGGAGATGTTCAATTGTAGCTTATCGCCGATTAATATTGGAAATGAACATGTAAATGATTCGAACGACCAATGTAATCTTCCTGTGGAGATGCCAGAAGATGACGCTGATGATAAATCATATTATGGTTGTATGCTTGTTGGCGAGAACGATATCAGTAATGCGATAAACATGAGGAAATCTTCTCCAAAAAATGCCAGTATAGTATCTGAGTTTGATACTATCAATATAGACAAGATTCCTAGTTCAACATCAGATAGTATGGAGGAAAATGATGATAGCTTCAGTGGGAGTGAAACTGAAAAAATTAAAAAGAATAATTCAAGTGTCAATCCAGATTTGGAGGATACCAGGCGTGATGAAACTAACACTAATCCACCGGTGGAAATAACTGGAATAGAAAATATTGCTGCCCACTCGAAGGTCAGTCCGGATGAAGAGTTCATTCCGGTTGAAATTAATGCAATTCACCAGGAAAACATTGCATTGGAATCGAAACATTTTGATGGATTACTACCTCTCGGAACTCGAAATATGAACAATAAAAAATATGAGAGAAAATCATATAATGATTGTACATACAGAGAAGGTACATTTGATTTAACCAAACAAGAGTTTCGCAGTATATATGACAATAAGAAAGTAATCAGAGGAAGATATGCATTCGTTTTGGATAAAAAAATTAAATCCGTCAATAACACTTGTGTGCTTTACTTTAAACATAGTCGGTATTCGAAAAAACAAATTCACTCAAATTGTATGCATATTGTGCTCATATATGTAAAAGATTCATTTTATCTATACATATATCTGATATCGATCATTCATATGCTGTGGATGTGTTCAGTACCTCCAGAGATTTCAATCATGTAGGAAAATTATCACATCAGTTGAGATCAATTGAGCGAAAAATGGTGAAGAATAAATTGCTCTCATGTAAACCATTGGAACAACGTCAGAATAATGGAATGGAGTTTAGAGATTATATAAACCTCACTTATGATTGTTTGGTTCACTCGAGAGCATTTCCGGAAAAGAAACTGAAAATACAGATTTGCTGTTTTCATATGTTTAAAATCATATGCCAGGATATAAACATTCATTTTACTACACCTGAATCGAAACAATCCGTTCGTGAAATTTTAGCAGCTGCCACAAATCTGAAAACATGGGACTCACTTCGTGAATGGTTTACTCATTTTCATGTAGTTCTCAATTCAAAAACGAGAACTGCTGAATTTGAGGAAAGTTGGCAATCTTTACTCGTCGTTTGTTGCAATGATGTAATCAGTAACCTACAAACCTCATCAACTAAGACCAGGGAAGTTGATATTATACCCGCTGCGGAAGAACATACTTCGTACGAATCAAGTAAATTTTTTAAATTTTTTCGTGAAATTTCTGGAAGTCGCCACTTAACTGATGATAATATATTTGAAGAGAATCCTTACTATAATCCATCGTTCTTTGGTGTAGTCCTGAAAAAATATATCCCTTTCGCCTCATTATGGAGCGGTTTGTTGCTCATACATTCAGAAAGGCTCAGCAATGCTCCAGCTGAGAGATGGTTTGGAGTATTGAAGAATATACTGATGGATAAGAATATGTCCCAGAAATGCAGTCGCGTAGTGAGGAAACTGAGGAAGTATACTCTTTTTGTATGCAAGAAAGCTAATTTGAAAATTCCCAAATCGAAGCGCAATGGAAAAACAATGTCTGTCGATGAATCAACTCCAGATCTTGCTTCTCAAGAAATCTGGCAAAAGAAGAATAAATCTATAAAAAATATTTTTTTTGCGAAACACACTGAATAGAACTTTAAATGAATGTCCTACAGACGTCATAAATGATACACAGCACCCTTGCATATACATTGTGGAGGTTTCCTAGATGAGACCGCATACTGGGTGGCTTGCGACAGTTGTAATGGATGGATTCACCAGAAACGGGTGTCAAATAAATGTGAATCGTTCGAAGGCTCATTTTATTGCAAAAATAATGATGATGGTGTAAATCACACACAAACAGGACAATTTTCAGAATTCCGCATGAAATGTGAGAGGTTTTTCGAAAATAATTATTGCAAAACCTTAGATGAACTATTGGACATTGAAAAATTGACCCAAACTCAGAGAGAAAGTGCACTTTGGAAAGATGAGAGAAAAATACGTTTAACAGCATCCATTTTTGGGAAAATAATGCGGGGGAGAAGTTCAGATACTTTGATTAAAGTAGCCAAAGATATTGTCGAACCGCCAGCTATTAATGTAGCTTCCATTAACCATGGTATAATAAATGAAGATCCTGCGATAAGAAAATATGAATTTATTCGAAATATCAAGGTGAAAAAATCAGGTCTGCAAATTCATCCCCAGCAACAATATTTGGGTGCATCACCCGATACCTATATGAAGTTAGCGAGACAACTCCGAAAAAGTTGATAACAGATTATTCCATAATTTGCCGCCTTTTTGTCGCTAATTAGTTGCGGAGAAAAAAAAATTGTCGCCCTATTTTTAAATATGGATGTTTCGCTAACTTAATATGAAGTTAGCGGGACAACTTCCGTCTTTTTTTATTATTTTAAACGGTCTTATTCAGCTTACAGTTTTGTTTATTTGTGTGGGTTGAATCTAGTAATTGAAATTGTATTCCTTTCCTGTTGAGCTATCAATCTGAAATTTGGTACACACCTTTAGTTCTGATGACAATACAATTATGTATATTCAGTATCATTGTAAATCCAAGATGGCCGTCGCCACAAAATGGCGGATGACATATTTTGTTCAACTCCCTCAATATGGGTATCAAATGAAAGGACTGAACCAGTACAAAGATAGTACTCCGTGAAAAAATTTCAAATCGAAGATGGTCGCCACCACAAAATGGCAGATTTCTTTGTTTTTCAATCCCCTCAATACGGGTATCAAATGAAAAAAAAAATGTCTCGAAACCATACTGAAACAGGGAGAAGAATTATTGTGTGGGGTATATGAAGTATTCGAAAAGGGAAAAGTGGTTCCTAGAAATTGATTATGTAGCAATTTGTTTTTTAATTTATTCAATAATTTATGTTTTGTCGAGTTCTACCCATTATAGATATGAGCATAACTTTTTTACACTTTTCAGTTACGATAGATATAAATATAAACATAGCATTGATGCCCGTTTTTGATTTCTCACAGTGTCGACAATTGGTCCTCATATATGTCGGCGATTGGTTATTCATATTTTTCAGGTGTCGAAAATTGGGGCATCTGATATGCGTTTTCATTTATTTCATTTGAATTATTTCCCCATGTTATGATAAGTTTTTCTTGTCTGTTTATTGAAATGAAAGTTACAAAGATTCAGAAACTGAATATCGCAACCACGTAAAAATTCCCCTTGAGTTCGAAAAGTATTCGTCATTTTCACGATACCCTATTGTATGGATATTTATGACCAACCTGATAATTAGTGGGAAATTTGAAACTTTGATTATGTTGAGTTTTGTTCATATTGTGGGAATTTTGGGGAAAAAGTTTTAGTTTCAAAATGTTATTGTAAATATTGCTCAAATTATCCAGGTCTATATTTTTGTTTATACTGTTGGTATCATTCTTGATGGAAAACATTTCTTTAAATAACCTTTTATGTAAGTTATTCTCTATGCAAAGTACTTCAAAATGGTTGTAATCCAAAATGTGCTCACTGGAGATGACATTCTCAGCCAGTGCCAAAGTTAATTTCTTTGTATTGCTATCACTTTTATGGAACAGACAAAGTTCTTGATGTTTGTCCAATTTATGCTTTGTCACAAGTCTGACAGGGAATTTTGTAAACGACATTTGATTTTTCCATCCTTTTCCAAGGTTTCAATTGGTAAGTTTCAGAGGGGAGACTATTAGTAGTAGTGACGATGCGTTGGGCAATTTTGATATTCTCATTTTTGAAGACATTTATAAGCTTTAACGATTGAAAATATGGTAACAAACAGAAAAATAAGTGATTGAAACACTTTTGGGTTGGGAGGAAGAACTGAGAACAGATAGAAATTACGGAAGTTGTTTGGCTAACATCGCAAATTTTTATTTAAAAAAAGAGCGACAATTTTTTTTTCTCCGCAACTAATTAGCGACAAAAAGGCGGCAAATTATGGATACTTCGGAACTGTGAAAAAATTGAAATTACGGAAGTTGTTTAGCTAACTTCATATGAAGTTAGCGAAACATCGCATATTTAAAAAAAAAACAACATTTTTTTTTTCTCCGCAACTAATTAGCGACAAAAAACCGGCAGATTCTGGATACTTCAGAACTAAGAAAAGATAGATATTACAGAGGTTGTTTCGCTAACTTCATATGAAGTTAGCGAAACATCGCATATTTTTTTTATAAATATAGCGACAATTTTTTTTTCTCCGCAACTAATTAGCGACAAAAAGGCGGCAAATTATGGATACTTCGGAACTGTGAAAAAAATTAAATAATGAAGTTAGCGAAACATCACATATTTAAAAAAAAAGAGCGACAAATTTTTTTTCTTCGCAACTAATTAGCGACAAAAAGGCGGCAAATTATGGAATAATCTGTTATCAACTTTTTCGGAGTTGTCTCGCTAACTTCATATAGGTTCACCCGATGGTCTTGTGGAAGATGATGGTCTCATTGAGATTAAATGTCCCTATACAATCAGATATAACAAACCACATCAAGCATGCAGGGATAATTTGATACCATATTGTGATAAAGATAGTGGCAAGTTGAAACAAAATCATCCATATTTTTACCAGGTTCAAGGTTTACTCCACATCACAAATAGATCATGGTGTGACTTCATAATATATACTCACAAAGGAAGAAAAATCGAAAGAGATGACATCACCTGGAATATGCTGTTGATCAATCTAAGCACTTTTTTAATTATTATCTTCTACCGTATTTATCGAGAGCAGTACTTGAGCTTATGGAATTCAAATGGAAAACTGAAAAATAGTTGATAATTTTAGCGAATGGACTAATTTCCGATCATAGTTATTATACAAATATCGAAAAGACATACCGTATATCGCACTATAACGATCTCGATTGTAAAATAAAAGAAGTGACTTCGAATGATTTTGCAATTTTATCATCAGAGGAATGGATGACTGATTGGCTCGTAGACATATTTCTAAATATTTTCAATACCAATAATTATCAAGTCGTCAACTGTATCTTGGCTACAAGAATATTCCTGTTTTCTAATAATCATCATTGTTCTATAGACAGTTTCAAATTCGAAAAGGATATAATAGTTTTTCCAATTTTGCAAAATTTTTCAGATATAAAACCACGACCGAAACTACATCACTTTTGTTTGGCTGTGGTGGATTTATCAAATGGATATTTCGTTTTTTTGAATCCAACCGGTAGTACCTCCAAAGAAACCGAGCAATATTTGACGAAGTTTTTGAAATATCTGGAATTCTATAACTCATTTAGTGAAAAATCTATAGAAAACATTGAGTGGAAAACGAAATTGATTAAACACGACAGGCAGACAGATGGTTACAGCTGTGGTGTTTTTGTTACGTACTTTCTGGAAAATATTGCAAAAGGCAATTCGCTAATGAACAATGTTGATATTAAAGAGTATACTATTTGAAAGGAATTTTGATATCATCATCAGCCGATGTTTCCAGAGACTGTTTCTATTGTGGTCTATCATTCAATGAGAAAGACTGCAAGACATGTTCGAGTTGTTTAAGATCATCTCAATAAAGTGTATTAGAAAAAATGAATATTCAACTGGGCTGTGTGACCTATGTATGCAATATTGAAGACGTATTAAATCTTTTTTGAACATTTCAAATCATGCATGAGCCATGGGAGCCATCAAAAACCATGTAATCTTGCCGTGTGAATAATTGTAATAATTGCTCCCATTCAGAACAGACAATTCAACACAACAAAAACAAAAATTGTTATAATTCCTCAAACACCTACTTACCGAAGATAATATCCAGGCAAATAAAGCCTCAACCAAAAAAACTTACATGCCCAAAAATTTTTAACTCCTAATTTTTCAACGTCATCGATGGTAGGTCAAATAAATTTGAGACTATCATTCTACATGGAGAAATTCATGACACATCAAATAGTAAAAGTAGAAAAAAAAAAGTTTTTCGTTCCATCTTTATCATTCTACATGGAGAAATTCATGACACATCAAATAGTGACAGAAATAACACCCAAACAATTCGAATTTAATTATTTTCGACATCACCGACGGTAGGACAAATGAATTTGAGGCCGAACACTGCTTTTTCTTTCGATTTTCTATCATTCTACAAGGAGAAATTCATGACACATCAAATAGTAACAGAGATAGCACCCAAAATATTCGAATTTAATTATTTTCGACATCACCGACGGTAGGACAAATGAATTTGAGGCTAGAAACTGCTTTTTCGTTCCATCTTTCATCATTCTACATAGAGAAATTCATGACACATCAAATAGTAACAGAAATGGCACCCAAAAAATTCGAATTTAATTATTTTCAACATTACCGACGGTAGGACAAATAAATTTGAGGCCAGACACTGCTTTTCCTTTCCATTTTCTATCATTCTACATGGAGAAATTCATGACACATCAAATAGTAACAGAGGTAGCACCCAAAAAAGTCGAATTTAATTATTTTCGACATCACCGACGGTAGGACAAATGAATTTAAGGCCAGAATCTGCTTTATCGTTCCATCTTCTATCATTCGACATGGAGAAATTCATGACACATCAAATAGTAACAGAGATAGCACTCAAAAAATTCTAATTTGATTATTTTCGACATCACCGACGGTAGGACAAATGAATTCGAGGCCGAACACTGCTTTATCTTTCGATTTTCTATCATTCTACATGGAGAAATTCATGACACATCCAATAGTAACAGAGATAGCACCCAAAAAATCCGAATTCAATTATTTTCGACATCACCGACGGTAGGACAAATGGATTTGAGGCTAGAAACTGCTTTTTCGTTCCATCTTCTATCATTCTACATGGAAAAATTCATGACACACCAAATAGTAACAGAGATAGCACTCAAAAAATTCGAATTTAATTTTTTCGATGTCACCGACGGTAGGACAAATGAATTTGAGACCAGAAACTGCTTCTTCGTTCCATTTTTCATCATTCTACATAGAAACATCCATGACACAACATGTAATCACTACTTACTATAATAATACCCACACAATCAAAATTCATCGAAGGAGTGATAAATGAATCATGGACCAGGAAACATGAATGAAACGCATATTAGAAATCTGGCAACAACGCACATTATTTCTCGGCCATCCCGAGTTCGACAGTCTTTACGTCAGAAACCGTGGATGGAAAAGTGTGGATAACTTCACATTAATAGAGAGTTATTGGACTATGCGATAAGGGCAAGCGCTAATAAAATCACCTTTATTTTGACAGCTACGCATGCGCACATACATTTTATCATAAGGCAAACCATAATAAAATACTGCCTACCCTTATTTACGTCAAATTACCGTATAAATTTAAGGTCAGTTATGTGATCCTTATTTTGACAACCTAACCTGATACGAAGAAAAAAGAAGATAGTTCAAGAATATAACATATAACCAAACCAACTGATGTTGAATTGTTTTAGTTTTGTATTTTCATTTATGCGGTCTCTGTGAGTGATTATTAAAATAGAGAAAAATAAAAAATGGCAACTGTTGAAGTTTTCAGTCCCAAAAATAAAAAGTTTAAAAGGGTTAGATTCACGTACAATGATGATTTAGTGTTTCTTCGGGAAATTGTAGGTCAAAATCCGATCATAAATGTGGAAGCGTGGGAGATCGTACAGCAAAATATTAGTATTACTACTGGGAAATTCATTACCATCTCCTCATCGGTATAATCATCTAAATTAAAAGGATTTTGTCCTTGTTGCAATGGTCTCTGTCAATTAATATATTGTCCATAATTATCATTTCAATTTCGTCGTCAGCATCTCCCCACAAACCAACTTCTAACATTTCTTCCATTATTCAAATTGTTTAACTGTTAATATATAAATAATGATATGCAAATCAAACACCTATCGACAAAACAATCTTAGGCTAGAAATAAAAGACTGTCAAACGTCTATTTATTTATCTCAAGTCAGTTCCAATAACTATAAATACAGCAACGATTTAAGGTAAATCCTTATTTAAATAAGGTTATGCACAAATACTGCTCAGCATTAAATATGTACTTCCAATAACTCTCTAATATAATAGTCATTAGCCTTATCGATCTTGACAGTGGGCCTTGTTCTTCCGACCAACTTCTTGGTTTAGATCCCCCGCCTCCGATTATCTCATGCGAGTATTACTGAAATATAAAAGAAGAACTGATTTTGATTGTTTTCTCTACTCGCCTTTGTTAGTAGGGCTCACCTTTTCCGGATAAGTCATTCTAAGATAGCTGGAAGCAGCCTAGACTGTCGCAGACCATAATTCATCGATTTCTCAACTTCATCAACATATTTTATGATATCTACAATAAACTCTCTGATTGTGTTTAGGTTGTTAGTTGTTAGAGAGGTAATAGTCCGGCAGAGATGGGCAGTGAATGGCTTGGTAATAGTTTGTATCGGAGAGTTCAATGAAACAATGTCATCGGGGAAATTTTCCAAAGCCCTCAATTTTCAAGTCAATTCATCGACTAGAGACATCAGTCCACTTTCCTACCTTTTCTTCTTCCTTCGTGGAAGTTTCCAAGATCCCAAAAAGGCCGTTTACGAAGAAATCACTTTGGAAAAATCACCAGATCTTCAAGAAAAATCGGGCAGTCATCTGATTTTTGACAGACATGTAAACATTGTAGTAAATTTCAAGGATTTCATCTCATTTTCGCGCCAACTGTTCTGTGAGGGATCTTGTTCGTAGAACAATAATCTTTGACAAAAGCTCCTAATTATGAACAATAATCTTTGTCTATTCCCCATAAGACAATGGTGACACTAATAGAAAGAGATGAAAGATTATTTGTGAGCCATAGTGACGTATATGGATATGTCATGGCCACCATTCTCTCTGGACAGTGGCGGACTAGCGCACTTTGGTATCTGAGAGTTACAGGCTCTCGAATGTATATTGGACCACTCCGTATGTTACGTGGGCCACCTGTACTCATGTCCATGTACGTCACTATGACGGGTTAATGCTACAAGATTCCGATTAGAGTTAATTAGTACCTCCTACTCAGTAACGTTTACTCTCTTTGCATCAATTCAACGTTGCCGATTAGAAAGAGTCCGAGCGATTGTCATGCTTCATTTGTTTTGGATTCACATTTGCTGTCTTTATTATCAATATTGGTACTTAATACATATATGATTCTAGCAGCTGGCTGCTGGCAGCTAACTTCACACTGCTTGTTCTGGCCTGGTGCGCTGTCTTCTGTCACGGTTTTGGCGTTTTGGCAACCATCATTGGCGAGATTTAGTCCTAATTTGTTGTGGAACTTCACTTGTATTTCTAATTAAAATGGTTCTGGTGCGACCCGAAGATAATATTTTTCGAAATTGCTCTTCTGAAGGCCAACCAACATTATCCGTTGATGTGAAAATTCCAAAAAGAGTCCTACACTTTTGTGATGGAGTGCTCGAGGAATATAGTACTGACGAAGAAGATGATTTGAAAAAAGAAAAGCTAGTGCTTGATCCAGTGAGTTTTAATTTTCAATTTTTCTGGATAGTGGGTAGATATGTGATCAAATTTGGCCTTTCCGATTCCTTTCAAAGAATATTTTGATAATCAATATCCTACTTTTTCCGCAAAAAATATTTTCAGTTTAATTTATTTATGATCATATAATGATAAACTTATTTTTTATGATTGTTACATTCACTTTTTTGACGCTACATTTACACGATTTTGGCTAGTAACCAGGACCGTATTGAAATGAAAAACAATTCCAAAAACTTCGGCTACACAAACTGAAATAGCTCTAGTTATCCAGCAAAATGTTTTGAGAGCTAGAAAGCACTTTTTTCTTTATTGCAATGGACAATCAAAGCACCTTTTACAGACTCCTACAAAATCATGCGAGCTATATAACAATAAGCTCAAAATTAATGGAAATGCTACATGTATTGAAAACCAAGTGGTTGAATTTGATTTGCTTTCTCTTAGTGCGAATTTACACGATCCAATAAAATTGATCAATAAATTGAACAATAAAATTGACCAATATGGGTTATATTTACACCTGACAATTTATTGGTCAATTTTGGCAACAGTTTTTACTCAGGAATACCAACATACTGACAAGAAATGGTTCAATTATAGGAAAAGTTCCGAATATTATTCAATAGCGTATTGAATTGATTCTGATACATTCTTAAATATCGTTTGAATTGATTAGGATCTGAACTCAGGAATTTTTCGTAAACTAATGTCAAGTTTCCTTTCCCTCTTTTCTCAATCCACCATCTTCTACATCTCTGTCTTTTATATTCAGCAATGCACATTGCTGTGTAATGCATCTTAAATTATGTTTATTTTTTTCGCAATATCATTTTTCTCGCGGTTATGATAGGGTATATGAAATCGTGTAAATAATAACGTATAACCTGAAAATCTCTGTTCTAGCAGGCATCCAATCCATGGCCGACAGTTACTGCAAATTGTCACTAAAAATTGATGAAAAATTAAAACCGATTCTAAACTCATCAATTTATTGGTCAAGTTCAAATTGACGACATTTTTCTGTTTACACCTATCAATAAAATTGATGGTCACAAAATTGACCAATTTATTGGATCGTGTAAATTCGCACTTAGAAATATAAATATTGGAAGCATACTATCACAGATTCAGTTATAGGTGACACTGAATCTGGTAGACTAGTTTTTGAATAGGGATGACTATACCTACCAGCACATGGAATTACAAGAAATTTGGTCAATAGAGGCCCCGCAAATTCAATCATGAAATGTAATTCATGGATGTTTCAAATAGATTTCTGAAGAATATCATATATCTACATTTTTGCTTTTATCAGTAAATAATCACTGATGTGATAGCAGCAACAGTTCCAGAATTTCATCAATGATAATATATAAATAGGCCCTTGGTGGGAATTGATATAGGTAGATAATTATATTTTGGGGTCTTCTTGACATTTTCGCTATTAAAGATGGGGTGAACCTTGATGGTTATTTTTTTTGCATATTTACTATCTTTGACTGTACATGCTCCATATTGTGAAATAATCTGTGACTCAAAAACTACCTCTTGAATACCCTTCCAAATAAATAATTAGATCAGTTATTGCTGGAAGTCTTTTGATATAAAAGCATGTTTCGTTTTGACACAAGAGATAATCTGAAATGTAACTCTCTAGCTACCCCAAATTAAAAGGTGTAAATAGTAAAGCGTTAAACTGTTGCTGGTGAATTGCACTACATATAGTGACCCAAAAACTACTTCTCGACCACCCTTTTACTACCCTCAAACCGAAAATTTGTGCAAAAATAGTTTGGGCAGCCCTTTTTGCATTTCATCAGAAAACGTTTTTTTTGGGACTTTTTGACTTGAAATATGCCAATAAATAATTAAATTTTTTGTGACTCCCCCCCCCCCCCCGAACGTGTCACGAAGAGATAACAAAATATCCTATATCCATCAATAAATTCTCAGCAATGGCCGTTTACCATTCGAAAACGAACAAATATTATAATTGAGGATGAAGTGCTGTTGCTGCTATCACAACTGTATTAGATTAGGTTTGTAACTGGGAGTTGGCTCCTGGTCCACCGCGACCTTTGCAGATCTAATGTGGAGCTCCCTTTGTGGTTTCAGAGTTCACTGTCTAGCTTTGTCTTTATCACAAGACTCCCTAGCCTTAACAGTGGTTCTTTCATGCTGCTCATAGTCTTTGGATTTTCTTCTGATCTTGTAATACCTTTGCAGTGGTACAGTGAGGTTTCCTCGTCTTCCTGGTAGAACCTGTTTCTTCCGCCAGATCTAGTAAGCTCATGTGTTTTTTGAGCTGACAATGACCCGTTAGCAGAACCATCATTATTCTTATGGCCTTGTGGAGGTGGCTCGGTAGGTCTGCTGTGAATTTAGGCGGGAACTTTTCGCCTGCCTCATTTTGGGGTGTTTCCATAATAGAGATTGCAAAGATTGTTAAAATCTTGTGTTTTCTAAAAAGGGGTTCACAGGGGTTATGGATTTTTGCTTTGCACATATATTTCAATGCACGTTGTGCAATACAAAAACTGAGTTCATGAGGTAATTACTACACATCCCCCAGAATGGGATTCCATATCTCAGATACTAAAGAGTGGTAGACAACTTTAGAAGCAGATAAACTAAGTTCATAACTCTTACCGCATAACATCCAGAAGAAAGTTTTGTCCTGAAATTTGATATTTGTTCTTCAAATTTTAATCTGTAAGATACCTAGAAATGTTATGTTGTTTGTGTTGCCTATGACGCCATCATCCATGACAAGATCTTCTATTTCACCTTTAAATGACATTAGTTTTAGCCAAATTCATAGCTTACTGATTTGAATGGCACCAATTTTTTTACCTCAGACATATCATCCTTGATAATGTCAAGTTTTTCAGCATTTTTATTATGTCAGAATATGCTTGTATCGTTTGCAAACAGTGTTATATTTCCTGATATATTTTAGGTCTGGCCAATATATAAAGTAACAGAAGAGAATGTTGTCATTTTCACAATTTTGCTCCAACTCTATCCATTTCTGAGAGACACCCCTAAAATTATAGTGGTAAAACTTTTACAATAGTATTCCGTGGTTCACACAGTAGAACGCCTTTGATAAATCGTAGAATGCTGCAGTGGCAGCTTCACCTTTATTTATCTCCCGATCTAAGTCATAAAAAAATGTATCACTTGTATCTTTACCAGCTTGAAAACCGAACTGGTCATTGGTGATGATTTTATTTTTAATTGAGAATTCAGTTAACCTGATTTTACCAACTTCTCAATAATTTTAGCTAATATGGGAATGAGAGAGATGGACCTGTAGTTAGGAGGATTGTCAAGGTCACCACCTTTGTGCAAGGGTATTACTACAGATATTTTCAAAAAATCGGGAAAAGTGCCATTGTTAAAAGTTTTATTTTCACATGTACCAGGATATTGAGTGCATTTTCTGGTAAATTTTGAATATATATATATATATATATATATATATATATATATATATATATATATATATATATATATATATATATCATCAATGCCTGAGGTAGTTTTAGCTCATATATGTCGGTCTCGTAAAGTAACAGTGAACTGGCTACAAAAGGATCTTGGAAATGGTCTAAGGGATCCTTTTATAGACGTAGATTTTCAATAATGGTACAATAATAATCGTTATTCACTTGCCAGCTCTCTTTAGATTTATTTTCATCTTTTTCTATTTTTGTCCTATAGAAATTATCTTTTGCTTCTATGATTACACTTCTGTATATTCAGTGGTAATTATTAAAGTAGTTGTGGAAACAATGTGCATCTCTAAATTTTCTGATATAATGCAAGTTATGCATATTTTTAGAAGATATTTTGATTTTTTGTACAGGAAAGGTGACACCAAATATATCGCGAATTTCATTGTAAAAATCTGAGAATGGATTGAGTTTAATAAATGCTGCCAATTTGTTATCAAGCATGCTGAGTGGAACCTATTTTTTGTTATAAAAAATTCTGCTGTTTTTAAATTTGTCAAATTACAAGTTTACTTTCACATGGAGTTTACAATTAATAGTTTCATGATCTGATAAACCAGCATGAACTACGGAACAGGAAAGATATTGTTCATCTATATTACTACATATATAATCAATTGTAGTTGCAGAGTGATTTGTAATACGTGTAAGGGTATTGTAATTTCTTTATTTTTACTTTATTTTTCAAGAAAATACCAATTTTGACTTTTTGACTTGACAATCAACAACTTCTTTCCTTTTTCTTGAAACAAAGTAACAGTGAAAAATATATACAGGGACATACAAATAGATGAAATAATAAAACAATTATGAAATAATCCATAACAGGTATTTACATGCATTTTTGAATTAATAGAAGTCAACAGATTCACAAGTGCTACTGGAAGGTAGTTATTGAAGTACATTTTCTCCTTTTTTCAAGAAATTAACTGAAATGAAAATGGTTAAGAAGGATATTATGGTCAGCACCCCTAAGTGACTATTTTTGAAGTACATGAATTTCAATAATTTTCTTTGTGTACTTTTTCGATTGTGTACTCATGACAAAAGTAGTAAGGGCTCCAAATAATTGAGCAATATTCTAGCTTGGATCTGACATATGAGAAGTACAATATTTTCAGGGCATTAACGCTTGTAAAATTTTCATAGTATCTTATGATAAATCCTAACATTTTATTGGCTTCAGAAGCCATTTTGGAGCCGAAGAATACACCTAAATCTCTGGTTTATTCCGACATTGGTACAAATTTCATAGGTGTTCCTAACAAATTGAAGGAAGTGTATGGAAATCTAGTGAAATTTGTCAATAAACATGATATCATAGAGTTTCTTCTGAAAAATAAGATAGATAGATTAGTTAGTTTATTCCACCCATCTCACCTCATTAAGGAGGCCTATGGGAGGCTGCAGTAAAAACCCACTAAATATCATCTAACACAAGTAGTTAGTGATTGGCATTTGAGCTTAAAAGATATAGCGACTATTTTTTTTCAAGGATCCCAATGATTTAACATCCTTAACTTCCGGTCACTTTCTTGTCAGTATCCAACAACGAACCAAATGGAAAGAAACTGGTACCCAGTCTTTAACCATTGAAGATTTAGTCCTACGAGAAGATAACACCCCACCTCACTACTGGAGAATGGGCCATGTAATTGAGAAAACCGCCAAGGGTATTCTGAAGAGCACTCCAATGACTCTGAAAGTTACCTACGACAATTTAAGTTTGAAACCCCAAGGTTTTCAAACCCGGCGGCTATGTTAACGTTCTAATGTCCCCACGCCACTGGTGGTTTTCAACGATTCGAGGCATACCAGTTGCAATACAGCGAATCAACATCAACACCCCTTCCCTAAGAGAATGGATGTGACCAAGCAGAGATTGTCAGTCGCCTGACGTTGTTATCCAGTGAATAACACACATCAACCTTGTAACAAATTGTTATATTTCACGTGTAACAGTGGACAATAAACAAGTTTTCAAATATTGGAAGCAGCAATTTAATACAGTACTTTTTTAAGCACATGTCTACAATCCATGCTTCTGGCCCAGAGAAATGATGTAGAAGATTTTATTTCAATAAACACTATGAGAAGCACATAAGAAATATGTTCGATACGGAAACTAACCTGCCTTCTTTTTAACCGACGAAACCAAAAAGGAGGATGTTCTCTAGTCGACGCGTGTATTTAATTCAGAATGAACACAAAATTAGGTGTTTCGGAAAATTATATAACAAATGACAATAAATCAATCTTAAGTTAAACAATTATACTCTATACCAATGATAATGTGAATCACAGGAATGAGGTATGTTCCTTATAAATATACAGGATATATTTGATAAAATTAACACTTTTTGAATTGATAATGACTATTATGTTATGTTTCTCTGGACATTGGCAGAGCAAAGACTGCCTCAAAAAAATACTCATAACAATAAATTAATGAACTTTCCCTATCCCTATCGAAAACAAACCACAATATAAAAGACATGTATCAGCCGAAGGTATGACTAAGTTTAGACAATCTCTATTTAATATAAACACCTGGCTGCACTGTTTGGTTGGTTGTTTCAAAATAAACATTCTAAACGTTGTAACAAAATACTCATTTTTCTCATACTGAATATCAAAATGAAGTAAGTACAGTAAAAACCGGATATAACGACATTGCAGGGACTGTATACTTCGGACGTTATGTCCGATAGTTGTTATAAGCAATATACACAAGTATGTATGTATATATTATGTCTGTTTGTAGTATGGGGATAGGTTATGCATATAAACTTGTTTTCAAATAACTTTATGTTCAGATGTCCTCGATCGTTTAATTTTCAAAGAGTTGTTCTCGAAAAGAGCTTTTATTTTATCTCTATCCTTCCAAATCGTTGATATCGTAGAGTGTGAGACTCCACATTCCTTTGCAATTTCACTATTTGACTCGCCATTTTCTAATCTCCATATAATATGTGATTTTTCTTCAATATTAAACCATTTCCCATTTCTTTTTTGCGACATAGTAACGCGTAATCACACGATCTAAACCAAAAGTTTTAAAATCAACCTGTAATTCACGCGGTCAACTATCGCACTGAATAAGTCGGGAAACATGCAAGGTCAAATGGCAAAGAGCGGAAAGAGGTTCTATAGCAAAATATTCCTTCATATTATTAGTATAAAGGTGAAAATTGTTAGTAATGTTTTGTTTTGCTGGAATAGGTAAACGGTTGGTCGTTATAGCCGATGAATATCGATAAAGTTTCGTCGTTTTAAGCGATATGTCGCTGTATCCGATGTCGTTATAGGCGGTATGTGTACTTATAAGTTCATATAGATTCAGCCGGGACCTTGCCATTCGGTTGTTATAACCGATCTGTCGTTATAAACGATGTCGTTATATTCGGTTTTTACTGTATATTGATCAGTGAATCCAGTGCAAATAATAAAAACGTTATTTAATCCATCATTAAATAAATATTTCAGACTTTGTTCTAATTATAAATTCCATCTAATCTAGGTGATTCTAAAAACAAACTGATAAGTGACTATTTACTGTCTGAAAAAAGCGGATACATGATCGCCTTTTTGTGAACCTGTTTGGCATTACATGTTTTGACGTTTTTCATCCAAGCTGTTTTGTACTTAAAACTAATTATAAAGAACTTAAAAATTTACTGTTCCCAAAATTGCGAGCTAAAGGACGCAGAGAGGAAACAAAATGCAGACAAACTAGTAAAGGATATTAAAAAATTGAAGAAAGACGTAATCCAAAGAGACGAGACCATAAACCAAATAGAAGAAGAGAAAGTTGAAAAAGTAACTGACTTAATGAAGAGAATAGACTAGTTAGAGAAAGAAGAAACTAGAGAAAAAAAGCTGTTTACATGCGTGCTAGAAAAAAAAAACAAGACATTGGGGATGAATTCTGAGACAAAACAATTGTATGTAAATAAACAGACAACATGAACTTTTGATCTCTCAATTGCAAAAAGGAATCAATGATTTGAAAAAGAGAAATGGATCGCTGGAAGAAGAAATAAGACCCAAAACAGATGAACTACACAAACAGATTAGAGACTTAGAAAACCTCCGATAAGTAAACTCAGAGATGCTAGGCCCAATTAGAACACTTGAAATGAACAATATTACATTCAGTAGTGAAGTTAGCACTCTAAAGAATAAATTGACCGACCTAAAAAGCTCAAAAGGGTTGACAGGAAGGAATTTGGATTTAATAGTACACCATCACACTCTTGCAAAAAGAAGCAGAAAATATTAATTGTATCTACTGCTCATGGTAAAGGCATGGCGGAAGTCTTGTCTAAACAAACGGAAGAATATACCATACTATCCATTGTAAAACCACATGCCACTGACTCGGAACTAGTTGGGACAGCTAGCAACTTACGAATAATGATGTATTAATATGGCCAAACGGTCTCATAATAAATTCACTGGATAACGCCTTCTCCAATCTTAAAAACACCATTATTATCTCCTAACCCTTCATATTTGATATGAATATAAATCAACTGATTTATGAAAATAGTCTTCTCATCTGCAAGAAACTTCACTCCCAGAATATCAACCAATTCTCTTTCCTGGAGTCCAATAACATACTGCGAAGAAGCAATTACTATGGTCTCAGCCTGAAGAATGCTGCCAAGTTTTTCTTACTAAAAGCTTTATTGAGCTTACTGAAAGGACTAGTATCTACATAAAGCAGCTGCGAATCTGAACAGATCGAGTTTGAAAAGAGGTTGATCCATGTGAGCGCTTGTACAAATAATAATGAATTATCAAAGGAGCATGTCTTAAAAACTTTAACTTAAAAATGACTCCAATGAAAATCATTTCTACAAGCTTTTATTTAGTTTCACTTGTTAGTTAGTTCGTTTAGTTCGTTCGTTAGTTTGGGTCAAATCTTGCAAGTGAATTTTGACCGACTTCTAGTCGTCCGATTAATTTGAAATTTGGCAGGTGTTCAAAATTCCGCTGACAATGCATTATGGATTGCTGAAGAAAAAAACAAAAATGCGGCTCTAAGATGAGGAATTTGTAATTATGGTCCGTTTGATTCATCATTGGTATATGAGGGTTTTCCGGGTCAGAAATTATGTAATTTTTGTCAAAATTCATAAATTTAAGATGGTGGCTCCAAGATGGCGGACGAGTTTTGTGGTTATGGTCCGATTTGATTCAAAATTGCTATGCGGGGTTTACCCTGTCGGAGATTATGAATTTTTTGTTGAAATTCATAAATTCAAGATGGCGACACCAAGATGGGGGACGAGTTTTGTGATTATGGTCCATTTCGATTCAAAATTGGTATGCGGGGGTTTCAGGGTCGGAGACTATGAATTTTTTGTAGAAATTCATAAATTCAAGATGGCGACCCTAAGAAGGAGGATGAGTTTTGTGATTATGGTCAGATTCTATTCAAAATTGGTGTGCGGGAGTTTTTGGGGTCGGAGATCATGATTTCTTTCAGTTCAAAACTTACAGGGAAGATACCTTGTAATAACTAAAAAGCAAATATTCAAATAAATAATCAAAAACCTTTTTAAAGACAAGCTTTTATTTAAGCCGAGTACTAAAAGAACAAAATCAGTTTAAGTCATCGCTGACAATGATTTAATTATTTTTTGTTGAATTATTTGGTTTTCAAAAGCTTGTCGCGCGAATTGTAATAAAGTTAATACTTCGACAAGTTGTTACTTACCAACCAATCATTGTCCAATGAAATTAATTGGTACCTACTTTTATGAATTCTTTGTAAAAATCAAATACTTTGACAAGTTCTTACTTACCAACCAATCACTGCTCAATCAAATTAATTTGTACCAACAAAAAATAATTAAATCATTGTCAGCGATCACTTGAACTTATTTCATACGTTTTAGTACATGGCTTAAATAAAAGCTTGTCTTTATTAGTTATTTACGTTTAAATCGGACAAACCCTCAATTACTTTAATGCTTTTAAATATTCAATCTATTAGAAATAAATGTGTCGAATTGCAAATATTCTTAGAAAGTATAAATTTTCCGGAGATAATCCTTCCTTCTGGGAAGGAAGGAGTTATATTCCACAATTCCCAAGAAAGCCGTGAGAACGAAGCTGCATCACCGATTCCACAATTCAGCACTTTGCATCTTCTCGAGATTCGAGCAGTTCCAGGAACAGAGTCAGCATATTCACCTTGCCCATTTATAACATGATTTTATTTACTGTCTTGATATAATATTTGTACTGCTAACATCCATTTTCATTTATACTTGTAGTTTTGAAAAATAAAAGCTTTTTTTGAAACAAACTCGAAACGGGTTTTAAAGTTGGCGAAGTCGGTAGGATTGTTACAAAGAATCCATCGCGGATAACTTTTCTATTTTTATAGTTGAGTAACAATCGAAAAAGTTCCTACGTGTTCGTTCGTTCGATCGCCGAAAAGTGGATACCAAAGGACAATATAGTTACTGAAGATACCAAGGATTAAGAAGCAGACGCAATCAGGAAATTTGCCAGCCTTGAAGTTCGATGAAGACGATACTCTTGCTGTAAGTCAGTTTTCATTTCAGGTCAGACTCCTCTAGTGATTTCCCCTCCCCAAGTGATAGTGAAGATTCCCTAGAGATAGAAATAAGTTCACTAACAATCAATCAATCAATCATGCTTTATTGTCAGAATGCACTAAATGCGCTTAATAACATTACTTTGGAAACCGATAATCCATCAATTGAAAATATTCCTGAAATAAATACCATGGCAATTCCAAATTTCACTAAAGTTCACGCCGAAACCATACCTGATTTCAACGGTGGAGTGAATGAATTGAATTTCTTTCTTGAAGTATTGATAGCATTGAAACCCACTTTTATGATAACGCAAATGCAAATAATTATCAAAATGTGATTATTTTTCGCACTATTATTAGTAAACTGAAAAGCCCGGCTCTCGAGGTCGTTAACATTAGCTGTGTGAAAACCATTTCTGAGATCAGAAATGTTCTAATCAGAAATTTTTGTGACCACAGAAATGAGACCGGTTTGTCCTTTGATTTGAATAATTTGAGACATGGGTCCAATGAAACCCCGTACCAATTTCATGATAGAGTTAGAAAAGTACTGAACACGATTTCAAACTATTTGGCAATTCATAAAGGAGACCAAAATGTACGCACTTTCAAATAAAATATGTATAATCAACAAGGTCTTGAAGTATTTTTAGTAGGTTTGAAAAATCCTTATGGTATAATGGTTCGTACCAAAGAACCCAAGACAATGTTAGAGGCTATAAACTTCATTAAAAAGGAAGATAATATTAGTATCTCCAAAACTCGATCCAACAGTCGAATCAAAATTCGAATCCAACTCAAATCAGAAGAAATCCTGGTAGGCAACAAAAGCCCAGTTCTTCCTATCAATATTCCACCCCTCCAAATCAATATCAAATACAGAGACCAAACTTCGGTCAAAATTTCAATCAAATTGTTTATCAGCAAAGACATCAACACCCAAATTTTGCTCCACAAACATTCCAATCTCAACCAAGAACATCCTTTCCAACAGGTCCTATGAACATAAGACCACAACCTAATAATTCCCAGAAATTTTTCTCGAACCATCAAGTTTTTGGGCCTCCAAAAAATGTTTGGAAACTTTCAAAATTCCAACCAACCAAAACCAACTCCCATGAGTACCACTTCTAGACAGTTTACTGCAAATACTAGGCCTCAAGCTCAGTCGACAATACGAAAATGGGTTTCAGAGGAATTGCATAATACTGAACATTCAGATATCCCCGAAGAAAATTTTCAAAACCAAACAGAGGGTCCGATCAAAAACGAGACTAATTGAATTCCATACATCTTCTGACGAACGGCAATTGCCTTATATTACTATTAAAAATCCACCTTAAAAATTATTGATTGATATAGGAGCTACCAAATAATTTTTGCACCCAATGATTGACAATAAATATTTTTCCCGATATAAATTGAATGATGCGTTTGTGGTCTCCACTTCATTTGCTTCTTCAAAACACGACATATCCGTAACAATACCAGCCTTCCAAGAACTTAATGAGTACAAAAACCTAAAATTTTATGGAATTCGTACCATGTTTTCGATGGTCTTGTAGGTATCGACATTATGAAAATATTGTGTGCCAAGCAAATTTGAATTTGTCAACACCCAACGCATGCATTCTGATAAAATATTTCAATGCAAACCCAACAATTAAAAAAATCTACCTGAAAATACGGTGACAAAAATCAAAATTCCTGTTACCACCCATCAGGCGAAATCATTATCCCCGATTCGTGTGCTGACTATCGAATTGTCAAGATCGAGAAGTTGGAGGCGGTGCTAAATATTGGCGTACGTGAGAAAGTGTGCTGGTAAAAAAAAAACTTTTTCTAACCTTTGTTGTGGGGTTTTTCATTGGAATATAATTCAATTTTCAATCTAACATTGATATTAATTGAATAAAATTGGGTTGTACTTTTGTGAAAACAAAATAACTTAGTGGCTCTAAACATGTTAGGAGGGGGGGGAGATGAGTAAAGTATTAAATGTCAAACGCATGAACAGAAGGGTCACTGTAGATGAAAAAGTTCAATATGTTCCAGCATCTACTATACTAATTACCTTCAGGGGTAACATTATTCCGCGATACATTGACATTTGTTACTTGACTTATGTAACGACTCCACCTATTGCACAGTGTTATAATTGTCTGTTATACGGGCATATTCAGAAAAATTGTAAAGGTAGAAAAAAGTGTTTTTCATGTACAAATACCCATAAAAATGAAGATGAATACAAAAATTGCAAAAAAATGAATGCCTTTTTTTCAAAAGCAAAGAACATAAATCAAATGATAGAAACTGTAAAGAATATAAACGTCAAAAAAAAATACGTGAAAAAATGACTTTTGACAACATTTCTTTCTTTGAGGTAGCGACTTATTTTCCGAAAGAAAACGTAAGATTTAATCAACAACCATCGGAATTTCCGAAAAAAACGAACAATACAATTATGATTGAAAAGGACGAGAAGTTTTTGAAAAAAATAATATGAATACAAAAAGAGCGTACGCACAAGAAGTAAAAAAAATAAAAATAGTAATCAAAATAGTCAGGGGTATGACAGACAGGCCTTAAGCGATGTTTTGTTCTATCCCGATGGCAGAATTTCACAACCACAGAATGGTATAATGTTCAGACATGCTAGTAAGTGAGCAATTCCAAAAAATAATGTTAATAAATATAAAGATAAATATAATGAATCAAGCGATAGATTGAATTTAATAACAGAAGACAGAGAAAAAAATTAATTGTTAAAAATGTTTATGAAAGGTTGGTCAAATTACCGTTCAACACTATATCTAGAATATCTGAAATAATTAAAACTTTTGAAAAGGCGAATGAGTACAGGGATTTTGACTCACCATCCTTTTATTAAAATTCGATAATTTGGTAGATACTAAAAAATTGTTAATTATCCAGTGGAACATTAGGGGTATTAATGCCAATAGACATTATCTAATTAATATAATTGATAAATATAAACCTCATGTATTACTGTTGAATAAAACATGGCTTAAACCGGAAAAAAAATTAAAATAAAAAACTATAATATCATTAGGATGGACAGGGAAGATGGATATGGGGGGATAGCTACTCTTATCCGAAGAGATTGTTGTTACACGCAGATTAGTTGTAATAAAATAAATAATAACAATAAATATCAGAGTATAGTAGTTAAAGTAAAACATGTTAATATTATAAATACATATAATGCTCCAGACAATAGGATACGGCTTGAAAATTTAACAAGGATGGTGAATCAAATTCAGGGGGAAACAATTCGGATGGGTGATTTTAACGCACACCACCCTGTATAGGGTAGTGTGCTAAGCAATAACAATGGTAACATTTTAAGCTAATTTTTAGACACGGAAGATTTAGTGATACTTAACACAGGACAAAATACACGGTTCAGTAATCCGAATGAAAATGCTAGCCCTTTAGATCTATGTATAGTATCAAGTTCAATGACGACGAAATGTATATGGGAGGTTATGAATGATTGTGGTAATAGTGATCATTACCCAACAGTTTGTACATATAATAATAGCAATATTCATGGAGTAAACAATGATAATAATAAGGAAAAACGTGCGTATGGTAAAGCGGATTGGGTTAGGTACGATCTACTTCTTTCCGAAAAAGTTAATGAGATTACAGAGGGGACATATGAGGAATTGACAGAACTTATGAATAAAATAGCGGATATAACAATTTCAAAATATAAACAAACACAAATAAAAGGAAATCGAAATCCATGGTGGGACAATGAGTGTCAACAAATGATTACTAAAAGAAAACAGGCAATAAAAAACTTCAAGACAACGCCTTCTTTAGACAATTATATAGAAGCAAAAAAAAATATAGCCAGAGCGAAACGCTTTTTTAGAACAAAGAAGAAACAAGGATCTAAATTTTTTTGTTCTACATTGAATAGAGAAACAAACATTTCTTATGTTTGGAATATGATTTACAAGCTTTTTGGATAAAAAACTAAATAGATATGATAAAAATAATGCGCCGGATACACAAACGGCTCTTCAATTATTAGAGTTACATTCAATTTGTAATTTAGATCCAGAATTTCAAATGATAATGGAAGGTTATGAATGATTGTGGTAATAGTGATCATTACCCAACAGTTTGTACATATAATAATAGCAATATTCATGGAGTAAACAATGATAATAATAAGGAAAAACGTGCGTATGGTAAAGCGGATTGGGTTAGGTACGATCTACTTCTTTCCGAAAAAGTTAATGAGATTACAGAGGGGACATATGAGGAATTGACAGAACTTATGAATAAAATAGGGATATAACAATTTCAAAATATAAACAAACACAAATAAAAGGAAATCGAAATCCATGGTGGGACAATGAGTGTCAACAAATGATTACTAAAAGAAAACAGGCAATAAAAAACTTCAAGACAACGCCTTCTTTAGACAATTATATAGAAGCAAAAAAAAATATAGCCAGAGCGAAACGCTTTTTTAGAACAAAGGAGAAACAAGGATTTAAATTTTTTTGTTCTACATTGAATGGAGAAACAAACATTTCTTATGTTTGGAATATGATTTACAAGCTTTTTGGATAAAAAACTAAATAGATATGATAAAAATAATGCGCCGGATACACAAACGGCTCTTCAATTATTAGAGTTACATTCAATTTGTAATTTAGATCCGGAATTTCAAATGATAAGCTCTGAAGTAAGGACTAAACCTTTTACAATAGTGGAATTAGATAAAAGTCTGAAAATTAAAAGGAATACTGCACCAGGTAAAGATGATATACCTCATAGTATGTTTAGTAACCTACCTATGCAATTAAAACAAACCTTACTATATACGTATAATAAAATATTACAGGGTGAGGAAATACCAAGTACGTGGAAAGATTTTTACTAATTGGTATTAAGAAAAAGAGTAACAACAATAATAATACATAACTATCGGTTGTTGGCATTATCATCATGTGGACTGAAAATATTAGAAAAAATGATAAAAAATCGACTTGAATGGAAATTTGAACATGATAAAATTTTACCGAGAACACAAATGGGGTTCAGAAAGGGTATGGGTAGTATGGATTGTAGTGCATATTTGGTATCATACGTACAAATGTCCTTTTTAAACAAAGTAGTAATGGCTGTTTTTTTGGATATTAAAGGGGCGTATGATAATGTAAACGTTTATAAACTATACGAATATTTATTGCAATACGGAGTTGAAACGGATATGGCCAATTTAATATTCCGAATCCTAAATAATAGGAGGAATTATTTAATTGATAAAAAGGTGAAGTACACGGCCCGGCCATTTCGACAAAGGGAATACCACAAGGATCTCCTTTGAGTCCACTATTATTTAATGTATAAATGACTTCTCTATTTAATAAGATACCTACCGGTACGCAAATCATAGCATATGCGGATGACCTGGTTATATTAAGTAAAAGGGACAATTTACAAGATATTGTAGAAAAAATTAATCAAACATTACAAAATGTGGACGAATGGATGAAGGAACATAATTTTCGATTATCAACAGAAAAGTGTGAAGCGATGATTTTTAAAAGAGGTAAAGTAATCAGCAAGCGTTAGATATAAAAATAGGTAACCAACAAATTAAAACAGTTAGTGAAGTGAAATATTTGGGGAATTACGGAGAATTATTCTTGGCATGAAATTTTTGTATAAATTAATTAATAACAATATTGATTGTGCTGCTCTTTTGAACGAAATTAATTTCCTAGTACCTAGAATCGGAGGTCGGCACAATGCCAAATTTTATTGGGAAGCATCACGAACAAACGTTATGCTGCGATCACTGTTGAATTTCATGTGCGGTAGCTTCAACAAAATTTGTGAAATTTGTGACATTTATTTTGACTCATTGAATGCTGTTACATCGTGTATTATTGAGTATCTATAATGTTCATGTCTACTACAGCAACCTTACAGTACTTTGGTGTTATGTATTCTTTTGTTTTCTTGTTTATTTGTTTACTCAAACTTTTTTCTTGAACGAATTTAATTGTAAGTTAAATATTATAAAAAAAATTATTAGCAATTACTTCCATATATATATATATATATATATATATATATATATATATATGTATATCTAATTGATTGTTGTATTAACATTTCCTGTAACTGGGTACCCCTGTTGGAAATAACTACTTTTTTTTTTAACACAACTTGAAATGGGACAAAAATATTGAAAATTCAATTATTAAAGCAAAAAAGGGCATACATGTTATAAAAACTTTTTGTAAAGTATGGTGGGGAGCAGATCCCAAAACCATGATGATGGCATACAATGGCATAGTTAGATCTCATTTAGAATATGGATCCATTTTATATAAACCTTGTACAAAGAAAAATATAGAAAAATTAGATAAACTTATATAAATGGACTTCGAATTATCTTGGGGTGTATGAAATCCACACCTAGGAATGCTATTCTTGCAGAAGCGGTACAGTTAGTTTGGAGACAAGACGGCAATGGTTGGCACATAAGTTTATATTGAAAAGAATAGTTTATCAACCACCAGTTATTGAAATACTATGGATGACTTCTCTATTTAATAAGATACCTACCGGTACGCAAATCATAGCATATGCGGATGACCTGGTTATATTACGTAAAGGGGACAATTTACAAGATACTGTAGAAAAAATTAATCAAACATTACAAAATGTGGACGAATGGATGAAGGAACATAATTTTCGATTATCAACAGAAAAGTGTGAAGCGATGATTTTTAAAAGAGGTAAAGTAATCAGCAAGCGTTAGATATAAAAATAGGTAACCAACAAATTAAAACAGTTAGTGAAGTGAAATATTTGGGGAAATACGGAGAATTATTCTTGGCATGAAATTTTTGTACAAATTAATTAATAACAATATTGATTGTGCTGCTCTTTTGAACGAAATTAATTTCCTAGTACCTAGAATCGGAGGTCGGCACAATGCCAAATTTTATTGGGAAGCATCACGAACAAAAGTTATGCTGCGATCACCGTTGAATTTCATGTGCGGTAGCTTCAACAAAATTTGTGAAATTTGTGACATTCATTTTGACTCATTGAATGCTGTTACATCGTGTATTATTGAGTATCTATAATGTTCATGTCTACTACAGCAACCTTACAGTACTTTGGTGTTATGTATTCTTTTGTTTTCTTGTTTATTTGTTTACTCAAATTTTTCTCTTGAACGAATTTAATTGTATGTTAAATATAATTAAAAAAATTATTAGCATTTATTTCCATATATATATATATATATATATATATATATATATATATGTATATCTAATTGATTGTTGTGTTAACATTTCCTGTAACTGGGTACCCCTGTTGGAAATAACTGCTTTTTTTTTAACACATAACTTGAAATGGGACAAAAATATTGAAAATTCAATTATTAAAGCAAAATAGGGCATACATGTTATAAAAACTTTTTGTAAAGTATGGTGGGGAGCAGATCCCAAAACCATGATGATGGCATACAATGGCATAGTTAGATCCCATTTAGAATATGGATCCATTTTATATAAACCTTGTACAAAGAAAAATATAGAAAAATTAGATAAAACTTATATAAATGGACTTCGAATTATCTTGGGGTGTATGAAATCCACACCTAGGAATGCTATTCTTGCAGAAGCGGGTACAGTTAGTTTGGAGACAAGACGGCAATGGTTGGCACATAAGTTTATATTGAAAAGAATAGATTATCAACCACCAGTTATTGAAATACTATACATAATTAACTTGTGGTCTGAAACAAATTGGATATTGGCGAAACCAACAAGTACCATACCTAATTGATGCGTTGCAAAAATTGTATTTTAATTAGTGAAAACATGTATACAAATAGTATAATACCAGCATTCAGTTTTGATTATGAGGTTTATATTCAAGGGATTGAAATTGTAGATATCAATTTAAAGAAATACGATATGTACAGTAAACACAAATTTCAAATTTTTGTAGAAACCTATAAGGAGGAATACAACTTCGTTTTTACAGACGCATCAAAAACTAATGATAAGACAGGGATAGGAATTAACATGCCTGATGTGAATTACGTATTTTCTGCTAGATTACATGATCATATAAATATATGTGATGCAGAAATAATTGCAATTTATAAAGGAATGTTGACATGTGAAAATAAGGGAATTAAAACTTTATACTTACAGATTCTAAGAGCGCCTTGGAATGAATTAAAAATGTAAACACCATAATAAACATTGATTATATTACAATGAAAATAAAAGAGTTAATAAGTACATCAAGGGGTGTTTTTAAATTTGTATGGATACCCGGACATTCCAATATAGAAGGCGGATGTATTGGCAAAAATAGGTGCATCACTTAATGTTCTATTGGATATTAGAATAGATAAACATAACTTTCTACCGTACCTGAAAGAAACAATATTAAGTAAATTTTATGATCAATGGAAACAAAACATACAAATTAAAGGTGAAATGTATTTTAGGATTCACTCTGAATTTCCTAGGATACCATGGCACTGGAATATCCCAGCCATGGATATACGCCATATTACTAGCATCATTCGAATGAAAACAGGGCATTATATGAACAAGACCCATCTTTTTAGAATAGGTATAAGCGATACTGCAAATTGTGAATGTGGAAGACTGGATACAAAAAATCATGTATTTTTTGAATGTCCTATTAACACTATACCCGGGTACAATATTTATCAATTACTAAATGAGAAAGGAATACCGGCGCCTCTGGATATGTTTACAGTCCTAAAATTATTAAATATAAGCAGAATTCAAATATTAATAAAATTCATGATATATAATCAGATTAAATTATAAAATGGGGGAGCGGGTATACGTACAGTTAACCTTTTCCTCAATAATATATCCTATTTAGACCTATTTACCCTATCCCATGTGATATCTGTTTAATTACCCACTGGCACAAAGAAGAAGTAGACCTGAAAAAAAGCATTATACACAAAGATTACGTAACGAGATAAGAGAAGAAGTGAACATGGAAAGAAATTATAGACAGAAAATATACGGACGCAGGGTTGCATAATGCAAGACTACTTGTGTCCCCTGACGAAGCTTTTGTTACACAGCAGAAAACTGCGTAACAGGAGGCGTTATGGTCAAATGCGCCTGAGAAGGAAGCAACGACCAACCAAATAGAGAGATAGAGAGAGAAAATCATTATCCCCCAACAAATCATTCATAATTACATAATCCCCGAAATTTTGTCAGTATCATCGAATGGTTGGGCTTTCATAGAAATACACAATAACTCTAATGATGATATACACTTCACGATTTTGCATCCAATTAAGACATAATAACTTTGAATTTTTTCATATTCAATCAATATCAGAAATCAATAGTAAACATGAGATCGATAACTTAATCAGGACAGATCACATGAATGAAGAAGAAAAATCCCATATTCTTTCATTGTACAGAAAATACGTTGATATTTTTCGTATGAACGAAAATAACCTAACTTTCACTAACCAAGTAAAACATAGGATTCAAACAACCGATGAAATTCCCGTTCACACGAAATCATATAGATTCACAGATACAAAAAAGTTTCCAACAAAACATAATAAGGCCAAGCAATTCGCCATGGTCCTCCCCCATCAGAGTGCTTCCAAAAAAGGCCGACGCTTTCGGTAAAAAGAAATGGCGTATTGCGGTAGATTATAGGAAGATAAATAAAAAGACTATCGACGATCAATACCCGATACTCAATATTACTGACGTTCTAGATAAACTCGGCAAGTGTAATTATTTTTCCACATTGGATTTGGCATCAAATTGAAGTGAGCCGGAAGATATTCCGAAAACGGCATTCAATGTCGAAAATGGTCACTATGAGTACTTAAGAATGCCTTTTGGTCTCCAGAATGCTCCTGCTACCTTTCAAAGGGTGATGGACAATATTTTGAGAGGCTTCCAAAACGAAATTTGTATCGTTTATCTTGATATAATAATTTACTCAGCCTCTCTTCAAGAGCACATTTTAAATCTAAAAAAGGTTATTCAATCGTCTACGCGAAACCAATTTCACAATTCTTACGCTTACGCATCTAGGACACTTAATCAAGCCGAACAAAACTATAGCACAATTGAGAGAGAACTTCTCGCAATTGTGTGGGCCACAAAATATTTCCGTCCGTATCTGTATGGCCGAAAATTCACAATATTTTGTGATCACAAACCTCTTCACTGGCTTTTTTCAATAAAAGACTCAAGTGCAAGACTTACCCGATGGAGACTCAAACTTGACGAGTTTGATTATACCATCCATTACAAGAAGGGCTCGTTGAACTCAAACGCCGATGCCCTCTCCCGGATAAAAATCAACGATATCAACACTAACGTCATTTTTTCCTATATGGAAAATTTTAACAAATCACTCCTCAGATGACCAACAACCATCAACATGACAACATGACAATGAAAATAATATTGGAAACGATGCTGAATCAATAGCTGGCAATATTGATGAAAGTCCCAATTTGAATGACGTCAACCTCCCAAAAATTATAATAATAAGAGAAAGAGAAGAGATGTGATTTCGTCAGCTCAGTCCGCAGATTAAACGTACACAAGAATTCTGGACCAATTGTGTTCGCTGGGCGTCTCTTTTGGTGATAGCGTCAGCGTAATTCAAGTGTGAGAGAACTAGCGACTCGCAAAGAGTTTTTTCCCTTTTTGTCTAGCATTTTTCTGTTGGAATATATCAATTTTAGGTTACAGAAAGCTCTCCGAACGAGAATATTGACATGGCCAGTGAAATTGAGGGAGGAATCAAGAATAACTCCCAGGTTTTTCGAACTCTCTGAGAAAGGAATAGTGTTTTCCCCAATATTTATTGTCATTAAATTTTTGCAATGACGACGAGCGACTTTTTTGCCAAAAAGAGTAGCGGAATATTTGGAGGGGTTTATTGATAGGCAGAATTTTTCAGATATCGAGATGATAGCTTCCAAATCAGAGTTCAGCTGAAAATTTGCAAGGGGAAGATTTCTTTAAAAAAAAAACGATAGGTATAACTGAGTGTCATCTGCATAAAAGTGACTACTACATAATTTTATGTGATTGTAGAATTTATGGGTATAGAGTACGAATAGCACCGGACCCAATATCGAACCTTGAGGAACTCCGCTTTCCACTACAACAAAGTCAGAACAGTCACGTTCTAATAAAACCGCTTGCAAACGGTTGTTCAAGTAAGCTTCCAACAAGCAAGTAGCGGCTCCAGAAAAGCCAATATAATGGAGTATAGCCAACAACAACTGGTGCTTGATCCGATCGAAAGCCTTGCTGAAGTCGAGAATAACCAAGGCAGTGAGCTGGTTTCGATCCGTCGCGGTGAATATGATCTGTGACCTTTATTAATGCGGTGACACAGCTGTGTTGTGGTCGGAATCCAGACTGATGATGCTGTTGGATTGTAGGTGGCATTGAATTTGAGAGACAATTATGTTTTCGAAAGCTTTGGATAAGGTGCATAGAATGCTAAGGGACGAAGTGATTTGAAGTCCTCTGGATTGGGAATGAAAGTTTTTTCCAGATGGTAGGGAAGACATTGTTGGCGATACAGAAGTTGAAGACGTGGCAGAGAATAGGAAGAATTATAGGGCAGCAATGTCAATATTGATTTTTTCAACCCCATATGCCTTAGATTTAATAGATAGTAGGACTTTGTATATTTCTGTCTCAGTAGTTGGAGTAAAATTGAAATTGTTCACGCCAGGTCGAGTGTTTTCTAAGTAAAAATTCAAGGTGTCCGCATCTGGAGAGTGGTCACTTATAGAGGAGTTAACGAAATAGTCATCCATGGCTTGGTGTTTTTTCAGATGATCCGGAGTAACCCTGGTTGCATTTTTAGAGTGGATATTCAAATTCTTCAGCTCCTTCCAGAGTTTTTTGTTATTTCCACTGTTTTTAATTTCAAATTGAAAATATTCCTTTTTTCTCTAGTTATGGCGTATTTGGTTTCGTTTCTCAGGATCTTTGTAGTAGATCCACTGTCTGACTTCTTTCGTATGTTTAAATTTTTCAAGAGCCCTATCTCTGAGGGACATATTTTTTTTTATAACATTAGTAATCCAGGGAGCTTTTGGATGACTAATCCTTATAGTTCTTACTGGGGCATGGAAATCAAACAACGCCTTTATGATGGCGTTAAATATACTGACTTTGTCATCGATATTATTTGATGAGAGAATAGGTGAGAAGTTAATGAGTTCCAGATCTGGTAAAAAGGTGTTCAAAGTAAATGCCTTCAAATCACGAAATGTCTATAAGAAGGGCTTGGCAAGTTCATTCGTGGATCCTAAACAGCAAGATATGTTACAATGGTCCGATAACCCGTGTCTATTCTCTATACTATTAAGAGGGATTTTCTCAGATGAAATGATCAAGTCGATTATTTTTGCACTTGTTGAACTTAAACGAGTAGGTTCCTCAATCACTTGATCAAGAGCATATGTATTCAAGATATCCTTTAATTTATTCGTAGAGCAAATATCAGTAGCCAACATATATTATATTATATATAATATTGAAGTCTCCTGTGAGGATAAGTTCGTCAAAGTTAGGCGCGACAATGCTGATAGAAAATTCCACGTCGTTTAGAAAATTTTCAACGGGGGTCTGTATAAAACGCCCACAGCATATTTTTTGTTGCAACATTCAAAAGATACCCATAGTTGTTCAGTATCATTCTGAGCAAATGAGGTTTATATCAGGATTTCATGTACAAAGCAACCCCGCCACCTCTGCCCACCGATCTGTCTTTTCTGAATAAAGTATAGCCATCTAAGGAAACATTACAGCCAAGTATATTTGACGATAGCCATGTTTCAGATAGTGCTATATATCGTATTTGGAAATAACTAAATCTTTAAATTCTTGAATATGTGGAACCAGTGATCTGATGAGAATGCATGAATGGATGATTGAAAGTTTTAGTTAATATAAATGAACCAGAATGATGTCCATTGATATTTATGAAGTATGATGGATTTTCAGTGAATATATCTTCTCTGGTATTTTCCCGAAATAGTTTTCACTGAGATCTAAACTGGTTATTATATTGAATCAAAAATCTATGTTAATCCATTAAGTTTTAAGATAAAGAAAGAAGACAAATAATATAGAGGATGACTTATTTGTTTATAGAAAATGTTCTTACCCTAGATTTAACATTAGTTTCTTCATTTGTTAGGAAAATCCAAATTTAATCTTGTCTAATTCACTAGTCTCAGTTATCGTTTGAGATGAAGAATTCGAAAAGGATGATTCAGAATTATGTTAGGGATATGTGATGCAGATTCTCTTCTTTCTTCAAATCTTCGTAGGTTAAAGTAACGCCGCCAATTACCAGGGCGTTTTTCTTTATAAAAGCACCGGGGTTTGAGACTTTAATTTTTTTGAGTTGATTCATGAACTTTCTCTTGATAAAGTCTTCTCCAGCAAAATCTTGAGTGAACAATATTTTCAAGTTTTTGAGCTCCGTCGCAGCAGTGCGAGCTTTATTCAGAATTGATTTTTTCAAATTCAAATTTATAACTTATTATTATTATTATTATTATTTATTTATTTTAATTTGTGCTCGTATTATATACAATTTCCTAAGTGACCATCGTCGATGTACTGACTCGATGCATCTCTGTTTTACTGAGTGAATATCGTCAATGTAGGTACTGTCTCCATGCACTTTACATTTATATATTTATTTATTTTAATTTGTGCTCGTATTATATACTATTTATATCATCTCTGTTTTTACTTTTATATATTTATTTACTTTACTCTGTGCTCGTATCATATACAATTTTTATTAACTTTATACTGTTTCACGATATTTTAATATTCTAATTGTAATTTACATTTATATTATATGTATCTTTATTATTGATACTAAGGTGTAATAATTTGACCAATAAAAAATATAATCTAATCTAATCTAACATCTGTAATGAACTTCTGAAAATTATAAACATTCTTCTAAAAATTAATTACTATCAAAGTTATTTTCGCGACATATTCAGAATTGGTGCGACTTCTGCAGATTCTTGCCGTCCAGTCGTAATAATATTTCTTTATTATATATAAATGTAAAGACAGAGATGCATGGAGATAGTACCTACATTGACGATATTCACTCAGTAAAACAGAGATGCATCGAGACAGTACATCGACGATGGTCACCCAGTAAATTGTATGTAATACGAGCACAAATTAAAATAAATAAATATATAAATGTAAAGACAGAGATGCATGGAGACACTGCCTACATTGACGATATTCACTCAATAAAGTTGAAGTCAGACGCATCATAGTAAGCATTGTCTGAGAGGTTGTTATCTTCTACGCAGTTGAGACCGTAAACGATAAAATTGTATTTTTTTAATCTACGTTCGATAACTAAAATGCGAAGCTTCAATGACTCATTTTCCATCAGAAGTTCCTCATTTTTGTCCTTTAGTCCTTTAAGATTTCTATTTCAACGCCAAGAGAGTTTTTCAGTTCGTCAATTTCTTTTATTTCAGTTCATTATTACCAGTTTTGATCAAATCGTAAAGTTCTTGCAAAGTTAAGCTCATGATCAGCTGATTTTACGAGTAAGAGTTCAGGTAAAATTGGTAAATTTTGCACGGACGGAGGGCAGGAGGTTACTGATGAGATAAAATAGGAGCTTTGAGAAGCGAAAACAAAACCAGAACTACAATACCAATTTCGAAACAAAATTTTGAAGAGGATGTAATAAAAACTTTCAGAGAATTCACTACGACTGATGAAATTTTTGCGATAAATTTAGACAATAAGGAATTGATTCCCAAACTTTGTCAAATATTAAAAGACACATCCAAAATTCCGCGTTCAATCAATTTTATGTAACAATGTGCTAGAAGACGTTTTCAAATCGGATTCCCGTGATTAATTCGTTAAAATGTGTCACGAAGGCAAATCTAATCACCGTGGAATCATCGAAACAGAAGCACAAATAAAACGACGCTAGTATTGGCCCAATATCAGGAGTACAAATACAAAATATATCAATAATTGCGAGTTGTGTCAAAGAATGAAATATGACAGAAACCCACCAAAACAAAAATTTGAACTCACACCAACACCAAACAAACCATTCGAAATAGTTGATGGCGACGTTTTTACGATCAAAAGTCAAACATTTCTTACGATAAGTTCTCAAAATACCCGCAAGCATACCTTCTCACAGGACTTACTGCAATACATATCGCGAAAGCATTCATAACACACCACGGTACTCCTAAATTACTTGTTTTAGATCAAGGAACCGAACTGAAAAATGCCGTTATCAGAGAATTTGCCGAACTGCACAAAATCTAAATCCATTTTACCACAGCTCTGAACCCCAATTCAAATAGCCCAATAGAAAGGTTCCATTCGACGATTATTGAACACCTCAGAATCATTAGTGAAACAAAAAAAGACTTGAATATCTTAGATCAGATGCCTTATGCAATCCTTGGCTATAACCACACCATTCACTCAGCAACCAAACAGCGTCCCATAGATATCATTAATGGACACCTTGATTCAAATAGTCCTTTTGACATCGATGTCAGTGAAAAATGATATAACAATTATATAGATCAACACAAAGAACGCACTACAGAACTTCACAAGAAACTCAATCAACAAATGACAAAACGAAAAGAAAAAATATTGAAAAAGGTCAATTGAAATAGACACGACCCACTGACATATCAGCCAGACACTTAAGTCTATCATAAAACCAGAGCTTGAAATGAAGCAAGTCCCAGATTCAAATCTCACCCCAAAAAAAAACTAAAAAAAAAACCAATATAACGACAACATTACGTAGAAAAAAATCCTTCGATCATCGAAGGATTTTTCTTCAAAAACTACCAACACGAAAAGTTTCCACAAACGCATTTAACGCTCGCCATTTTCTTCTTCACATTACAGGACACTCGCTCTGGTAACAAACAAAGCTCAGGAAATTAGGATTACTAGCCTGGATTCCAATCCCGGAATCCTACCATATAAACTAGGTAATGCAAAACTGAAAGCCACTCACCACACGTTCATCCACTACTTCGACCTCAACCCTAACGAGACCGAATTACAAGAATTAACCAATCAATATGAAATAAATTATTTCAAGTCGACACACTCTGTGCTATAGCGAATTGAAAAATATAGATAACGCCATTCTTTTCAATCTCAATCTTGCTAGATAAAAAATTAATTCCTTACACCCGAGTAGGAGAGTTAGAAGGGGACTCATTGACGGCTTGGGCACAATTTTCAAAAGTATTTCCGGTAATTTGGACGCCGACGAGGGCAAAAGATACGACGACGCTATCGGCATCCTCAAAACTAATCAAGAAATTATAGCAATAACTTTGAACAAACAGATCTCATTAACAAAAAAGCTAATAAATGATTACGAAAAATCTTTGACGTTGATCAAACAAAACGAAAACCAAATATCAGATAAAGTCAATAAAGTCGACACACTCTGTACTATAGCGAATTGAAAAATATAGGTAACGCCATTCTTTTCAATCTCAATCTTGCTAGATAAAAAATTAATTCCTTACACCCGAGTAGGAGAGTTAGAAGGGGACTCATTGACGGCTTAAGTACAATTTTCAAAAGTATTTCCGGTAATTTGGACGCCGACGATGGCAAAAGATACGACGACGCTATCGGCACCCTCAAAACTAATCAAGAAATGATAGCAATTACTTTGAACAAACAGATCTCATTAACAAAAAAGCTAATAAATGATTACGAGAAATCTTTGACGTTGATCAAACAAAACGAAAACCAAATATCAGATAAAGTCAATGAACTCAATAAAGAGCTGGTCAAAATTTCATTTGATTTCAATAGTTACCTCTCTGCGAAAATTGCTCTCGATTGGGAGCAATATTGAATATCCTACTACAAATACTCGATCATTTGGAAAATACTATCACCTTTGCAAGATTGCAACTTGTTCAAACTAGTATTTTGAAAATTGAAGATTTGGAATTTATTATTCAAACACTTCTACGTCACCATCAACCAAATAAACTTTTATTTGGAAATTCCAAATGTACTTTACATAAATATTACAAACAATAAGATAGTTTTCATTATTCACTTTCCTATGTTTCCTGAAACTTACTCATACTTTCACCTTTATTCGATCCCTACCAAAACCAATACTATTCTGATCTCTAACAAAACTTTTCTGGCAAAGAACGAAAACCTCTATTAGTATCAAGATATCGAATGCAGAATGGATACACATCCAATGTAACACTGGAAAACCTCACCAGCACTCCAATCAAAAGGACTGCATACACCAACTCCTACAATTGAGAGCGAAAACCAATATCCTGTGAGCCAGTCCCAATCGTGCTGCCAATGCTGCCCATTACATAGCCATCTTCCACAAAGATACAAAAATCAACATCGAAAGTCACAAAACCGATCTGACAACTCTCAAAGGACCCTACTTCATCGAAGTTCCCTCTGGATGCAGTTTCCATACCTATGTAAACAACGAGGACATCATCAGCGGCCAACCCCTACTGCTACCCGCAGTGAAAATCCCAAGACAGCTCACACAGGTCTACAAGAATTAGTTCTCCACAACATACCCTTGGACCAACTACATCGAACCCAAAGGGAGCAGCAGAAGATCCACCAGGTTACCCTGAAGAATCTGAAACAAGATACATCATATTTGGGTCACACCCATCTACCTCCTATTGATAGCTATATCAATTCTTGGCACCCCCCCCCGGAAGGCACCAAGTGAGGCACCCGAAAACCCAAGACAGCCCACCAAAAGACTTCATCCCTGACCAAGAACCGAGACCTCGACGAATTATTGATCCACCCCTTGTATGGATCCTCCTGGGAAGGGAGGAGTTATATTCCACAATTCCCAAGAAAGGCGTGAGAACGAAGCTGCATCATCGATTCCGCAACTCAGCTCTTTGCATTTTCTCGAGAATCGAACAGTTCCAGGAACAGAGTCAGCATATTCACCTTGCCCGTTTATAACATGATTTTATTTATTTATTGGTATACGGGATATACTCAGTACAGAAAAATATATTACAAAGTTGAAAATGGAATTATTAAATATAGTACAAACATCTAAAATTTAACCTAAACCTAATAATAACCTAAATCTAAACCTAATAATAGTATCTAACATAAGTAGCGAGACAGTCTCTCTTTACATTGGCTTTTCAGCTTGCTTATTGAAACTTCTACAATGTCTAAATTAGCCATGTTAGCTTCACGCATGAGTCTGGGCAGGGAATAGAAACTATAATTGCTAGAGTGGTATCTAACGACAAAAAGGTCACTGTTTCTGGTTGCCCTAGAAGGTACACGAAATTAAATTGAGTAATAATTCTTCACAGTAAATTTCGGCCGAGATGATTTTATACAAAATTGTGAGATCAATTATTGTTCTGCGGAGTGTTAAACTACTTAAGTTCAAATTTATTTTTATTTAGCGTATGGCTACAACTCAGGTAAGTGTATAACAGAAAGAAAAAAAATAGTCAAATTTCACAAACGGACATTAAGGTTACAAATATATTATATTGACTCTCTTGTCGCAATCAGGAAATTGGATGGGTTGCCACTGTAGGAACTAATTGGGCAGTCTTCTACCAGGTGTTTAATAGTCTGTCTTTCAGCGCCGCAGTCACAATTTGGGGAAGGTAGTCGGAGCACCTGCCGCAATTCGTCCTTATTCTATTAAGAGTTGTCCAGATTCGTCTTGGTTGATCAAAACCCTCTGGCTTGCTTGTAACGCATGGCATGTCCCGGTTGGCAGGTGTGGCCTTCTTCTCCCAGTCTTCTTTCCACCGCTCAATTTTGTTGAAGTTTTCTTCGATAAGGCTTTCTGCCGTTTTTAGAGGGAGGTTTCGTGAGCGTAGCCTATTTATGGTTCTGCCGGTTATTACAACGTGGGAGCGGAGCACAGGATCGGCGTTGATTTTTCCATACTCCCTGACCAGGGCATGTTCTCGGCGAATTTGTGGGGGAGCTATGTGGCTCAGTGTGGGTAGCCAATAAGTGGGCGTGGCCTTGATTGTGCCTGATATAGTACGCATAGCTTGATTGAGTTGGGCTTCAACACGTTTGGTGTGTGGGCTGTTGATCCACACCGGTGCACAGTATTCCGCGACGGGGTACACTAAGCCCAGTGCTGTCGATCTGAGTGTGGGCGCCTGTGGAACCCCATGTGGTGCCGCATAGCTTTTGCAGGATATTATTTTGGGTTCTGAGTTTTGCAGCTGTCTTCATAAGGTGTTCTTTGAAGCTTAGCGTACAGTTGAGTATGACACACAAATATTTTGGGTGCATATTGTGACTGAGAAGTCTGCCTTCAAAGTTGATTTTAAGTTGGTAGTTGGCCATCCTGTTGTTTAGGTGGAAGCATGATACTTCCGTCTTTGCGGCACTGGGCTGCAATCTCCAGTCGCGAAAATATCTCCCAAGGGTAGCCAAGTCATTTGTTAGAATTTGCTCAGTTATCTCAAACTCCTTGTGGCTTGTAGCGAGCGCCCAGTCATCTGCGTAGCCGAACTTCTTTGATGTAGTTTTGGGCATGTCTGCTATGTAAAGACTAAAGAGCAGGGGAGCAAGCACCGATCCTTGTGGAAGGCCATTATTTAGTTTCATTTTTGTACTGGTCTTGTCGCCCATGATGACTTGAAAAGATCTATTGGATAGCATGGCATTGATAACATCAGCCGTCTTTCTGCATGGGATAGCTCGCATTAATTTATATATAACTCCTTGTCGCCACACAGTGTCGTATGCCGCTGACAGGTCTATGAAAGCAATATATATTTTATTTTAAATATCTATTATGTTCAAATAAGATAGGACGATTCACCTTGAACATAACCATTTTAAAAGCAATGTGTCTGAGAAATTTATTTTGAAAAGCCTCAATGCTAGATTTGTGTGATATAATACGGATACCAAACTGGTGAAGCATATTCCAATGTTGATCTTACATATGCCAAGTAAACAGTTTTTGTGGCACAAACAGAAAGGTTGGTGCAATTTCTGAGAACAAAATCCAGGAACTGTATGTGGGTGTAAAAAGTGAGGTTTGTATCTAGCGTTACTCCTAAGTCCCTTACTTCGTTTTGTCTCTTCAAGTGAATGTTGTCAATTACATAATCAAACTGGATTGATTAATGTATTCTACAAAGATTAGGCAGTAGCATTTATTAACATTTAAGGACATGCCGTTTGTCACAGACGGGCGCGCCAACTATGTGGCGAATGTAGGAAAAAGCCACGGGCGGCAAAATCTACGGGCGGCAAAATCTAAGGGCGGCAATTCGGCTAAATAAACCGTACTAACGACCTCTTCTTTCTAATGCCGCGCGTCGGCTCCAATTCATGTTTAATGCGTGATTACTTTCGGTACTCTTTAGCTATTAGCGATGGCGGCTAGCTTAAAAAGTTCGAGTATCATAGGTGGCTTAGCGGTAACGGTAAGTATCAAAAACAAAGAGAGTAAATATAGAGAAATATTTTTATTGCTATTCGAGAAAGGCTTAAAAGTCGTCTGTCGGAAGCCGCAAAAAATAAAAATCAATATAAATATGTCTGGATTTTGTAAAATGGATCATTCTAGTTTGTTCTGCAAATCAGATTTGTTGATTAGATAGTTAGTTAGTGAGGTGAATATTTCAGTGTAAAAAATGGTAAGTAGTGTAACTAAAACTAAATACGGTATATTTTTACTATTCTACGCTTAATTCTGATTAAAATTTCTGAAACATGTTCTATATCAAAACTCAGTAGTTTTCGAGATATTTGACATATAAATTTTTTTTCCCATAAAAGACAATTAATAATATGGCTAATAATTTTACCTTGCAACTACCAACTATTAATTGTAAAGTATTTTTAGGTAATTTTTTTTTCGAGGTCCTGTAATACATACTAATACATATTTATTTTCAACAAATGTTTTATAGGGTGTTCAAAAAATGTAATCCAATTTGTTGGTAAAGAAAGATGTAAAACAATTTTTTTTCAAATAGATCACCATGTAACATATTTTATATCAAAACTCGTCTGTTTTCGAGATATTTAACGTTTACATTTTTTTTCCAAAAACGTAAATAAGATTGCTAACAATATGACATTTCCTATTTTAAGGAAAAGGGCAAAAAAAGAAAACGATTGTCAGGTCATCAGTTCCGCCAACAAAGACGGCAGGAAATGGAAAGGAAGCAAAAATTAGCTGATTCTTTGAAAAAAATATTTGAAACCGTCAGAAATAAGTGTTCTTCCTGAACTTGAAAATACCGACGATGCTCGCCCTAGTTGTTCCTCAGCCCCAAGTTCCTCATTTGTTTCTGAATTGTAATAATATAAATAGTACCCAGGAACATCATACTATTATATAACTCCACCGTACTATCTGATGACCCTGGAGAGTGGCCCGAAATAATTACATCCGCAGTTTCAAGATTTTCAACGGAAAAAGAACCCCATCAAATTACGAATTGGATCTATCCAGTAAACTCACAAGGCCGAAAGTTTTCTGCCAGATGTTTTTATCGTAACCTCACCGATGGAGAGAAAGTTGAAAGGGAGTGGCTGATTTACTCAACAACAAGAGATGCTGTTTACTGCTTCTGTTGCAAACTTTTAGGTAAGTCTAATAAGCAAGGGTGTTCTGATTGGAAACATTTGTCACTAGTGCTAAACAGACACGAAAAGAGTGACTCCCATAAAAAAATATCGGATCTTGGTTAAACTTATCAAAAATGCTAAGGGAGTTACTATGAATGAAAGTCAATTACGTTCATTACATGTAGAAAAACAATACTGGTATCGTGTCATTGAAAGAATAATTTCAGCAATGCAGTTTTAATGTCGTCAATGTTCAGCTTTACGTGGTAGATCTAACAAATCATATGATAATAACGGAAACTTCTTAAAATTAATAGAAACGTTCACCAAATTTGATTCTGTAATGGAGCAACATGTTCGACGCACACATAAAAGTCAAAGCAGCGGCAGCGGTATGACAAACTATTTAGGTGATGAAATTCAAAATGAATTGATGAATTTAATCGGCTCAAAAGTAAGAACTACTATTTTAGATCTAGTAAGAAAACATAAATATTACTCTATAATCCTCGACTGTACACCGGATGTGAGTCATACGGAACAATTAAGTGTAGTTTTGAGGTTTGTTATATTGAACGAGTTGATGAAAAAAATTGAAATACGTGAACATTTCATTTTATTTTGCCCTATAGTTGATTCTACTGGTGCTGGCTTGTATAACTATGTGACAGATTTATTAGTAGAATTAAATTTAAGTATATATGATTTGCGAGAAGAATATGATAATGGAGAAAACATGCGTGGAATACACAGTGGATTACAAACACGAATCTTAAATATAAACCCGCGAGCATTTTTTGTTCCTTGTTCGGCGCACTCATTACATTTAGTTATTAACGATGCTGCTAAAATTTCTTTTGAGGTGTCAGGATTCTCTGACATTGTTCAAGAGATACATGTGTTTTTTCCGCGTCAACCAAAAGATGGTCAGTTTTGAAAAGTGCCTTACAGATTTAACTTTAAAACCACTATCTGATACACGCTGGTCCAGTAGAATAGACGCTATAAAACCTTTGAGATATCACATTGGTGAGGTGTATGATGCTCTTTTAAAAGTAATGGATGCATCCGCATCTTCAAAAGATTTTAGTACATCACAACTAGCTCGATCGCTCGCAACAAAAATCCAAAACTACAATTTTTTTTGCTCTGTAGTAATCTGGTACAATATTTTATTTAAAATCAATTCTCTAAGTAAATTAATGCAGAATCAAAGTATAAATCTAAAAGCTGGTTTAGACTGTCTAAACAAAATAAAAACATTTTTTTCAGACTTAAGAGATGATAAGGGATTTAGCGAACTTCTTGAAGAATTAGAAATTGAACCAAAGACAAAAGACAGTTTGATTATGAAAGTACTGACGAACCAATAACAGACCCGAAAATGAATTACAAAGTAAAAGTATTCTTCTCTATACTAGATACGACCTTATCATCTCTTAAATAAAGATTCAAGGGGTTGGAGCAATTTAATAACATTTTTGGATTTATTTATCAAATGTTCAGCTTGAATGAAGAAGAATTAAGAAACTCGTGTGAAAATTTATCATTTCATTTGAAATATGAAGCACGTAAAAAATCAGATATTGATGCAAATGACTTATTTGATGAAATTATTTGTTTAAAATGCCACTTACCAGAACAAAATGAGTTAGATCCTCAGTTAATTCTTCAACACATTTTAGAGAACAATTTAATTTCAACATTTCCAAATACTACAGTGGAATACGAATTTTTTTAACGCTACCAGTATCTGTAGCATCGGGAATAAGGTCTTTTTCAAAATTAAAATTAATGAAAACTGTTTTACGATCAACTATGGCACAAGAGAGACTCAGTAATTTCTCAATTATGTCCATAGAAAGTGACTTTATGGATTGTATTCCTTCAGACGAGTTGATTAAAGATTTTGCCGAAAAAAAGGCAAGAAAAGAATGCTTTTAATAAGTTATTTTGGTCTTTTTTTTCTGTTATGTAACATTTTTATTGTTTTGTCAGTTTTATTATTGCTTTGCTTTTTTTACATTCTTCGTTAATCCTTATGTCTAAGACTTGTCAAGATCTTCTAAATGTTATGGGGATGAGTAGTCAGGTATCATGCTGATTAAAATCAGTACACTTTTTTTTATTTGAGCTTTCGGAAATACTCATTTCCTTTATTTGCAAACATCAAATGATAATGATGATTTAAAATTATTAGATTAATACATTATACTTATCCCTTATCTGATGTATCAGTATCAAAATTAAATATAGGTATTAGCACGTATTTTAATTTTATTTATGTGTACCCACTCATGTATAAATTTTTACTAAAAAAGGGTAAGGGGTGTAAAATTATATTTTGCCCACAGGCGCCGCATGGCTTGGCGCGCCCCTGGTCACAGACCACTCAGTCTTGATATAATATTTGTACTGCTAACATCCATTTTCATTTGTACTTGTACTTCTGAATAATAAAAGTTTTTTTTGAAACAAACTCGAAACGAGTTATACAATTCGGAACACTGGCTTCAACCTAATTAACATAACTTTATCACAAACTATACACCAGTGCCCACCTATAACAGAAAAATCTCAGCTCATGGTGAGACCCAGATACTCATTAAGAACTGTTTGTCTGTAAGCCCTCACTTTGTAAACAAGGACAAATTAGATAATCTTTTAGAAGAAAAGCAATTCGAATTATCTCTTATTTATAGTAAAGAAATAAATATCAATATTCTATGCATGTATAGGTCACCATCAAGTGACGTACATTGTTTTTTTAACTAGGCTGGAACTGCTTTTAAACGAATTACCCATAAACTGGACTTTCTAAAGTGCATATTAATTCTGAAAACCAATAATTGAAAGATGATACATTTCGTAAATTGATCAATCTGATATAATCCAACACTAGTGTGTTTTTGCTATAACAGCATCACTTGGATGTCACATGTTAATTCAGCAACTTTTTTAATTTAACGGAAACTTAGCAGCTTCATGAACGGTATGTTTTTTTATCTGAATTTCGTATCACAATTATTGTAAAGATAAGGTAAAGGCACGAAAATTAAAATTTTGCCACAGCAAATCTTTACAGTACGACACGGAATCAAATATCAAAGCTCGAGGGGAAAACAACTACCCAAAATATGTGCATTATAATATTATCTAGTACTGAACAAAAATACTGAAAAGGAAAATGTAGTAATGAAAGGTTGAAAGTATACTGACAATATTGGAGATAATGAAAGTATATTGAATTAAAATAATAGACTACAAGGGTTTGGGGGCATGTGACCCAGCATGAATTATAGTACCATTCGAAACAACTTCTTTAGCCACTGTGCCGTCAGTTGTGAGCGGTGCAGGTGAGTACGCAGGTAAAAGAAACTTTTCATCGAGGGGAGAGATATTTCCTGAACGGCATTTTTCAAATTAATAGATCATTGAAAAATAATCAAGGACCTATTGCCGTACAAAAATAACGGTACAATTTATATCTCTCTCTACACTTTCTGTTTACATCATTTCAGTGTTGCCGATTGGCGGATAAGTGTCCGATGTGCGCATCTTTTCGAGGGTTGCGAATAATTTTCAAATCCTAAAATATTTCGGTAAAAAAACAATTTTTTCTTGAAATGAATATAAAGTGACAAATATTAATTTTCCCTAAATTTTTTTATTTATTTTATGGAAAATTCTATAACCAAATTTTTTTAATTTGTCATAAATAATTAAAAGATAACTTTTTCTATAATGTCGATCATAAAATTATATGTCTCAGAATGCGAAAATGAGCCCAATTCTGATGCAGATACTACGGAATCTGAATGCGATAGTGAAAGTTCTGATGAAGAATGAAGTTAAATTTCTTTTTTACCTAAGAATTTTATGTTGTTACTTTGTTCTCTTTCTTTCAAAGCCATAATTATAATTAATAAAACTAAATTTTATTTGCGGTAATAAATGTTTATAAAAGTTTACGAAAATTATAAAAAGTTCTTTGTAGTTATTCACAGAATATTTTGGGTAAACTTTCATAAAATATTTAAACTTTGATGTATTTTTATTCAGTTTCCAAATTTCACTTGTTTATGTATAATCGTTCCAAAAATAAGAGGAGGGGAGGGGACTTTTGAGAAGCACTGTATATATATATATATATATATATATATGACATGCTCTCCCCTATCCGAACTAAAAAACGAGTGGTTAACGTACCCCTATTTTCGAACCATCCTGTATTCTTCTTCGCACAAGGTGGGCTGGTTCCGAAGAACCCCGTACACGTAGGCCTCTCTATTTGGGCCCATTGTGCGCCCACTTGTTCTGAGAAACTCAGCTGGGCATGTTGATTTCTTTGACAAAATTCAGCAGCTTCCTCAGCCGAATCTCCTTGACGTCCTCTGGGTTCAGAATTATGCTCCCAAGGTTGATCTCCCTCTGGTGCACCAAGGCTGGGCACTCAGTGAGGATGTGCGACGATGTCTCGTCATCTTCCAGGCACCATCTGCATAGGGGATCATCTGTGATCCCGATGAGCCCCATGTGCCTGTTCAGGTGATTATGTCCCGTTAGGAGCCCAGTCACAGTCTTGATGTCCCGTCTGTTAAGTGACAGGATCTCTTTAGACATTTTTTTCCTTGGCTCCTTTATGTGGAGCTTTGATTGCCTCATGCCTGGCGCCTCTTGCCATGTTTTAAGGAACTGCTTTTGTAGCAGTTCCTCCATGTTTGAGATTGCCAGGCTGCTGGGTATTCCCAGGATGGGTTCAGGTCCAATTGGGGTTTTTCCCGATCCTATCTTGGCTAATCTGTCAGCATCCTCGTTCCCAGGGACACCTGAGTGTCCCGGGACCCATATGAGGCTGACTTTGCTTGTTTTCGATAAACTTTCTATGGCGTTTCTACACTCGGACACCAGTTTGGATACAATCCTATTTCCGCCTAACGCCATAATAGCAGCTTTGCTGTCCGAGTAGATGGCAGTAGGCCATCGACTTTTATTGTCGAGATTTTCCTGGACACAGGTGAGTATAGCATATACTTCAGCCTGGAACACTGAGGCATATTTGCCTAAAGGAACTGAGATTTCTCTCTTTGTTCCTTCTTCGTAGACCCCTGCGCCGGACATTCCCCCAAATCTTGATCCATCTGTGTACCAGGTTGATCCTTGGTAAGAAGGTCTGTCAGGCGCATTTTCTTTCCATTCCTCCCTTGTGGGGATGGTTATAGTGGGTCCTTTTCTAAAATCCAGAACAGGCGGGGTGCTGTCTCTTTCCATTAATAGAACTGGACATCCTTCCTTTGCCCTGTTCCAGATAGCTGAGTGTCCATGGTCTGCCTCAGTACCGATCCATTGGCTTGCGCCTTTGAGTCTGTATGCAGCCGCATGGCTTCATGCTCAATGACAAGGTGCAGAGGTGGTAGTCCTAGTAGAACTTCTAGAGCTCTAGTAGGCGTGGTCCTCATGGCACCTGTTATTTCTAGACAAGCCAGTCGTTGTACTTTATCAAGTTCATTTCTGGACTTGCCCTTTGTAGTACCGGTCCACCAAATGATGGATCCATACGTTAGTATCGGGCGAATGATCGCCGTGTATATCCAGTGTAGGGTTTTGGGTGTCAAGCCCCACGTGTTGCCGAAGGCTCTTCTGCATGCCCAGTAGGAGCAGGTAGCCTTCTTGGTTCGATTTTCAATCTGTTCGTTCCAGGTCAGCTTGGAGTCTGTGATGACTCCAAGGAGTTTGGTCGACGCTTTATACGGAAGTGGTCTTCCTGAGATTAGTATCTCTGGAAGAGTTCCCATTTTGCGTTTCTTGGTGAAGAGTACCAAGTCCGCTTTTTCCGGGTTGACTCTCAGCCCCCCGGCAGAACACCACTGTTCTACTCTGCCAAGAGCTTTCATAATGTTTTCTCCTAGCAGGTTTACCGGTTGGTCTTGAGCCAACATGACTAAGTCATCTGCATACGCTTGTGTATACTGTCCTGGCTCATTCAGTTCTGTAAGAAGCTCGTTTACTACTAGGCACCATAAAAGGGGTGATAAAACTCCTCCTTGTGGACACCCCCTTGATACCTTGGCAGCTACGGTTCTCCCGTTTAATTCTGCTGTTACCACTCGTTGTGATAGCATAGCTTTGATCCACCTAATAAGGGTGGGATCGATTCCGTGCCGCGCCGCAGCGTGGCAGATAGATTCAAATGACGTATTGTCAAAAGCTCCTTCAATGTCGATGAAGACCCCCATTGCGGACTGTCCACTGGCCAGTACTCTCTCTATCCTATATACAAGGTGGTGGAGAGCTGTGTCCGTGGACTTTCCTGTTTGGTAGGCATAGTGCTGCTTGTGCAGTGGGTTGCACTGCAGCGATTGTTCTCTGATGTGCCGATCTACCAGCCTTTCGAGCGTTTTCATGAGAAAGGATGTCAGGCTGATAGGTCGGTACGCCTTGGCCTGGGAGTAGTCGGTTTTCCCAGGTTTTGGAATAAATACGATCTTTACTGGCCTCCATGCCTCTGGTATGTAGCCCAGGGCCAGACATGATCGAAATATTCTCATGATCAGGAGGATGATGCTATCCAGTCCCTCTTGGAGAAGAGCCGGAAATATGCCATCCTCCCCTGGTGATTTGAAAGGTGAGAAGGATTTTACAGCCCATCTTACCTTCTCATACGTTACCACTCTTGAGGCCGTTTTGTAGTCCATCTGAGATTTTCTCATAGGGCTCGTCCTCAAGGGTGGCAGAGGGGTCGGTTCTGATTCAGGAAAGTGTGTGGAGATCAGGTGTTGTAAAGTCTCCTCCGCTGATGTAGTTTCCTTCCCATCAGGTAGGGACAGTGTACCCACTCCCTTCCCCGGATCTTTTGAAAGAATTTTGCAGAGCCTTGCTGCTGAGGACATTGTGTTAATGTTCCCGCAGAAGGCACGCCAACTATCTCTTTGGGATTGCCGTATGGCTTTTTTGTACTCTCTCTGGGCAGATCTATAGTTGTCCCAGTGGAGTGGTACCTGCGTTCTTTTTGCCTTGTTTAGAAGCTTTCTTGTTTTCCTCCGGTGGTCCTCGATTTCCGAGTTCCACCAAGGCGTCTTTGCATTGTCTGTCCTCTCTTTGAGAGGGCAGCTGTTTTCGTACGAGGAAGCTATCGCCTTGTTTAGGTACCCACTGCGGTATCTATCTCGGCTTCATTCCCGTACTTTGACGGTAATCCTACGAGTCTGCCTTTTAGTTCCTCTCGAAAGAGGTCCCATTTGGTGGCCCGTGGATTTCTGTATACTTTCTTTTCCGATAGGTTTGGGTTATCTATCTTGAACAGAATGTGTCGATGGTCCGATAGGGACTCATCCTGTGACACTTTCCATGACTGGACTTCATTCAGTAAGTCTTGCGTACATAGTGTGAGGTCTATCACCGATTCCCTCCTTGGTGTGAAGTACGTATTATGTCTATAGAAAGTGACCTTATGGATTGATTGTATTCCTTCAGACGAGTTGATTAAAAATTTTGCCGAAAAAAGGCAAGAAAAGAATGCTTTTAATAACTTATTTTGTTCTTTTTTTTCTGTTATGTAACATTTTTATTGTTTTGTCAGTTTTATTATTGCTTTGCTTTTTTTACATTCTTCGTTAATCCTTATGTCTAAGACTTGTCAAGATCTTCTAAATGTTATGGGGACGAGTAGTCAGGTATCATGCTGATTAAAATCAGTACACTTTTTTTTATTTGAGCTTTCGGAAATACTCATTTCCTTTATTTGCAAACATCAAATGATAATGATGATTTAAAATTATAGATTATACATTATACACATATTTCATTTCAAAATTAGATAAGTAATAGAGATTATTTCAATGTTGTGTGTACTCCCTTATCTGATGTATCAGTATCAAAATTAAATATAGGTATTAGCACGTATTTTAATTTTATTTATGTGTACCCACTCATGTATAAATTTTTACTAGAAAAAGGGTAAGGGGTGTAAAATTATATTTTGCCCACAGGCGGCCGCATGGCTTGGCGCGCCCCTGGTCACAGACCACTCAGTCTTGATATAATATTTGTACTGCTAACATCCATTTTCATTTGTACTTGTACTTCTGAATAATAAAAGTTTTTTTTGAAACAAACTCGAAACGAGTTATACAATTCGGAATACTGGCTTCAACCTAATTAACATAACTTTATCACAAACTATACACCAGTGCCCACCTATAACAGAAAAATCTCAGCTCATGGTGAGACCCAGATACTCATTAAGAACTGTTTGTCTGTAAGCCCTCACTTTGTAAACAAGGACAAATTAGATAATCTTTTAGAAGAAAAGCAATTCGAATTATCTCTTATTTATAGTAAAGAAATAAATATCTATATTCTATGCATGTATAGGCCACCATCAAGTGACGTACATTGTTTTTTTAACTAGGCTGGAACTGCTTTTAAACGAATTACCCATAAACTGGACTTTCTAAAGTGCATATTAATTCTGAAAACCAATAATTGAAAGATGATACATTTCGTAAATTGATCAATCTGATATAATCCAACACTAGTGTGTTTTTGCTATAACAGCATCACTTGGATGTCACATGTTAATTCAGCAACTTTTTTAATTTAACGGAAACTTAGCAGCTTCATGAACGGTATGTTTTTTTATCTGAATTTCGTATCACAATTATTGTAAAGATAAGGTAAAGGCACGAAAATTAAAATTTTGCCACAGCAAATCTTTACAGTACGACACGGAATCAAATATCAAAGCTCGAGGGGAAGACAACTACCCAAAATATGTGCATTATAATATTATCTAGTACTGAACAAAAATACTGAAAAGAAAAATGTATTAATGAAAGATTGAAAGTATACTGACAATATTGGAGATAATGAAAGTATATTGAAAGGTAATGAAGAGAATTAAAATATATAGACTACATTGGGGGGGGGGGGTCATGTGACCCAGCATGAATTATAGTACCATACGAATCAACTTCTTTAGGCACTGTGCCGTCAGTTGTGAGCGGTGCAGGTGAGTACGCAGGTAAAAGAAACTTTTCATCGAGGGGAGAGATATTTCCTGAACGGCATTTTTCAAATTAATAGATCATTGAAAAATAATCAAGGACCTATTGCCGTACAAAAATAACGGTACAATTTATATCTCTCTCTACACTTTCTGTTTACATCATTTCAGTGTTGCCGATTGGCGGATAAGTGTCCGATGTGCGCATCTTTTCGAGGGTTGCGAATAATTTTCAAATCCTAAAATATTTCGGTAAAAAAACAATTTTTTCTTGAAATTAATATAAAGTGACAAATATTAATTTTCCCTAAATTTTTTTATTTATTTTATGGAAAATTCTATAACCAAATTTTTTTAATTTGTCATAAATAATTAAAAGATAACTTTTTCTATAATTTCGATCATAAAATTATATGTTTCAGAATGCGAAAATGAGCCCAATTCTGATGCAGATACTACGGAATCTGAATGCGATAGTGAAAGTTCTGATGAAGAATGAAGTTAAATTTCTTTTTTACCTAAGAATTTTATGTTGTTACTTTGTTCTCTTTCTTTCACAAGCCATAATTATAATTAATAAAAACAAATTTTATTTGCGGTAATAAATGTTTATAAAAGTTTACGAAAATTATAAAAAGTTCTTTGTAGTTATTCACAGAATATTTTTGGGTAAACTTTCATAAAATATTTAAACTTTGATGTATTTTTATTCAGTTTCCAAATTTCACTTGTTTATGTATAATCGTTCCAAAAATAAGAGGAGGGGAGGGGACTTTTGAGAAGCACTGTATATATATATATATATATATATATATATATATATATATATATATATATATATATATATATATATATGTTATCTTCGTATCTTTGAAATTCACTTTTTAAAAACGGTACACAACTTTGAATACAATAATACTTTTATTTCAGAAAATATAAACTGTTTCTACGACTACTTGCAACTAACTAACTAGATTGAGAATATAAATGAATAATGATATCGTGAGACCACGCAGGGTCTCTTTATACCTTCTGGCCAGCGGTGTCAGCAATACAAACTTGTGGGAAATGAAATACTATATTCCGCTGACATTGCTGACTCCAGGGTCTCTTTATACCTTCTGGCCATGACTCGGATTCTAGGGAAGCTGTTATCATTGTAATATGATATTGATGGGAAGGCTTTATTCAGAATATAACAACTCCCCTTTATCTAAAAAAGTTGATGCTTTTGCAACAACTTTTACTAGGCTAATGACTTGTCCAAATTTGTGTTTAATTCGATGTCTTCTTCTATTGGTTCCTCGAATCGGATGCTGGGTCTTCTTCTGGGGATGAACCTGGTAATGATGTGTGGTGGCGTTCTCGTACTTGGAGGTCTTGGTGGTTGGTTATCGTTCGATGAAGCGATTCCAATTCTGATCGATTTCTTTCGACGACATTTGCAGAAGAAATATAGGATCACTAGAAGGATGATGAGAGTGATCGTAAAGTACGTGAACCAGGAAATGTGTTTGTTCACGAAAGGTTCGTTGATGATCTTGTCCAGTTCCTCTGAGTATTGGTTGAGCTTATGTTCGGCGATATTGAGATCGTCGGTATTGATTTTATTAAGTTTGAGAGGTTTGAGATCTGGTAGCTTTGATCTCTCTGGGAGATGGTCACAACATCGAAACGGTATCTGTACTGCATGATTCTTATAGGTTACGTTTCTGGATTCTTGACGAAGTATTTTGAATGAACTCTGGTGTTACCAATGAAGGCATTGCATTGGGTTGGAGTGTCAAGAGAGAATTGGAATTGATAATTTTCGTGATTGCCCTCTGTTGGCACATTTGATAGTGACAGGTAGTGGATCGGATATAGAGACCAGCCAAAGATTTTGGGAAATCACTTGCACATTGTAGTCCTTTGCGTAAATCAATGTTGGTTGGCAGGAATCTGGCAAAGTGGTCGTCCTGTCTGGGGAGTTGGGCTCGTAGATTCGTATTGTCTATTGGGTATGGAAGCACTTCTGAACAGATTTTCACACCGTGTCCTATCACTTTACAATTGTCCAGATTTTGGAGAGAGATGTACAACATTGAATCATCATCACGCGCAACGAATTTTTGGAAAGTTAATAGAATGTGATGAAATCCTGTTCGGTTATCCAAAATTGGTATTGGGTACAGATGATAAAGGGTATATGTTTCTGGTTCCACAAGTGGAATTTTCAAAACAAACACGACCTTATGATCTGTTTGATATGCCTGCAATTCGATAATTTCCAGATACTGAGCGACATTAGCAAGGTGTGTCGGCAGTGGTAAATTATTCTTATTGAGTGTTTGTGATATTTCCTGAAGTGAAAAGACCAAGTCTCTGGAGGATATTATTGAGCTGTGAAGAATTTTCAAACGGGCAAAAGTAATTGAATCGGTTATATCTTCGATGGTAGATTCTAGAAATGAATAGCTTTCCATGAGCGATTCACATATTTCGAGAATTTTGATTTGCGCCACATAAAATGCCAGTCTGTCTGAAATGTCCATAATTGATTTTTCTATTTCTTGAATATCTCGATTGAATGTTTCTTCATCAACCTGAAGTTTTTGAATTGTTGAGTTGAAGCTCTTGATCACGGATGTGGTAACCCAAAATTTGATTTTTCAATAGGTTTTCTATCTGATGTTCGTCTTGATTGATTTTGTTGATACAATCCGTGAAGTATTCACCATCAGATGCATCAAGGTTTCCCGTTATTGATTTCCAAAAAGTGCCGACGCCATTTATTAGGCCGCGTTTGGTTCTTTTTGTGAATTTTTCGGTTTCCGCAAAAATTTCGCCATATTTCAGTTGTAGCGAGGATGAAATTTGATTCAAAAGGCTAAGGTGTGTTTTGACTTGTGCTTTGAAGTAAACTACTCGTGGCTCGTCTCTTTCGAGAAAATATAATAAATTTTCTAGAGTCTTATTGTTATTGTCTAAAGCTTCTTTGACGGAGGATAAATCTTTGTAAACTAAAAGGGTCCATTTTTCGTTAGTAATTTTGAGGGTTCCTTCTTCATGGAAGAAGACGCCTATTGAATTGTTGATTGGGTTGATGTTGTATTGGCAATACGCTGTTGTTGACAGCAAGAGTGTCCTGAAAGAAATTAAGTTTCGTGATAGGGTTTCAATCGGTCGAAATTCACTTTGGTTTTGTTGCGAGTTTTCCAATTGACAAGCATAGCGGAATTTGGGAAAATTTCAACAATCTCAAAGGGTCCATTGAACTTATTCTCGAGTTTGTTTTTTATTTGGGATTCTTTTAGGTACACCTTGTCTCCTACTTTGTAGTCTGTAGGAGTATTATCAGATATGGTTTTATCGAATCTACTTTTCGATTTTTCTTTCTGTCGGTCTGTCTTGGCTCGTGCGAGTTTGTAAAAATATGACATTCTGTTGTTGAGATCTCTAACGTATTTCGCAATTAGGTCCTTTTGGTTATACAGGGTTTCTGGGGGTCTACTGGAGGTATGTCCGAATACCAATTCGTATGGGGTAAAGCCATGCGTTTTATTCTTGGTATTATTATAGCAGATTACTGCGTAGGGCAAGAGTTCTAGAGGATGTTCACTGGGATTCTCTGCTTTATGAGCACGAATCATTTCAGCGAGTGTCGCATGGAACCGTTCCAGGGATCCATTTGACTGAGGGTGGTTCACACTTGAGTAAGTTAATTTGATGTCGTACAAGGCACAGAGATCTTTCAAGAGTTGACTCGTGAATTTTCGGCCATAGTCGCAATGTATCCTCAGGGGTGTTCCATAATGTTGGAAGTACACGAGGAGGGTATTTACGACGGACTTTGCGGTTTTATCCTCAATGGGATATGCTTGGGTGAACTTTGTCAGTTCATCTCTCACCGTTAAAGCATAGTATTTGCTTGGGATTTCGAATATGTCGATATTGACACGTTCGAAACATGTTCTTGGAGTTTCCGTAATGACAAGATTTTTTCGGCAAACTTTGACCTTCTGGCAAATTTCGCATTTTTTCACGAAATTTTCCACGTCTTTGACAAGGCCTGGCCAGGTGTATTTTTCTTTCACTCGTCTTACTGTTTCGTTTATGCCTCGGTGCAAATTAGTTTTTCCTTAATGGCACTGATCAAGGATTATGGGGATTTGGTCCGGATCAGGGGTTTTGGTGACATTTTGGCAAATTTTCAGTTTTATCTCTTTGTCGGCAAATATGGATGAAAATATTTCCATTATTGGCAGTTCAAGATTATTTTCAATTGAGTATGTCTTCTTCAAATCGAATTTGTTTTGAGCCATGTAAATCACATAGAACATATGCTCTACAACTGATTCTGGATCATAAGGAAGGGGAATAATGAAGTATTTCCTGTCTTTAACTGATTTGCTAGCAAGTATGTTTACTCTATTATGATGAAATTTGGGTTGCTCTTCGAAAAAATCTTCAATGATTTTGTAGTGAAGAGATTCTAATTTGTTTTGCCAAAAGAAGCTAATGATGTATTTGTGATGTTTGTCGAGGAGTTGTGAATTGTCGAACTCGATTTTGGAATAGTCAATAATTGATTTTGATTTGTACAAATTTGCGAAGCTGTCGAAATCTTGTTGTAGTGTTTCGATAGGAATTTCGGGGTCGTGTTCTGTATCGTTTTCGATTTCGTCAATATTTGTTTCGTCTTCGTCTTTTTCTCCATTTGAGGTGAATACAGATATTTTCTGTTGAAAATTTACACACTCTTGAAAGTGATTTATTTTAATGCGAGATAGCGCGTCGGCATTTTTGTTAATTTTGCCTGGCTTGTAAACTATCTCATAGTCGTATTCCTCGAGTTTTAGTCTCCAACGTGCCAGCCTACTTCCTGGGTCTTTTATCGAAAAGAGCCAAGTGAGGGGTCTGTGGTCGGTGACTAATTTAAATTTTCGTCCAAAGAGATATGGGCGGAAATGTTTCACTGCCCAGACGATTGCGAGAAGCTCTCTCTCAATGGTAGAGTATTTTGATTCAGCATTGCAGAGCGTTCTGGATGCAAATGCTATTGGTAGGTCCTTACCAATTGGTCCCTGTGATAATACAGCACCAATGGCAAAAGCACTAGCATGTGTCGTGAGAAGAAAAGGTTCTTCAAAGTTGGGGTAAATGAGAACAGGGCTAGAAGTGAGTGCGTTTCTGAGTTCGTCAAATGATCGTCCGCATTCTGTGTCGAAATTGAATGGTGTGTCTTTTTGTAACAGTTTCGTTAGTGGTTTAGAAATTTTGGCAAAGTTGTGAATGAATCGTCGGTAGTAACCGGCTAGTCCTAATCCAATGACTTGATTTCTTTTTGTGTTTTGGGTTCCGGAAAATTTTGGATGCATTCTACTTTAGAAGGGTTCGGTTTAACTCCATCTTGGGTGATAATGTGCCCAAGATAAGCTACTTCCTTTCTCAAGAATTCGCACTTATCTGGCTGAATCTTCAGGTTGGCCTTTCGAAGTCTTTTGAACACTTCTGTGAGTCTCATTATATGTTCATGGATGGTGGGTGAATAGACGATGATGTCGTCCATGTAGACGAGGCATCGTTCGTTCTGTATACCCAAAAGAATGTTGTCCATCACACGCTGAAAAATTGATGGAGCATTCTTCATAGTGGCCATTGTCAACGGAAAAGGCTGTTTTTTGTATGTCCTTAGGTTCGATCTCTATCTGGTGAAATCCTGATGCCAGGTCGAGAGTCGTGAAGTATTGGCATTTGCCAAGCTGATCTAAAAGATCTGATATGTTGGGCAGAGGGTATTTATCGTCTACCGTCAGCTCATTTAGTTTTCGGTAATCGATGATCACTCTCCACTTCTGTTTTCCCGAGGCATCCATCTTTTTGGGAACTACCCAAACAGGTGATGACCATGGTGAAATTGACGGCTGTATAATGCCTTGAGTCAGCATTTTGGATATTTGGGTCTTTACTTCCTCTTTATGTACCTGCGGGTACCTGTAAGATTTGGTAAAGACTGGCCTTGCATCTTTTGTTTCGATACTATGTTTGATTTCATTGGTAAATGTGAGGTTATCACCTTCTAGATAAAAGATGTCCTCAAATTGCAGACATAAATCGGTAATCATCTGATTTTCCTCTTCGTTGAGGTGATCAGTTCTCAATTGGTTTTTTATTTCTTCGATTCGATCAATGGGAGGTGAGTTGTTAGTTTCATAGTCTGTCGGGTTGAGATTCAATATTGTTTCGCGTATTGGAAAGGGTTCTAGTTTGATGTCTGAAAAGTCAATGTGTTTTGGGATTGCATTACTGTTAATGACCGAGGTGTAGAATAATCCATCATTGTCAATTTTTACTAGAGCATTTGGTAATCTCACCTTTTCTTTCTCCTGCGCTAGCAGTATAGCGTCAGTATTTCTAAGATCGCATTTGAGCCTAAAAATTTTCTCTATGCGGGGTTCAATATCGATTTGGTTTGGTTTTTTGATGTCAGGGTTTGATTGATTTTTTTCCAAAACTTTGAACAATGGGACAGTTTTGAAATCAGTTATCAATTGTTTATTTTTCAAGTCAACTATGCAGTTAGTGTTCCAGAAAATCTGATCCAAGTAATCCATCAAAGTCAATATCTAAGTTGTAGATATATACCTTGTGGGGATCGTCTTGTTTGAAATTAATTAGAGTCGATTCATTTATGATTATTTTTTCGTCAGTTATACCTTGTATGGTGACGTTTTCTGGGAATCTATGGCGGTATTTTTCGCATGTTTTGGGCTTGAAAATTGATATACCTGCCCCAGTATCGATTAGAATTTTGAATGTATTTGTTATGTCTTTGATATAATAAAGATTTTTGGAATTTACAGAGTACAGGGAACTCACATGAAGGATTGTTCCGGGAAGTTTATATCTTCGCACGCATTGCGAATTAATCTTCGATGTTCAGGGATTGGACTTGTCTTTGAATTTCCGATATTGGGTCTATCGGTTGGTTGATTTCTGATAATTGATTCGGTGGGTGGTTTGTGCTCGGAAGTGACAGAAAATCCTGATAAGTTGAGGGGTCGTCTAGCATTTGTGTTTGATCGTATTGGTTATATTGATCATATTGGTGACTTTGATTGCTATCAGTATAGTAATCGTTATTGGTGGAGTAATAATCATTGAATTCCTGATTTGAGTTATCATCGGTATGATAATTCTGGTTTTCATGTCTCATGAAATGAGCTCTTTGCTGTTGATTGGAATAGTTTGAATAATTAGGATTTCGTTGAATGACAGTTGGTCGAGGTTGGGCTTGATTCTGGAATTGGGGTCGCGATTGGGTTTGGAAATCGTTTTGGGGTCTATTCTGTTGTTGGTTCGGTTGATAGTTTGGTTGTCTTGAAAAGTTCTGATTAAAATTTGGAGAATAATTTGGGGAGAAATTTTGAGAATTCGGTTGAATTCTTTGCTGTCTGGATCGACATTTGTTGGAAGTGTGACCTACACGACCACAACTATAACAAGATCTTTGAGGTGAGGGTAATTGATTTCTTCTGATCATTGGTTGAGGTTGGCGAGGCCGACTTGGTTTTTCATTTTTCTGATTTTCGAAATAGGATAACTGTATTTCTCTCCTAATTATAATGTGGGCTTCAAGTAAATCAGCCGGATTTGAAGCACGTACGACTTGACCTATACGTGGTTCGAGTCCAGTTAAAAGCGTATTTAATGCCATTGTTTCTATTAGTCCGGATTGCGCTTGTTTCTGTTCTATAGAAAGACCAGATTTTTGAATACAAGCGTGCATTTTTGCATTGTGAACTTGAAGGCGATTGAAAAATGTCAGAGGCGATTCATTTGGCAGTTCTTTAATGCGTTGGAGGTAGTGAATCAATGACGTGAGATCGCGAGAATCTCCTATTTAGTCTAATCAACAAGTTCAAAAACGTGAAAAATAGAGATAAAGGTCCTAAAAATATGAGCGATGGCTCATTCGATTCGGAATCACCTCTAGAAAAATGTTTTTGAAGGATTTTGGTGCAGGTTAAAAATTGCAATTGTTATTAACAAAATAAGATGAAAAAAAATGATATTTCGTTTTTTGTTAATAACTTGAAAAATATTAACATTTAAGCAATTTTGAAAAAAGCTCGCTATAGAGGGGGAACTCTATCTCCATTATTTATAATTTTAATTAGACGTTGAAAATAGGGCTCCGCGCGGCTGTTACAGCATGCGCGCGCCGCCGCTAAAGAGAGTTCAGCAATAAAAATAATTTTTTTATAACATAAAATGTGATTTTAAAAATTTGAAAAAATTCTAGTATCTTCTCAACACTTGAAAGAATCGAGCCCTGAAGAAAAAAAAAGTTTAATCATCATTTTTCAAAAAGTTATTCAATTGTTAACTAACAAATTTTTTCCCAATCTCCATTGGCATAAACAATGGAATGAAAGGTATAAATAATTGGCCTATAAATTTTAAACTTCGTGGAGCCCTTTTGATATATGTACTTTATAAGATCCTGCGGTTAATTTTCATTAAAGTTAATTAATTTGTTAATTATGATTTTTAATAACTATTGAAAAATTAAAAATCTAAAAAATGTTGATAAAAATTTTTTTTTCAATTAATATTTAGCTATGCCTGTTTTCACATTGAACAATAGCAGTAATTAACATAGGTTATGAATTTTTTACGTAATTTGTTTATAAAATTGTTATAAACAAATAGAGAAATTCAATATTTAAAAAAAAAAATTTTTTTATTTATTGTAATACTTTTTAATATCATACGATACGGTGATTATAGCGCCTACTTGATTTGTCAATTAAAAAATTGATATATCTTTTAAACTTTATAGTAAGTTATTGTATTTAATAAGTTGATCTATTTTTAAATTTTTTGTAGATAAAATATTCTGTATTTTTTTTACTTTTTCGTATCTTTTGTGATCTTTAACTTGTTAAATTATGCAGATACAGCAAAAAACCTTAAAACAATTTTGTTAAGGGATAAATTGCCTAACAAATTATTAATTTATCATATTTTTATTGCTAATTGTTTAAATAATATATCTGTTTTTTCTATATTCTTATGACACTATGATCGAATTTTCGTAAATTTTTATTTTTTTGTCGTGGCATTTTATTTTTCTGTTCTAAAAATTATGTTTTTAGAATATACTATTCCGGTTTGGAGCGTTATCTTTAGTGAGCAGCTGCTCCGTTCGAAGGTCGATTCTTTTGTTAGATTTCTTTTACCTGATCCCTGATACAGCTGACGACGTGGCTCATAGTCTGTCTAACAGTTGCCCAGTGCAGTTTTTCGTTTTCACCATTCTTATAATTTTATCACAATGGACTACTCATTAAAATGTTTCATTTGCGAAAGGAAGTTTGTTGGTTCTTTATTAGCTCAAGAAGTGAAAATCGTTAAAGCACGTGGAATAGCCTCATTACGTGAATGTAGTATGAAAATCGGTGATAATAAGCATAAAGTTTTGGAAGGCAAAACGGAAATTCAAGTTCACGAAAAGTGTCGAACGAAATATTTACTTTCCAACAAGGATACTCCTGGTTCTCCAAACTCATCAGTATCCGGAATATCAACACGGAGTGTATCTAGTGATTTTGAGTTTAGTAAACACTGTTTGTTTTGCCAAAAGGACAGCTACAATAAATCACGTAAGAAACACATAATACAATCAGATGAAATAAAAGAGAAGTTGTTACATTTTGCGGAACAACGTAATGACTCTCTTGGACAGCATGTTATTGATTTAATATCCCGAGTAGAGTCATTAACAGAAGTAAAGGCACGTTATCATCATTCCTGTCTTAATAAATTTAAAAAAATTCCGATTGATGAATCTAAAATTGAGGATTCACCTCTAGAAAAATCATTGAAATTCATTTTTGATTACATTGAGAACAGTTTCGAATGCCAATTTACAGTCGGTGGATTATTAAAAATTATGGAATATCAGCCGTCACCAAAAACTCTAATAACACATTTAGAAAGTCATTTCGGTACTGACGTCACGATTTCAGGTACTGGGATTAAAAGTATCGTCACTTACTGTGGTTCTGGCGATTTATCTGTTGACGATATGTGGTATATGCATCGTGAAGAAAGGAAAGAAGATGAAGATATTCGTGTTATACGAACCGCTGCTGAGTTAATACGAAGACAAATTAAAAGTACTCAGTACAAGACCAAAACATATCCTTCGTCTGTCAGCTTTCTTGACAATGTTCATGCAGACATTCCGAAGTATTTAGATGAATTTTTGGAAGAGCTGATGTTTGATGTGCACAAAAAAAAGAGAAGACTGGAAAAGACGTCAAAGTCAACGTATTCTGAACAATCCGAGACGAATGATGACGAAATGGCCAATGAAGATGATGATCGAACTTTTAACAGCCTTGGAGTAGAAAAAGATTACATAGCCCATTCCATAATCTCTGCTATTCGTCCAAAATCATTTATTTCTTCTCTTCTATTGTCTACCGGATTATATATTAACCGCAAATCAGGATCAAAATTAATCGTCAATTTGTTGGCTAAGCTTGGAGTATGTGCGTCTTATCACAACACTGCTTTACATGAATTATCAGCAATAAAAGCCTAAGTCACAAAAATCGAGAAACCTTGTTTTACTCAGTATGTATACGACAATGCAGATCATAATCCATCTACTATTGACGGAAAAAACACCATGCACATTATGGGTGGCATTTGTTGTGTAGCTCCTAAGCATGCTGTTTGTACTTCTGGAGAGATTCCAAAATTAAAGAGACTGCCAGCTGCATCGGAAATTGCCTCTATAGGAGCTGTGGAATTAAAAGACTTTCCGGATCAAAAAACTACACTAGAACCTGTGAAATACTTAGACGTTTCCGGATTTACATTTGGAGATGTTGTACCAGGAATCACAACAGTATATTCTACACACATTTGGGCTTCTTATATGCAAGTTGAAAATCTACCTAGTATTCGAGGCTTATTTGATAGGATTGCTAAAGTACCGTTTTATCAAGTTTCGAAGATTTTTTGTTTGCCATTCATAGACGAGAATCCATCGGACTTGAGAACAATTTATACAGCATTGCATTATGCTGCACAACACTGCAAAGAAACTGAACGCAAAACCTGCTTCGTAACTTTTGATTATCCTTTGTACATTAAAGCCAAACAAATACTCTGCAACACCAAGGACAAAAATTTAGAAAATGTAGTTCCTTGCTTAGGAGGTTTCCATTTGCTCATGTCCTATTCAAAAGCTATTGGAACAATAATGGAAGGTTCTGGTATTTTTGAATTGTTTTGCACAGTATTTGCCCAAAATTCGGTAGATAAGATGTTGTTGTGTACAGCTTACTCTAGAGCGATTCGTGCTCATATGCTGGCAATGAATGCAATAGGGGAAATAATTGCAGAGTTCGCAGAAAGTTCTGAAAACATAGAAAGTCATAAAAATATTGAGCACATCAAAGAATCTCGACCACTGGAAGCTCCTCCATCATTTATAAGTATTTCTCGTCAAATTCAGAATAAAAAATTAACGATATCAAATTTATTTGCTAATCTAAAGAATTATCCACCCACTTTAGATCAAGTTTATGAAACAGATGATGCTGTAGCCATGTTAAAATTATTCATCAGTGCCACAACGATACTACAGCGTAAAAGTCCAACTGCTGAACTGTGGCTACAGTACTTCAATAGTGTTATTGTGGCATTACAATGTATTGAGGCTGAACGTTTGGGCAATTGGAATTTACATTTATCATGTATCAAGCAAATGTTACCAATATTTCATGCGGCAGGGCATTTTAATTATTGCAAAGGGGCTCAAATTTACCTTCAAGATATGTCAGATTTGAAAAATGTGATGGATCCTTCCGAATTTGTAACTTTTACCGAAAAAGGGCTTTTTACAGTAAGGCGTACGGACAAAGCTTGGTCTGGAATTTGGCCAGACATGACAATCGAGCAAACGTTGATGCGAGTTTTGAAAACTGGTGCTCAATCAGTAACTCATGGGCGTTCTGTAACAGACAGTGTATTAACACGATTCATCCAAGGCATGCCGTATGCTTACGACATAATGGACCAGCTGGAATCGTTTAGCAATTCCAGATGTGCTACCTCTGATCAACATGTCGATCTCACGTTCGCTCGTCAAAGTAAAGATAAGGCAGATGTTCGTTCATTCAAGACTTGGCTTTTAGAACATGGGCTCTTTGATTCAAGACCAGGTAAAATTATGTCACTTTCAACTGGATTAGTTGGCGACTCAACTGTTGATTGTCATAAAGCTATCGAAAAAGGTCTGAAAAGTTTGGCAAAAATGGTTGGAGCTAATGCGGAATCATATAAGTTCAGTGGGAAGAATTGTGTGAGAACTCTTGTAAAGACAACACCACTTTGTATAATCGACGAAGAACCAATCACGGTCAATACTACTCTTTTGTTTCAAGGCATTGTAGCATCAGTGATTAATAACAAAGACATTGTAAAAACAGTTTTACTTCACGAACTTGCTCCGTTCCCTATGAGCTTATTTAATGATAAAGGCTTAATGAGAGAAAGTAATAAGTCTGAGTTGTATAAGTCTCTTCAGTCTACAAAATTCGTTAAACCAGACCCTTCTGAGTACAATTACGTCATCGATGGTGGATTTCTCTTACATAAAGTTACTTGGCGTAAGGATGGAACATTTCGAAAAGTCTTTGAGGATTATTCAGCATACGTTTGCAAGCATTACTCTGCTAATGCTACAATTGTTTTTGATGGTTATAACATCGCCAACTTCGGAGTCAAATCTTATGAGCGCTATAGACGAGTGCGAAATAAAATTTCTCCAGAGGTAAAGTTTACTGAAGATATGCCAATTCCGCGAAACAAAGACTTCTTCCTTTCAAATTTAAGAAATAAGTCGAGATTTGTTGAGTATCTAATTAATTATTTATAACAAAAAGATAGCTTCACTGTTTCCCAAGCAATTGAAGATGCGGATGTATTGATAGTACATACAGCAATAGAACTAACACAGAAGTTCGATAAAAAAGTTATTGTTGTAGGCACAGATGTGGATTTGGCTGCAATGTGGAAGCCGAAAATTTTAAAAACACCGGATGTAATTTACGAAGCTGACAAAAACGCCAAATTTAAGAACTTGTTATTATTTAGCCATGCTTTCACTGGGTGTGATACAGTAAGTTCCATCTTTAGAAAAGGTAAACACAGCTTACTGGAATGCATCCAGAAAGACCCAATTTTGAAACTGGAAGTAAAAAAGTTTTATAACCCTCAATCGTCAGTCAGCGAGATAAAAGAAGCTGGAGAGCGAGTTATGCTGAAATTATTTGCAGCTAAAGAAGATACGATTAACCAGTGTAGAATCCAACGCTTTTCAACTGGTGTCACAAACTCTACCGCAGTAAATTTGGCAACTTTACCACCAACAGCTTCTGCTACACATCAACATTCTTTAAGAGCTTATTATCAAGTGCAGACATGGCTTGGTAATTCTAAAAATCCTGAAGACTGGGGATGGCAGAAAACGGAAACTCTCTTTTTACCGATCAGAACCACAGAACCTTTGGCACCAATAGATTTATTGAAACTAGTACACTGCAGTTGCTCAACTTCAAATTGCAGCAAAAATTGTAGTTGCAAAAAAGCTGGGATGAAGTGTACTAGAGCATGTAAGGAATGTAAAGGGGAGAGCTGTTCAAATGCTACTGACCTGGTTGAACTTACTGAAAACGCCGATGAAGATGAAGAAGACGATGAAGATGAAAGTTTTGATTATATTTCGGAAATCGAGTTAGAAAAGCGAAATGCAAAACGATTAGCTTATGAAAGATTCAAACGATCAATCTTTGGATTAGAGGATACTGATTCAGAAGAAGAAGAAGGAGAAGAAGATCAAATAGAAGATCATGCAGTCGAAGAAACGGTGGAAGTCTCTCGGACTTCTAACGTTGATGAGCCAAGTACTTCACAAATTTCTCCTTTGAAAAAAGGAAGAAAACGTCAAATATAAAACAAAAACCGTATAAACAATTTGCGATACTGTAAAGGATAAAAATAAAGAAAATAAATGTAATAAATTTTATTATTATTCAAGCACCTTAATTCATTCTTATAAAAAATCTTATATGCTTTGACCGAAAAAAAGTTATTTTTCGAATAGATTAATAAAATAGTATAAAATAAAAACAAGAAATTTGGAATGAAAATTAAAAAAAATAAGTAGAATCTTGACGAAAAGTCTTTTAAACTGTTTAGTATATAACGGAAACAATTTAAAATAATATAAACAAAAAGAATTTTGATATTTCACATGATAATATAGAATACATTTATATTCAACGGAACTCCAGTCAAATGAACACCAAACACAGTAAGTATATTATTTAAACAATTAGCAATAAAAATATGATAAATTAATAATTTGTTAGGCAATTTATCCCTTAACAAAATTGTTTCAAGGTTTTTTGCTGTATCTGCATAATTTAACAAGTTAAAAATCACAAAAGATACGAAAAAGTAAAAAAAAAATACAGAATTTTTATAAACAAATGCATTAATAGCTAATAAACAATAGATACAAACTTGATCTAAAATTTATCTGAAAGAGAAATTCATCCTTTATAAAAAAGACCTGAATATCCTTTATCGTATCTCTAATAGTTTAAAAGATATATCAATTTTTTAATTGACAAATCAAGTAGGCGCTATAATTACCGTATCGTATGATATTAAAAAGTATTATAATAAATAAAAAAAATATTTTTTTGCACTTTATTATATATAGCTATTTTTATAATTTTTTTCTGCTTCAGAAAAAAAATATACCGTTGGTCGATATTTGTTTATAACAAATTGTTAAACTAATAAACAATTAAATAATTAATAAAAAAATTATTTTTTTTTGCTCAACTATTTAAAAGTGTAAATTATTATTTTTAAAAGAAAAATTTTTTCTTAACTAATTCTTTAAACAATCGAAATATAAAAAATTCAAATTCAGGCACTATCGAAAACACTTCAGATAACTTATAGGGTTCGATTTCTATTTGATTGACATCAATATCATTAACATCAGGCATTTTGTATCAAAATTATTGAATTGCAATATCACAAGTCTAAACAATCGAACAGTACGATTCTACTTTGATTATTGGCTATAAAATTATCGAAATTATTTTCTAAACAGGGAATAATCAGTCTATACGATTATTATTGGAAATAGATTGTAAATCGGCAAACGAGATGATTCAAAATTGACTTACAATAATAGCACGATGCATATTCTGATCCGTCTTGTTCTTGAAGTTGTCCAACCAGGGGCTTCACGGGGTGTTCCTTCCGTTGTTTTCTTCAAGTGATGACTTCTCTGAGGGTGCTCGGTCCTTTTTCTGTTGAGGGATTGGAATCCGCCGCCACTAGTTAGGGTGTCCTTTTTCTAGCAATGTTGTCAGATCCTACCGACTGCGCCAATTGTTATCTTCGTATCTTTGAAATTCACTTTTTAAAAACGGTACACAACTTTAAATACAATAATACTTTTATTTCAGAAAATATAAAGTGTTTCTACGACTACTTGCAACTAACTAACTAGATTGAGAATATAAATGAATAATGATATCGTGAGACCACGCAGGGTCTCTTTATACCTTCTGGCCAGCGGTGTCAGCAATACAAACTTGTGGGAAATGAAATACTATATTCCGCTGACACTGCTGACTCGGATTCTAGGGAAGCTGTTATCATTGTAATATGATATTGATGGGAAGGCTTTATTCAGAATATAACATATATATATATATATATATATATATATATATATATATATATATATATATATATATATATATATATATATATATATATGCTCTCCCCTATCCGAACTAAAAAAACGAGTGGTTAACGTACCCCTATTTTCGAACCATCCTGTATATAAAAAAAAGTAAATTAACTTCGATCCAGATTGAGGGAGTTTATCCAGGCTAAATTGAATCTTCAATTTTAAGCAGAGAACTCACACTGGTTGGTTTAAAATTATTCGAATTTTGTTTTTGTTTACCCTGTTATAGAGCACACAACGAAAAAGTATAATGGAAACGAGATCAACGTGACATTGTACATCATTGAGGCATGGTATTCCCAGAATAAATAGGCGTTTTGTCAATTATCGGAATTGTAAAAAATTCTGAGCAGAAAGCTCCACACCCTGTATCTCGAAAACTAGTCGGTGGATTTTTTAGTGCCCATTGACACTTTTGCCGAAAAAGTCAAAATCTGCAACGTACCAACAATTCAGGAAATTTAACCGAAAGCCATTTTCCATAAGGATGGTGCGGGGTCGTTTGTTCTTTAACCTGACTTTGATATTTTATTTGGATTCGTGAAATTTCATGTATATTTCGTACTATGAATATTATATATTTAAATATTTATCATTATTTATATGCTTAAGTGGTTCTCATTCTCAGTGGTAATAGTCCATTGCAATTGATACTGCAATAGTTGAAGGTGACTCTCATTCTTGTTATATTTTTGCTAACTCGACATCATTATTGAAAAATTGTTGTTTTGTTTCTGAAAGATTTTTTGAATAACCTGACGGTAATTTTTATCCGGGTTGATTAACTTTCATGAATTCATCGTACTATCAATAGGGTATTTTTTATACTTTTATACTTTTTTTTTCACAGCTTAGATGTCTATATCACACAAATAACAGTCCTTTGCAATTGATGCACCAATAGTTAAAGGTGACTTTCATTCTCATAATATTTGTCTAATTGGATACCATTATTGATCAATTGTTTTTTCTCAGAGATTGATATATCAATTCTTCAAATAACCTGACGGTAATATTCCATCTGGATATGTAAAATTCAATGAAATCGTAATATCAATAAGGTATTTTTCATTTTGACTGGATGCTCATATTGCTATATCACACACAAGCCACAGTCATTTGCAATTGATACTCCAATAATTAGTTGAAGGTGATTCTCAGTCTTGTAATATTTTGCTAACTGGATATCAATATTGATAACTAACTGGATATCAATATTGATAAATTGTTTTTTCTCAGAGATTGATATATCAAGTTTTTCATAATTTGACGGAGATATTTTATCTGAATTTGTTAAATATCATGAATTCATTGTATTTTTATATATTTATTATTGTTTCAATGCTTATTTGGCAGCTACATCACACACAAGTAATATTCCTTTGCAATTGACACTTCAATAGATGGTGACTTTCATTCTTGTAATATTATGCTAAATGGACATTATTATTGATCAATTGTTTTTCTCAGAGATTGATATATCTTCAAAGTAGTTTTTTTACTTTATCGTTTGAAACTGCAAGTTATAGCGATTCCATTTCAAAGGATGTCGGATAGCATAAATCCAACGATATTGTTTGAAATGTACGTCTTTCATATGATTAGTCATTCAGATGCCAAGATTTATTTTCCCTGAAAAAATATACAAAAACAATAAGATTACCTGCAATCAGTGAAATGTCCACTTTCTTGTGCTATATCGATGGATTATTATAAAAATCATATCCGAATGAGAATTACAGGATGGAAAGATATCAATGCAGCAAAAATACTAATATACATTCAAATGCGTATACACTTGCGCTGAAACATATTAGTTGGCATTTCTCTTGTCATAATCACATAATATGTCACTCGAAACTCCAGTATGAATGTGGACAAATTCATAGTTATTATATTGCATGAAATATTTTTTTATTTTCAAGAAAAGTCAATATTATTTTTAATACTACAACCATCAGAGCTCTACGATTCCTGAATCTAAATTATGGAAACCCACAATTTTTCTTAAACAATTCTAAAATCCTAACAATTACCACATCAAACTGCAAAATTGAAGTACTCATGTTATTCCACAGCAAGCCGGCATTATCTTGCAATACCAGTCACCAACTGCTCGACGTATTAGTTGTTTACGAATCTTTTACCATCAGACATTTCGACCTAGGAATCCCTCATTATGTTGCTCCACATATTCAACCTACTCAACGAGTTGGTTCCGAGTGAATCTCCTTTCGGATTATTTCAAACACGGAGCTAACAAATCATAAGGGTGCATATTAGTTGTTTGCACATCGTTCGTCTGTCACTAATGTGAACCATGCAGAGGAAGTCGGCCTTGGCGAGATGCATTTGTCCATTACTGTGAGACCATTTCACTTAGGTTGTTCCACAGCAAGTCGGCATTATCAGAAGGTGGTTCTCTACAACGAGTTGCCTCCACCACAGCACATCTCTTTCCGTCGACGAGCTAGTTCGAAATGCTCCTCACTTTCAACTTTCGTGGGCATGAAAAACAGGGTTAGTGCTCAACTTATACGTTCCGATGAAAAAGCTCTCTACCGCGCATGTCGTGTGTTGATATGTATCTATCGCCTGCCCTCAAATGCAACAAAGTAGTCGTGTGTTAGTAGTCCTTGATTGATTTTTTAACGAAATGTGACTGGCCTTCAACATTTCTTTCTCAGATGTCAAGGTAGACCTCGCATTATTGTGACATTTCAATTTTTTTTGTTAGCAGTTCCCTCTTGAAAGTAGGGTAACACGTATATTCTCACAAGGCCTTTCTCACCTAGGAATACATTTTGTAACTCGCTATTCAGTTGTTTGACCTTGTTTGTGAATATGTATCAAATGTTGTCCTTTCCTTCATTGAATAAAATGTGTTATCAATTGAACTATAATAAAAAGAAATATTCGTTGTTCTATGATACCAGAAATTGGCTACGAACGTCACATACACTATGTGGGGATTTTCTATATAGGTATTAAAAAAAAATTTTATATGCTTAAAAATGCGCGCACGCACCTCAAAGCAGTCTGAACTGAACTTTGAAGTAGAAAAAAATGTTTGTTCGATGTTTCAACGCTATGATGCCAAATTTCGAAAGCTACGTAAACATCAATGATTGTGTTACATTAACCACTCTCCACCCACCCATACAGGGGATATTTCCTCTTAATTATGTGCCTGCCAGCCACTAAATTACAAATAGCTTATAGAATTCGAGATGGTAAAAAGTACTATTCATTTTATTATATTCTAAATACATGCGAGATTCTGATTATATATAATAAGACAACTGTGGTCACCTATGATTATTAATTTTATTTACCGAAAAAATCATTGTTATTATTGCCATTACATCCAACAACTCTATTTTATTTGATTTTGATGAGTATAGAGGTCCCTGACACGAGATGCAGGGCCTGCCGTGGAGCGCCTGAGACCATCATGCACTTGCTGTCAGCATGTACAGCATATGCGGTCTCAGCCTATATCCATCGTCATAACGCGGCGTTACGAGTGCTGTATTATCATTTACGACACTCGTACGGTATTGATGAGACACCGGTGCTGCCCTACGCTCCGGGGATATTGAGTCAGTTGTGGAGAATGAGAAGTGCCGAATTTATTGGAACTACTCATTCCCCACCCTCAGGCAAATACAAGCCAACAAGCCTGATGTAGTCCTCTTCGACCGCGAGCAGAAAACGATATACGTCATAGAGTTTTCGGCTCCGGGCGAGACGAATATCGTGCGAAAAGAGGACGAGAAACGGACGAAGTATCGAGATCTACTCTTCGAGCTCCGCAGACTCTATCCAGACCATTCTGTAAAGATAGTGGTTCTGATTATAGGGGCCCTTGGTGGAATGATGCCAACGCTACTCTCAAACCTGGAAATTATACCGGCATGCCGTAAATCGGCAGAATCTCTAGCCGGCCGCATGCAGAAGGCAGTCATTCTCGGATCGTTACGTCTGCTCAGGACACATGATTCTCGGACCCAATGATCTCTCACCTCACGGGTGTGGGGAGAGGTCATTGGTTTATGTAACCAGCGCGCCCTTCCGAATGGGTCGGAGCTTCGGAAGTAAGGGCCTGACTGGTAGTTTTTAAAACGAAATAATAATAATTATGTATCCCTCTTTTACATGTACTCGAGTCTCCTGCTGAAAAACAAATACCTAAAAGAAATATGATTTATTTTTTAAATCCATCTAAACAAAATGATCGGCAGTGTAGTTTAGATACCATCAATGGCACATACCACTAAAATTCCTCATTACGAAGAATAACCACTCAGTACATTGAATAGACGAATATGGCAACGATGCTTAAAAGCTTAGACCAGACATTGAAGTACCAGACGTCGCACCGTTGATATGATGGCTTTGAGTATTCGGTAACTTTGGCTCGGTTAGGCTATTTGCACACACACACAGATTTTGGACGGCCAGTATGAAATCGGCCGATATTTTATTAGTAGCAGGGTGCTAGCAGACTCACCGGATTTTTAATCAGTCGCTTTGTTGTCGTGACACGAGGTTTATTGAATAATAATGAATCCTAAACGAGTTGTTGCTATGTGGTTATTGTATCGCCGTATTAAGCGCCGTAGGATTAAGCGCAAGTGCTGGATTCATCCTATCAATCAAAGCAGAGAACACACGGGAACATTCTACACTCTTTTTGAAGAACTTAGGCGTGATGGTAGTAAGTTTTTCAACTTCTTCAGAATGTCTATTGCATCCTTTGACGAAGTCCATGAGAAGTTGAAAAATGAAATCCAACTTCAGAATACTAAAATGAGAAACTCTATTCCTTCACGAGAAAAGCTTTCTCTAACATTGAGGAAAGTAGTAAATCAATATAAAATAATTCAATGCTTTCTCTCAATAAAATATAGACCTGGCACTTTTTATTGATGTTCCCAATGTACTAAATATATTAAATAAATATAACCACAAGATGCCTATCACAATAAAACAAGAAGTCCAAACAATTCTGATATTTTTCTAACAATTTTTTTTTAATGGTTGAAATCACTTTACAACAACCCAAGAGTTTTCGAGTTTGAGGTACCATTCAAAAAAGTATAGAGAACAAATAAACACACAAGTTATGTTTTCAAAATTAATTTATTTATTGTACATTTACCTTAAAAATGTATACATGAAATGTGCAAAAAAATGAATGTAAGCCAATGTTTGCAATATTCTTTGCATTAAATAAAATTTTAACCAACTTGAAATTAAGAAAAGTCATAGGTGGTATCTGAATACACAGATCCAGCTGGGGAGGGGCTCGCCGATGGACAGGTCTCTGGAGATGTGGGTAATGAAGTTCGGCCAAAAACTTGATAATATTGTGCAGTGGTTTGTTCTTGTCGATGTTCAAGTGGCTGTCCTTTCGGAGAGCATTCCTGCTGGTGGTTTGAATCGTTGTTATTGCGATTCTGTGGATTTTTAATTGGTGGGTTTGGCGATTTGGGGACTGATGGGTTTGGGGCTGTTGTGGTTGGAAGCTGTTAATGGCGCTGAATTGATTGGAATAAGACATTTGTGATGTGGAAAATGATTGATGCTGCGGGAAGGGATAGTTGTTAGGATAGTAGGAAGGTGTTTGCGGTGGAAGGAGTTGAGGTTGAGCAGTGTTTTTACGTTTGTTATTTATTTTAGAAATTACGTCCAAAACACCCATTGAAATTCAAGAAAGAAAGAAATATGAGGACTAAGTGGTGGTTCTTCTAACGCTTTTATCATTTTTAGCTCTACCTCATCAGGCTGGCGACGTCTTTCGTGTTCTCGCGGTTTGGGGTTCTCACGGATAGTCTCCTTGGGAGGTAGTGGGGCTTCGGGTAAAGTATCAACATCTTCGTCTTTATTCTTGTCTGTTCTACCTTCTAAACTTTCTGCAACTTCCCTCGTCTGGAACAATTTATTTAAAAATTGCATTTGGTCAGCGTAGACGTACTTCTTAATGTTACGGAACCAGCTCCACTTTTCTTACACTCTTTTAGCTTCCTCTCCGACTTTAAAACGCATCCCGAAGATTTCCCAATCTCTTTGTTACTTCTTTTCCTGAAACAATTATATCTAATGAGTGTTTTAAATTGTAAACCTCTTCATGAAGCATGGTACTGACACTGAGCCAATTTTTTTCCATATATCTTGCTAGTAGGTGCACCTTTACCGACCTACATTACTCCTTCAGAGTTGGGATTTCTACTGCAAGGAAAATAGTAAAAGAAGTATGCCAAGCCATCTGGTTAGTTATGAAGAATGAATGTATACGTGAACTCTCTAAAGATTATCTTGAAACCATTGCTTCTGATTTTGAAAAAAATGCCAATTTTCCACATTGCATAGGTGCTGTTGATGGCAAGCACGTTCGTATAAATTGCCCGATAAGAAGTGGTTCCATGTTTTTTAATTACAAATACTATTACTCTGTAGTATTAATGGCAGTAGCTGATTCAAAATATCGTTTTGAGTATGTTAATGTTGGAAGCTTGGCAAAGATTGTGATCCCTCATTTTCAAGAATCTCTCTTTGGCAATCTATTGACAAACTCATTACAATTACTGAAGAAAAATGCCTGCCGGGGGACAGAATCTCCTACAGTTCCTTACTATTTTGTTGGAGATGAAGCATTTGGTCTTCACACACATTTAATGAGGCCCTACGGTGGAACACACCTAACGCTTGAAAAGAGAATATTCAACTATCGTTTGTGTAGGGCCCGGCGTTATGTCGAGTGTGCTTTTGGGATATTGAGCAACAAATGGCGCATCTTCCACAGACCTATAAACGTTCAACCGGATTTTGCAGTTGACATTGTAAAATCGTGCATTGTTCTGCACAATTTTGTTCGTGACCGGGACGGTTATTTGCCAGAAGAAACAACAACAATAAGTGGTTAGGAAGATTTGCCAAGAGAGCTAACAGCACGGGGTGGTCTACAAGCTAACAACGTTCGAAAAATATTAAGTAAATATTTTGTAACACATATCGAGGCAGTTCCCTGGCAAATGAGTAAGATTTGAGTAATGAAAAGGTGTGATAAGTTTCAATTTGTTGGGTACATTTTCAGCTTGTTTTTTTTTTACAATTTTGTGAACAAAGAAGCCAAGAAATAGCAATGTTATGTAATTTATTGTCTATAGAATATATAATGTGAGAAAATAGAAACATATTGTTGTTTTTTCCAGAATGTTTACATTTGGAACGAATAAAAGTATTTGCTCATTTTTATGAGACGATATTGGTATGGCGTAATTCTGACGCTCTTTCGAATATGTCCAGAAACGTCTGTATAATGTCACTTGACTCTTATCTCTTCTTCATCTCAGTTCCTCGAGCACACCAATAAAAAAATATGTCCATGATCTCAATCACCAAATTGCAAATAATTTTTTTGTCCATTTCATATAAATGAACACATGAAATGTTGCATCATAATGTTGAACGTTATGAAAATAGTGGGTGATAGAGATGCTTTGATAAATATGCACAACAAATATGTTTGTCACAAGATATGTGAATTATGTAAAACATATCAATATCTTGTTCATGTTGAGACCGTGCATTCATTACTTATAAGATTTTTTGAAATTATGTTTTTAATTTCTAACGATTATACATCTGCGCTAGAATATCTTCGTGGAAAATGATTCAACTTCGTTGTTCATAAAGATATAGTATGCGATACAGAACTCTTATAAATACGTGGAATAATTCATAAATAAAATATATGAAATAACATCGACTTTTCTTGAATAACATCAAGAAAAGTCGATATTATTTATTGCATTTACATTCTTCGCTCCTACTGATAAAATATGTTATCTGTATACATTTTTTTGGGACACATAGTGATCCATATTTTGAAATCATACGATTTTTATATAGAGAACAAACTCATTTAATAATATTCGAAACTGAAAACAATCCCATGAAATAATCAAATAGGAATAATATAATAAACAGGTTCATGCAAACTCAAACCTTTACCGATAAAATAGCCGGTGACATTATTTCGATATCTCTTTCATATGCAATATTTTTTTTATTTTATATCTATCAGGTACGTCACATAACTTTTTCGTATTTCGTGGAAACTAATCCTACTCACTGAATTAATACACGCTCACCAATATCGATATACGAATCAAATATGAAAAATTATCGATACAACCTATAATTTGTTATGGAATTTGACAAAATAATATTAAATTGGTTGAATTATGTGCGCTAGATGGCGAAACGTTCGCATTTGAGGCCATGCGATAGATACATATTAATACATGACATGCGCGGTAGAGAGCTTTTTCATCGGAACGTATAAGTTTTGAGCACTAACCCTGTTTTTCATGCCTACGAAAGTTGAAAGTGAGGAGCATTCCTAACTAGCTCGTCGACGGTAAGAGATGAGCTGTGGTGGAGGCGACTCGTTGTAGAGAACCACCTTCTGATAATACCGACTTGCTGTGGAATAACCTAAGTGAAACGGTCCCCCAGTAATGGTTACAAATGCATCTCGCCAAGGCCGACTTCCTCTGCCATTCACATTAGTGACAGACGAACGATGTGCAAACAACTAATATGCACCCTAATGGTTTGTTAGCTCCGTGTTTGAAATAATCAGGAAGGAGGTTCACTCACAATCGACTCGTTGAGTAGGTTGGATGTGTGCAGCAAAAGAATACAGGATTCCCAGGTCTGTATGGTAAAAGATGCGTAAACAACTAATACGTCGAGCAGCTGCTGACTGGTGTTGCAAGTCTCCGAGATGAAAATTGAAGGAGAATTCACTCTGCTGGAACTCATCGAGTTGAGCGGATGTGTCTTGGGATTCGAATTCTCTGTAAGACAAACGGGACACAGCAAATACTTGAAGTGTAACTGAAGGTTATATCCCGTTTCTCAACTGATATGTAGTGTAAATAAAATACACGACTAGAATTTCTCCGAGCAAGGTGAAATGCATGCTATAATTTTGTATGCTTCCGAATTGCCTGCTCGACCTTCAGCGCTGATATCAATATTCGAAAAAGTAAATTCGGTTGAGAATGGACATTTGTAAATTTATGAAGGTCAACGTTCTCTTTCAGCAAGCCAAACATGTATGCAATCCCATATAACAAATCAAATGTCACCCCAAAGAACACACTCTCAAGGTTATATGATTTCAAATATGGATGGGGAATAATTATTTTAAACAATTCCATTTCTTTGTTCTATTAGTCAGTCGAATGCAAACCCAATGTCCAGGTTATGGGACATTGCATATGTATGGAAATAAATGTTTTGTTCCCAAATTACCTCAATGGCGTCCATTAAAAATAACAAGACACACTTCTCTGTCATGGGGTCAAACATATGAAGGTTACAATATGTTTGGAGGGGTTTGAAGAGTTCCACATACACGACCTTGGCGAAATGCATGCAAGTGGAGGGTGTGAAACGATAGTGCACTACGTACTGAAACGTCATGCATAATAGACACACTCCTTACCGGAAAGGACACACAGAGGTCGCCTTGAATGACGTACAAGTCAATATATATAATATATATTATATGCATGCTAACCGTAAAGTTACTCTTTTCCGAATGGAAGGTTTTCATAATTTGGAAACCATCCCAACCCAATGTAAAAACTCAAGGTCAAATATCAAGGTCACATCTCAATATCAAAACTCAAAGTCAAAACTCAATATTAAAACTCAATGTAAAAGCGCAAAGTCAAATCTCAAGGTTAAAACACAAGTTCAAAACTGAAGGTCGAAAATCAAGGTAAAAACTCAATGTCAAATCTCAAGGTCAAACATACACACATAGCACACCTGCAGTCGTTCAAGGTCACACTGTGACGTCATAGTGGTGGGGGAGACCCAGAACCGGCTTAAATCTCCTACTTATATAATAATCTTTTTTCTCTCATAAAAATGTCACAATGCATCAAATATCACTCAAATATTTACCACATGCAAAGTGGTCAAAATTGTCTCGTAAGATTTTTAATCCTTGAATATCCAAAAACTTCCTAACGTACGCCCCCAAAAAATCCCATTTTAACGATTTTATCGCCATCTTGAGTTTTTGAATTTTACTGTATACATTTTTAGTTTATTCGAATAAAAAATCACAGAAATTGTCCACCCCTTGGATTCGCCCGGTTGAATTTTGACACTGGATTTATAATCAAAACCCCTTAGAATCCAGTTTTCAATAGAATCGGATCATCAATAACAAAACTCGGTCGCTATCTAAAAAGCTCAAAAATACATAATCGTCTACCGCAAACCTCCAGTTTGGACGGGTGTGAAAACAGCCACGGTTTTCTCATCCACGGTTTTTGATCTGGCAACACTGCCTTTCGTATGCAAACGCTTGATTAGAAAGAACTGTTTTGTGTTCCCTAAAAGTTCGCTAATCTCTTCAGCATCTTATTCTCAAACTGGGAAGGTATTATCATTAACGGGGGAAACAAATGATCGCGCAGTAGGAAAATGGTAGGTAATCAAATGTGATATATCAAGTGAGAAATTCTGTTTCCACATTAAGCGATAATTCGTATTTTGGGTGGGTGGGTGGTTGGTTTTGTTTATCTTAAAATCGTTCGAAAAGAGGGCTGTAGAAGAAAATTTAGGAAGTGACCCGCAAAACTCATTGGGCCTCAGAGGGGGTACAGAATATTTTAAAAAATTCAAAAATTCACTGAAACTTCATAAGGCGATGGCACGCATACTGAATAGGTACAAAATGATCTTATACGTAATAACTTTATTTCCACACCCGCAAAAGTCATTGTCGGGCCGTCAGAGGGTACAGAATTTAAAAAATCAAAATTCACTGAAACTTTATAAGGCGATGGCACGCATACTGAATAGGTACAAAATGTTCTTATCCGTAATAACTTTATTTCCACACCCGCAAAGGTCATTGTCGGGCCGTCAGAGGGTGACAAGAATTAAAAAAAAAAACAAATATTCACTGAAGACTTTATAAGGCGATGGCACGCATACTGAATAGGTACAAAATGATCTTATACGTAATAACTTTATTTCCACACCCGCAAAAGTCATTGTCGGGCCGTCAGAGGGCACAGAATTTTTAAAAAATCAATATTCACTGAGACTTTATAAGGCGATGGCACGCATACTGAATAGGTACAAAATGATCTTATACGTAATAACTTTATTTCCACACCCGCAAAAGTCATTGTCGGGCCGTCAGAGGGGGCACAGAATTTTTTTAAAAATTCAAAAAATTCACTGAAACTTTATAAGGCGATGGCACGCATACTGAATAGGTACAAAATGATCTTATACGTAATAACTTTATTTTCCACACCGCAAAAGTCATTGTCGGGCCGTCAGAGGGGACAGAATTTATAAAAAACAAAATTCTCTGAAACTTTATAAGGCGATGGCACGCATACTGAATAGGTACAAAATGATCTTATACGTAATAACTTCATTTCCACTTCCGCAAAAGTCATTGTCGGGCCGTCAGAGGGGGTACAGAATAAAAAAAAAAACAAATATTCACTGAAACTTTATAAGGCGATGGCACGCAAACTGAATAGGTACAAAATGATCTTATACGTAATAACTTCATTTCCACACCCGCAAAAGTCATTGTCGGGCCGTCAGAGGGGGCACATAATTTTTTTAAATTCAAAAATTCACTGAAACTTTATAGGCGATGGCACGCATACTGAATAGGTACAAAATGATCTTATACGTAATAACTTCATTTCCACACCCGCAAAGTCATTGTCGGGCCGTCAGAGGAGGACAAATTTTTTAAAATTCAAAATTCACTGAAACTTTATAAGGCGATGGCACGCATACTGAATAGGTACAAAATGATCTTATAGTAATAACTTATTTCCACACCCGCAAAGGCATTGTCGGGCCGTCAGAGGGGCATATAATTTTTTAAAAATTCAAAAATTCACTGAAACTTTATAAGGCGATGGCACGCATACTGAATAGGTACAAAATGATCTTATACGTAATAACTTTATTTCCACACCCGCAAAAGTCATTGTCGGGCCGTCAGAGGGGGCACATAATTTTTTTTAAATTCAAAAATTCACTGAAACTTTATAAGGCGATGGCACGCATACTGAATAGGTACAAAATGATCTTATACGTAATAACTTCATTTCCACACCCGCAAAAGTCATTGTCGGGCCGTCAGAGGGGGTACAGAATTTTTTTTTAAATTCAAAAAATTCACTGAAACTTTATAAGGCGATGGCACGCATACTGAATAGGTACAAAATGATCTTATACGTAATAACTTCATTTCCACACCCGCAAAAGTCATTGTCGGGCCGTCAGAGGGGGTACAGAATTTTTTTAAAATTCAAAAATTCACTGAAACTTTATAAGGCGATGGCACGCATACTGAATAGGTACAAAATGATCTTATACGTAATAACTTATTTCCACACCCGCAAAAGTCATTGTCGGCCGTCAGAGGGTACAATTTTTTTAAAATTCAAAATTCACTGAAACTTTATAAGGCGATGGCACGCATACTGAATAGGTACAAAATGATCTTATACGTAATAACTTCATTTCCACACCCGCAAAAGTCATTGTCGGGCCGTCAGAGGGGGTACAGATTTTTTTTTAAATTCGAAAATTCACTGAAACTTTATAAGGCGATGGCACGCATACTGAATAGGTACAAAATGATCTTATACGTAATAACTTTATTTCCACACCCGCAAAAGTCATTGTCGGGCCGTCAGAGGGGCACATAATTTTTTTTTAAATTCGAAAATTCACTGAAACTTTATAAGGCGATGGCACGCATACTGAATAGGTACAAAATGATCTTATACGTAATAACTTCATTTCCACACCCGCAAAAGTCATTGTCGGGCCGTCAGAGGGGGTACAGAATTTTTTTAAAAATTCAAAAATTCACTGAAACTTTATAAGGCGATGGCACGCATACTGAATAGGTACAAAATGATCTTATACGTAATAACTTTATTTCCGCACCCGCAAAAGTCATTGTCGGGCCGTCAGAGGGGGCACATAATTTTTTTAATATTTCAAAAATTCACTGAAACTTTATAAGGCGATGGCACGCATACTGAATAGGTACAACATGATCTTATACGTAATAACTTCATTTCCACACCCGCAAAAGTCGGACACACAGTAAGGGTAAAGAATTTCTTGAAAATAAAAAACTATTACCTTAAAATCATAACGTGATAGCAGTCGAACTGAATGGGTGAGAAACAATCAAACTTTGTCCTTTCACCCATTCAATCGAGTTGAAATTGGGCATGTGTGATTCGCGTGATTCGCGTTATTTTATTACAAGTTTTCATTTAACTTGCTTCGTTGGTTGGTCTGTCACTCTGTCTTTCAGTCTTTCCGGTTGAAAATTTGTAATCCATTTTTCAAGTACTTGCTGGCATCCGAGTGAGGTGAAATTTGGCAGGTTTTCATAATTCCGGTGACAATGCATTATGAAATTTTTGTTGGAGAAAAACAAAATGGCGGGCGGCTCCAAGATAGTGACCGTATATTTTAATTATGGTCCGACTCTATTCAAAATTGGTATGTGAGGGTTTTCAGGGTCGGAGATAATGAGTTTTTTGTCAAAATTCATGAATTTAAGATGGCGGCTCCATGATGGCGACGAGTTTTGTAAATGCAAATTTGGTACCTATGTAGGCGTTGGAGATCATGACTTGTCAACATTCATGAATTCAAGATGACGGCTCCGACATGGCAACAAGTTCTGTGATTATGGACCTATTCCATTCAAAATTGGTATGTGGGGGTTTTTGGGGTCGGACATCATGATTTCTTTGTCAAAATTCATCAATTCAAGATAGCAGACCACTTTTGTGATTATGGTCTGATAATATTGAAAATTGAGGGATTTTGGGATTGGATTGTCAAAATTCATATATTCAAGATCCTATAAATTTTGGTTTAGGACTAAAAACCTTGAAATATGATTGAAAGTAAAAAAAAATTCAAAGAGACACTTTTATTCGAATGCTTTTGGGAAGTAAAAAATAATTTAGTTAAATGTGTGACGTAGGTTATCCTGGGAGTAACAGATTCAAAAGCTTGTCGCGTTTGTATTCAACTGCGCGGCAAGATTTTGAAATTGTTACAGAATAATCTACGTCACACATCATCTAATATTTTAAATAAATACATTAGTTTCAGTGGATATTTGAATTTTAAAAAATCTGTACCCCCTCTGACGGCCCGACAATGACTTTTGTGGAAGTGGAAATGAAGTTTATATGTATAAGATCATGTTGTACCTATTCAGTATGCGTGCCATCGACTTATAAAGTTTCAGTGAATATTTGAATAAAAAAAAAATTCTATACCCCCTCTGACGGCCCGACAATGACTTTTGCGGGTGTGGAAATAGAGTTAATATGTATAAGATCATTTTGTACCTATTCAGTATGCGTGCCATCGCCTTATAAAGTTTCAGTGAATTTTGAATTTAAAAAAATTCTGTACCCCCTCTGACGGCCCGACAATGACTTTTGCGGATGTGGAAATGAAGTTATTACGTATAAGATCATTTTGTACCTATTCAGTATGCGTGCCATCGCCTTATAAAGTTTCAGTGAATTTTTGAATTTAAAAAAAAATTATGTGCTCCCTCTGACGGCCCGACAATGACTTTTGCGGGTGTGGAAATAAAGTTATTACGTATAAGATCATTTTGTACGTATTCAGTATGCGTGCCATCGCCTTATAAAGTTTCAGTGAATTTTTGAATTTAAAAAAAAATTATGTGCCCCCTCTGACGGCCCGACAATGACTTTTGCGGGTGTGGAAATAAAGTTATTACGTATAAGATCATTTTGTACCTATTCAGTATGCGTGCCATCGCCTTATGAAGTTTCAGTGAATTTTTGAATTTTTAAAAAAATTCTGTACCCCCTCTGACGGCCTAATGACTTTTGCGGGTCACTTCCTAAATTTTCTCCTACAGCCCTCTTTTCGAACGATTTTAAGATAAACACAACCAACCACCCACCCACCCAAAATACGAATTATCGCTTAATGTGGAAACAGAATTTCTCACTTGATATATCACATTTGATTACCTACCATTTTCCTACTGCGCGATCATTTGTTTCCCCCGTTAATGATAATACCTTCCCAGTTTGAGAATAAGATGCTGAAGAGATTAGCGAACTTTTAGGGAACACAAAACAGTTCTTTCTAATCAAGCGTTTGCATACGAAAGGCAGTGTTGCCAGATCAAAAACCGTGGATGAGAAAACCGTGGCTGTTTTCACACCCGTCCAGTTTGGGCCATAAATTACAAGATCCGTCTGTTATTTTGAATTTTTCACTAAAAAACTATCAATTTCAGCTATGATATCCCTAAGACATTGATAGTAACGAGATAATTCTATGTCAATCCAAAGCCCAAGGCGGAGGGCTGTTACCAAAGTCAACTTGCTTTCCATTGACATGAAATTATGAGGCATTTGTCAATGTCCGAGGGATATTCGTGCAGAAATTGTTTTGACAAAAAAATAAAATAACTCACAACAAAACAATTATTTATTTATTAAAAGTACAACTGGTAAAGGGTTACTAAAATTTATTTGGAATATGAAGCTGTCAAAGTCTTGGTGTCATAATGACTGAAGTCTTGGTGTCATAGTGATTGAAAACTATCCGGAGTGTTGTTCAGTTAAGTTGATACGAGTGGGTGATTTGTGTAACATGACAAAAAATTACAAAATTTAATTGGCTGTTGGAAATGTCAAAAAATGTTCACGCAAATCATTCACACATGCCAAATTTCAAGTCGATAGGATGAGTGGAATGGTCAAATTTAACAGGCGTTTACTTTTCACTCTAAAACGACCCTTTCTAAGATAATAGCAGCTTGCTGAATTTATCACTACAGTTAAATATTGATATCTATGGCTTTTGCTTAGTTAAAGAGGAGTTAATAATAAGCTTGTAATATTAAGTACAATTATAAAAAAAAACAAGATTTTACTGAAATACGTTGACCAGGAAAAATAATTCAGAATAAGATTCACAAATTAGTCGCGCGAGAATACCCATTTTGTATTCGAACTGAAAACATTGCCCAACTATTATTTAATCACCTTTACTTTTACAAGCTGTAACTATGGACAGAAGGTCCTTAGCAAATCTTACGAACTCAGACATGTTCACCGCGCTTTTCAATTCTTTAAAAATGTTTGCGATTTGTGCGAATTCCCCAAAACCTCCCACGGACGCGCCTGCAACGCTAGGATGGGTTTTAGGAGAGGGTGGGAGTGGAGGAGAACCTGCAGTTTACTCTTGTTCGCTCTTCTTTCCTGCCATGCATTCCTATCTGGTCTTGGAGCATCCTTATACCTTGCACCCGTCGTCTGTGACTTTCTCCTTCTGGTATCTATAGCCTCCAGCCTTTTGATGTATATTGGGCATTTGGAGTAGCTAGACACATTATTCTCATTGCTGTTTATGCACTTTGCTGGCGTGTCTCTGGGTTTCTGGCACGCGTACGTCTAATGATTAGCAGCACATTTCATACACCTATCTTGCTTAAAGCAGTTGATTAATGCATGTCCCCATTATTGACACCTGTGGCATTGGACTATTTGCCTGTCGTTTCTTTTTAACTCCCAGGTTACCTTTTGGTGTTGCAAAACGTATATAGCCCTTTTTGAGGTCCCTAGGGTGATGTTTTTCCATGTAAATAGCATGAACAGAGGTCAGAAGTCTGAATCCAGCACTCTTATAACGAATGCGTGCGTTTTATCCTGCGCCGATGTATACGTATGGAATGGGATTTCAAAGCCTTGAAGTACGCTCTTCATTTTAGTGTGTTCCTCATACGACTTTGTTTGAATTATTGAAGATTTTACATTATGTTTTACATAATAGTTTTTGTCTACTCTATTTTTAAGAATTTTGGTAACTTTTTTGTGCATCGGTAGCTGTTCCTCCGTGATTATTGGTGGGGGGTTTTTCCCTTTTAGTCTGGGGTGGGGCTATTTTCGGCCTTTCCTCTGTCTCTTTTCTCATGTCCTTTATAGTATCTTCTGTAATTATATCCTCTAGTGCAGCAAATTTATTACTTGTGTCTGTATGCTTCGGTTCTTTTTTGTTTTTATCCTGATTCTTAACTTTCCTGGGCGTCTTGAATTCCTCCTCTTTTGTTTCCTTAATGATTTTGTTTGGTGACATCAATTTTTTGCTTGTTGTTTCCAATTTTTATGATTGTCTGCCTGTTCTCATCTCAGACATGGCTGTGTCAAGTACTGAATTATATATTTTAATTTTAATTTTCCAAATTTCTTTCATCTTTTCAAAAAAGTTTTTGAAAGTGTGGTGAATAGGGTTTTCTTCTGTATATGCGTTCACATGTGAGTCCGCATCACTTGCGCTTCTATGAGGAGGAATACAATTTTTACTTATTAATTTTCCGATAGTATTATCAAACGTGTCGTGAATTGATATAACATCTTCCACTTGTGCTTTTTTCTTACTTATTTCGGGATCATCTGTTCGTAGAGGAGTGTATGTTCTCGGACTTTGGTTATTTTCATTTGATTCCTCATTCCTTGCGTTCGGCAACGGGTCTGCATAGTCTGCGCTATATTGAGAGTATTGTTCATGTCTCTGGCATGGTAAGTCGGGTCGGAAGAGTGGCGAATTTTTGACTTGTCTTGCTGTTCTGCAGGAAAAATTTTCTCTTCTTCAGGAATGCATGGAGGAGTATCTTGCCTAGTAAATTGAAGGTGTTTGGAATTCCCAAGGCACGCGGCATCCGCCCATGGTCTTCCTCTTCGTCTGATGGGAAGTCTACGTTGTTCTTTGGGTCCAATCTGTCTGCATACTTTGCACCGCACCTAAGACATGTCCATTTGAAGTCGTCGAGAACAATTGGGGCTAGCGGCGTCTTACCCGTTTTGTTCGAACTTCTGTCTTCGGGACTAGATTCTGCGAATGTTTCTAATCTGATCTGTTGTACATGCTCACCTTTTACACATTGGACTATGATTTTGTCTTTCGATATTCTAAGAGCTCGTGCCCTCCGGCTCGTTAGAATATCTAGATCATGTGCTTTGTATGTTTCCCAAGTCCTTTGGGTTTCCGACTTATCAGAGTCTGACAAGTAATCCAAACTGTCTTATAGTATTTTAGTAATTTCCTTAACCTTAACTTTAGTTTCGGTTTTCAACGGACTTGGCATTTTTCATAATATTTTTGATTTATATTTTCACTTACATTTGAATTTTGTGGATCTTCGCCATCTTTGGTTGCAAATTCAGTTTCAACTTCTTCCGCCCAGTTGGCGCTACCTGCTGATTCTGTCGAAGTTTCAGCTAGTGGGGGTAGGGTGGTTTTTATTTCGTCTATCTTTGGAATAGATGGGGGATGTTCATCAATTTCTCGTACCTTTATCTCGCTAGTGTCCGTCCGGTTTGGCCACTCCTAAATTTGTGGATGGGGGTAGGGTAGCTGGCTCGTTATTTCCTGAGGCCTCCGGTGGGGTAGGGTTGAATTATCATCTTTGCTTCCAGTGAGTGGCGTGTTTGGTGTCTGCGACTGCGCACTTTCAAATATTATTTCTTTACTCACTTTTTCATGTGTTGTTTTGGGTTTTTTCGTTGGTGGCGAGCTATCCGGTGTTTTTATAACCTTTATCTCTTGTGATTTCAGGAGCATCTTGTTCTATACCCAACTTTCCAACGTCTGTTTTCGGAATTTTCACTTGGTTCACTAACTTGCCAAATATATTGTCACTTTCACTCGGCTTTGGAGCACTTTTGGATCTGCTGATTTAGATTTGAAATGTCTTTTCTTAATATTTGAAGGGCCTGGCTGGCGTAGGTGATGAAGGTGATGAAGTTCCCTTCTTCTTCAAACATGGGATTCCACTCCAGGAAGCCCTACCTCTTCCTTTAGGAAATGGTTTGTCAGGGGGTTTACGCTCCCTTTTTATGGTGGGATCCATATCCACATTAGGACTTCATTGACACTTTGGTTATCAGGTATAAAATACCACACTTAATGTTTTGTATACGAATCGAAAATCGCACTGTGACACGACACCGATTTGAGTGCTCTATGAACGCGTCCGACCTCCACGAATGATGAACGGAGACTAGTCGGATGTGTTAACATGACAACAATAAGCTTATTAGATGTCACTCGACCGTAACATTTATAGAAAAGAAAAATAAGAGTCTGAGCTGATAATGGTAGCGTGCCACTTGTTGAAGAGAGAAAGCGCGGGACGCATGGGTGGTAGAGAGATGAATAGTGTAGCGGTTGATGCCGTGTTTATGTGTGACGTAGTCGTGCTAGATCCAGTTGGGAGATAAAGTCGCGCGCGAACTGAGGAATGATTTGATGTGCGTTGAAGAGAGAAAGCGCGGGACGTATGCTTGGGAGAGAGATGAATAGTATGTCGATGGATGCAGAAGCGCTAAAAAACAGGACCATCGCTTATAGAAAAAAAATGACCGACTCTTGTAAGAAAAAAAAAAGCCGACGCCTATTAATTAACACGGCCGACGCTTATAGAAAAAAACATGGCTTCCATTTAAGGAACATGGAGGCTTATAGAAAAAAATAGATATTAAATTTACAGAGTGGCTAAAATTATCGTGAAATATAATAATTCAAAAACATTTTGCATACAGGGTGTAGCAAAAAAGTCAATGTCTCCGATTCAGCTAATTTTCAACGAGTTAACGTGAATCGATGTACCTGATGCAGTTGCGCACTTGAAATACGATAAAAAAAAACAGTTTGAGTCCTAGCATAGCAAGTAAGGTGTCAAATTGAAGGAGAACACCAATCGAATGTAAATTCATCAATCTCCACCCTATAACTTTATCATAGAACGATAAATCACGATTTAAATGCTTGAACCCACGTGAAATAACAAAACCATATAGTAATTCGTAATCACGTCATAGAATTATACCCAAATCCACCAAAATCTATATGCACTTTTTGCTGCACGTTTATTAAATAAATGTTTCTAAACAAACATAATATAGTTGTTTCATAGCTTACTTTAAAAATGTTAACTTTCATAGGATAGGTATTTACAGTAACAACTAGTCTAACTAAGTTATTCGACGTTCAATAACTTAAAAACGGTATGAGATAGGGGTAACATGGTATATTTTAGAAATCAGGAAAAAAAATCATTCCAAAAATTTGCCACTATCGTTGTGTTGTCTGTTTCAGGCAGGACATTAGTGTACAGGAGATAGACGAGTGGTCCTAACACGCTTCCTTGGGACACGCCAGATTTTATAGGATAGTCGTCTGACACTGAATCATTGTGTTCTACTGAGAAGTGTCTTTCAGTTAGGTATGACTTTAGGTACAAGTTGTTATTGAAAGTATTTTTTACCTTGTAGAGCATGCCATACTTTATCCAAGGCCTGAGAGACGTCAAGGAATACTCCATTGCAGTACTCTTTTCTTTCTAGGGTTTTGCCAATGGTGTTGACTATTCTGTGGGCTTGATGGGTAGTATTCATGTTCCAAACTGATAGGTCTGTATGACGATGTTTCTTGCGGGGGTTTGCCGTTTTTGTGAATCATTATAATGTGGGCGTATTTCCATACAACAGGGAAATAGCACAGGCTTAGCATGGGATTGTAGATTGTTGTAAGGAAGACAATGGCTTTTCTAGGCATCTTCTTGTGAACGTGTAGCCTGGTGCTTTCCTATTGTTAAGTTTCCGTATTTCCATTTTGACTTCCTCTGGGCTAATGGGTTTGATGGGTGGTGACATTTGGCATGGCACATCCAGGAATTATTCGATGTTGTTGGCGTGACCAGGTGTTGCTACTAGAGTCTCGAAGACGTGCGAAAGGTCGGCATAACTGTCAGCGTTTCTTGATTTGAGCGTGCCCATCTATTGTTTGGGGTTCGTATTGGGGATACTGGCGTTGTGGGTCTTTTGAACTTTTTTGTTGCTCTCCATAATCTGTAGTCATCTTTAGACAGGCTTTGGGTATATGACTCGAACGTTGAGTTTTGGGCATATCTGAGCGCTGTGGGGAGTTCACGTGATAGCTTTCTGTATTGGTGAAGATCATTTTGATTTCGTGATCTTTGCCACTTTCCTCTAGCTCGCCTTTTCTCAGTTATGAGTTGTCAAATATGGGTGGGGTACCAATGCATCTGGTGGGTGGTTCTTCGTCCTGAGGAGTAGCGTACCATGCAGCTTGCGTGTTATTGTGCGGCTTCGTCTATTTCTTTCGGGTTTTTATACTTATATTCGGATTTAAGTTGTCTGCGATATACGCTACAAAGAGATCCCACTTGGTCCGTGCAGAGGTGAGTTTGGGATTAGCACTCTCATTTAAGATTGTAGAGCATAAGCTTGAAATGACAGGTGTGTGGTCCGATGTTAGTTCGTAATAGATTCTATTGTACAATTGCTTGGCTATACCATTTACTATGCAGAAAAAATTCTGAGAAAATGTTTTTTCCCCATTTAGTGCAAGATTTACCCCCTGTATTATCAAGTATTGTTGAAAAATATTTTTTAGTTCAGTTCATTGGGGACTTTTGAGGAATGATACATTTAAATAATAAAATATTTAAGAAACATTTTGACAGCCGAAACAAAAGTACATATTGCAACACGGAAATACTCGCTATTTTCTGAGAAAAAGAAAACAATTCGATAAACAGCTAGAATTTAGATTTTTTCACGTACATGATGAATTAATGTCTGAAATGATTTGAAAGGTTTTTAATAGACGCGGCCGATACGTGATAAAAATCTATAATTAAAAATACTTTCCTGCGATTTTCACAAAAAATTGTTTAGTGGAGATAAACTCTCCACTTGAAAAAGCCATAGTATAGCGAAACACGTATCGTGAGTTTAGTAAACCATTTTTTTGTGAAAATCGTAGAGAAGTATTTTTAGTTTACTTTAATTTGAAAGGATCAGATTACACCTCTTTCAATTAATAAAAATCAAGTGGTGCCCTGACATTGCCATGAAAAACAGTTGCTTATTGATATTTACTGTCAACTTGACAATATTGTTGAAATATCTCGTTGTATTACTCTCCAGACTAGTATTCATTACTATTGTTGTTCCTAGTACTATTGTTGTTCCTGCCGTGTTTGTTGTTCCCATTGTTCCTGTTGTTTATTGTTCGTAAGTTCCTGTTCATATTTTAATATTTCTAGAGTTCCTATTTTAACTGATATCAGCTTATTTTGATAAACAAAGTTAAACATGGCACGTCGACCAGTAGAAGTACTATGTGACTCCGGCGACACATGGCGGGAGAAGAGACTCTGACCTGCGTGTACGTGTACGAGGGTCTACGTTGGGTTAGACCCTCATATATCGGAATAGTGTAGGTTGCGGGAGTAACCATCGAGAGGAGAGTCTGACCTGCATGTACGTGTACGAGGGTCTACGCTTGTCTTTTGAAAAAACATGGCTGTTTTGCATGTGTCACTTGTCATTGAGTAGAGGAAAAACATAAATGACGACGTTTTGCATCTAAACGAATCATAAAAAAATTAAGTAAAAATAGAGATGGAAGAAAACTAATGCTTAATTCGGGTTGGCCGCATCGAGCACAGTCCAAATCCGTCAAAATATCATAAACCAGAAGTGGCCACTGATTTTGATGCGATAAGAAAAATTTCGGTGTCAATGGATTCGTCTCGATGTCAAGAATCATAATTACGTATGTTCCGATGCCAAAAGGGAACTAGGAGCCAACTTCGTTAGGGGGTGAGGTACAACGATGTGCGGTTACTCTAACAAGACAACTTTTACTGGAGAACATGAAAATGAAACATCTACATGTATATTATGCACGGTTCAACAAAAAAATGGACATGTCGAAACCTGGATTCGAACCAGGGACCGCCAGATCTTCAGCTATCGCTCTTCCAACTGAGCTATTTCGACTTATGAAAATATCAAGTACTTTAACTTCAAGAAATGACAATTTTATTTTTATTGTTATTGGGACGGATATAGAAGAAGGCGTCAGGACGTTCGACAATGTGTTGGAACAATGTGTTTTGCAGCAGAAGTCTCCTCTCGATATCATGAAAATGTGCCTCAATGCATGTGAGAAGGCTATAGGTTACAAAACATAGTGCTTACATCGCTGAAACACGTGATATCTTGCAAAAAATCAAATCAACACCATGACCAATAGAGAACAACAAGTGAACGCTTCCATACATAACCTCGAAACTGGATTGGTGAACGCGAACAAACAAGTTATGAAATCCCCAGCGGTGGAACCGAAAGATTTAACGAATAAAAATTATGTTGATGACTGTATAGCAAGTCAAAACGAGGCATTGATGATCTCGCTCGCTCGTAAAGTAGTAGTAGTAGTAGTAAAGTATCACTACTAGATGCAGATATCAAGAAGCTAGTTCAAATATATAATGACTTGAAAAAACCCACCACTTAATTGTATTCATGTATATATAAAAATCAATAGTTTCTGAATGTGTATGTCATTTCATTTATATTACATCCCTTTTCACATTACTCATACAATGACGCTCACCAGAAAGATTCAGTCAGTTCGAAAGACGTCTCGACGTCATCGTACCCAAGGTACTTCTTCCTCCTCCTCTGAAAGGACTCAGTTGGTGTTGGAATTACATCGACCTGCTAGAAAAAATTACCCTTGACGTCGTATCGTCAAAGGTTTGAATGATTTATGGCAAATGGACTTGGCCGAAATGGGACAATACGCTCGTCAAAATCGAAATTTTAACCTAATTCTCGTGGTCATCGATTGTTTTTTCGAAATTTGTGTGGACTCGACCGATGAAAACCAAAACTGGCTCCGAAGGTACCAAGGCCTTTACATATATTTTAACGCATACGCAACGGGGCCCAAAAAATTTGCAGTCTGATCAAGGAAAATAATTTTATAATGAAAAATTTCAAAGTCTCATGAAAACACACCAAATCAATCATTACAACACATTCAGCGTGACGAAAGCTTCTATGGCAGAACGCGCGATAAGAACACTAAAGAAAGACTGTACATGTACTTTAGTTTGCGCAAGGCACCTACAATTGGTTGAAAATATTACCTGAAATAACCGCCTCCTACAATGATACTGTGCATGGAACGACCGACTTCAAACAAAACCAAATCAACAAATCCAACGAAAAGAAAGTTCAACGTGAAACATATAGTCATCTGAAGATTGCCGGCCGAGAAAATGTAAAGTCGGTGACATGTTGCGCATCTCAAAAGCCAAACACGTTGTTATGACCCCTTCGTTGTTCGTTTCAACAACCTACTAAGTTTCCTAAGAGATCGTCTGAAGGAGCTGCTAACACCCTTTCACCTGTTATATGGAATAAAAAAGTACCTCGAGCGGCCAAGGTACGTTGACAGGTAGGCTTCCCAGCTGAGATTATGAGCTAGGATTCGCGAGGTATCTTCGATTTCTAGGTGTATTTCGAAATGCTGTCGATATACCAAACTCTATTCAGTCAAACTCGGGACCATAGATAAATATTTATTATAAAATTGAATATATATATATATATATATATATATATATATATATATGAGTTAGGTGTAATGCTTAAATATTGGGGTGTGCATCAAAAGAAAAAGTGTACTCTTTAAAGTTTGTCCAAGCTTTCGGAATGTTTTATTTTCATCTTCAGGGATACTACAATGAAGAAATTTACAATAAGTGTGTCCTTCATACCTTAAGGTAATAATAAACTTACAGCTTTGTTGAGATTAGTTTCTATGTTGTTTATGAATTTTCTTCATGTAACGTACGGTGAAATACAAGTTCTGAATTTGAAGTTGGAAACACATTATAAATTGTCAACTAGTTCTAACACATTACAATTTTTATTGCAAACGTTACTAATTAAAATATAAAGTACATGAACATGTGTGTCTTGAAAAAGTACAATAGGTTATAAAGTGAGGGAAAATTTGTTCAACTTGTCATATGCTTTGACAGTCAGAGGTACCAACTGAGGGTAGTACCAACTGATATGAAATGGTTTGCCATGATTGGCCAGAGTATTATAGTAACTTTTATTGTTAGTACCAACTGAAGGTTGGGCCAACTAGGTGATATATTAATAACTAGGATTGAGATCAGATTGATTTGAAGAAAATTATGTATTTTTCATTGCCAGTAAGAAGTGAAATTTATTCCTTTTTACTGGCAATGGAAAATACAGACTGAGTTTAGGAAACACAAAAAACAAATTTTATGTTTTCTTTGAGGTTGCAGTCAATAGGAAATGGCCATGTAAAGAAGACTCTTTGTTGAATTGATTTGTTGAGAATATATAGTTGTTTTCTGTTAGACATTCCCAAAAAAATTACTTCATTTTTATCGTGGATTTTTCAATTCACAGAAAAATCTTTTTATCAATATCCAATTGAGAATGTTTCCCTTTTCAACTCTTTGTTGAATTGTCGAGCTTTCGAAAAACTTTATTTCATTATCAAGACATCTGAAAAGAACAAAATCACATTGTAAAAATGCTCTTTTTTTTTAATATAAAAAAACTTACTAACTGGAGGTTGCTAACAGGAAAATATCGGTGCACATCATAAATGAAATCTTAAATATCAACTTGTAAAAAACATCTTCGACTAATTGTAAATCTCATTTAACTATGCAAATTTGAGTAGAGATTGATTGAAATAAACACGAGGTGATCCCTGCAGTGGGTCATCGAGAAAGGACCGTGAAGCGGTCAGAATAAATTGACAGGATGTTCGAACCAATGAAGGAAGAGCAAATGTTTCCACTCTTCGACGATAATCTATGGCGGGCGATTCAAAAGTTGTACAGGGTCACTTTTGCCTTTGTCAAAAATCAGTAGGTAATTATATCACGCTGAGATTTGCAATATCAGAACGTTTATTCATACAATTAGGTTGATTATTAATGTGTACCATTTCTAGAAAATTTCTTTTGTACAGGTTGTTTTCTCTAGCCAAAATACTAGGATCATTGAAATTGCCAAAATGTTTGAGTTTGATCGTATGCTCAGCAAATGCACAACTATTTTGTTTAAATTTTTATGAGAAGTAATGCGGCCTGATGAATTTCTCTTAGTTTGTCCAATATAGACTTTATCACAATTCAGACAAGGAATACTATATATGACATTACAACATTCTAATGTTGTGAACGGAGATTTAGTTTTAGTAAATAGGGCCAACATTGTTTTTGAGTTCTTCTTGGCAAACCGGAGACCTTCCGACTTGAATATGTTTGAGTTTTGGCGTTAGTTCTTCAATGTATGGTAAAGTTCTATATCTTGATAATGTTTGGTGAGGAGGAGAAACTTCATTGTTGGTGGCAATGTTGTTGACATTAGGGTTTGTATCTATTTGTGTTAAATTATTAACGTTTTGTTGTTGTTCAGAATTAAATAAGATATTGTTTATCAGTTTTACTGGATATGAGTTTTCCTTTTTAGGATTTTTCTCAATTCCCTTAGACACTCTAGTCGGTGGGACGGATGTGACAGCCTGGTAACTCTGTTTTTTAAAGCGATGATTAAGTTTATTTTCATATTTGCTAATGAACCTATTGCTACAGATTGGTTTTCTATACCATTTAGTGCGGAGAATATTATAATTTTCTCGCAAACTCTCATGTCGAGGAAAGGAATACTATGTAATTCTTCCTTTTCAGCAGTGAACTGTAAGTTTATGTCATAACTATTGGAATAGAAAAGAGATTCATCAACTCTGTCTGCTGGTACAGCAAAATCAGGTCGTCAACATACCGCTTAACGAAAGGAATATCAAAGGGGATTAATGTCAAAATATCTTTATAAGATCATCAAGTACCAAATTCACAAGTATAGGTGAAATGGTTGATCCCATAGGGGGTGACAAAAATCTGTTTATAATAAATATTGTCAAAAATAAGAAAATTGGAATCGAATATAAATACCAAAATGTCAACAAACATATTCCACATTAAGTTGCAATAGTTTGAAATTGAATTCCATTTGGTCGAAAGACTGCCTAACAACCTCAAGTGGTAGGTTGGTAAACAGAGAAACAACATCAAAACTCACAATCATGTAGTTTTCTGGTAATTATTTATAAAATCACTGAAGGTGAAGGAATCTTTGATATAATACTCATTATCTGTATCATAAGCAGAAGTCAATATTTCAGTGAGAAATTGTGCCAATTTACTGTTGGGGCATTTATTGAAGACACAATAGGTCTCATAGATAAAGTGGGTTTATGAATTTTGGGAAGAGCATAAAAATTTGGAGCTATAGCATTGTAAATATTTAAACGTTTCGCAGTGACTGCATCAATTTGTTCAACTTTGAGTAGCTTTGAGACTGGTGGGATTACGTGGTAATCTGAGATAATATTTATCGTCTTCGAGTAACTCTCGGCTTTTTGAGAAATAATCCTCCCTGTACAATACAACAGTAACATTTCCTTTATCCTAACAACATATAAATCTGGGTTATCTTTCAAGAATTTTTTACACTTGAAAATATTTTGTAAAAAATCTCTTTTTGATGAATTCTTGTGCAAAAAATTTGTGATTATATTAGTGCTTTGAGCTCTGTAACGGTCTCTATCAGACACAGGAAACAAAGAAATTATTGATTCAATATCAGCAAGTAACTTCAGAGAAAACATAAAATTGGTTTTTTTGTGTTTCCTAAACTCAGTTTTTTATATATATATATATATATATATATATAAATAAGAAAAATTACAATTTCTATTCAGAACATGGATACCTTGCGGGTCACCCTGTATATCTACAAATTACTAGATGTGACAAAAATATCAATAACTCATAATAGATTTAATAGGTTTCGGCTATGAACATATTCGTGGTCCAAGTTATTGCCAATAAATACACATTCAAAAGAAGTGCAATAACTAGAAACCAAATTCTCACAACTTACAAAACATCAAGAAAAGCCGAAAGTCGTTCCTGTACATATGAATGAAATACCATTCACGGCTGACGTGCAATTAAATAATCTTTATTGTCGTGCCTGCTATCTTAGGGCCCAACATTGGAAAGCTTATTGTATGTTACGGTGGTCTAATGACCTAGATTTCAGTTTATGCCAGTGTCACGTCTAGAAAAAATGAAAAAGGGCTCTTTATCATCACACTTAAGCCGTTGGCATACAAGTGAACAATCGAATGAATACTTGCGATTATGTTTGTCTGGGGCGTAGAAATCGAGTACGAACTTCTTGGTTTTTCGGTACCCTGCACTTGACTGATGTGCTAAAATACCATACTTGTTTCGAAGCACTATAGTTGTATTGACTACTGACTGATTGAATTAACACTTGACTTGATTTACTTCGCGAACTCACTTGAAGATTTCTATCAAGATTACATCACCAACTAAAGTTGTAACTGGATTTCGATGCTAATACATTTCGAACGACTGACCGGATTCATTTGATATGTTCGCGGGTCCAGTATTTATATTCAATTGCTAACGGTTGTTATTTGCCAATAGGTCAGAAGCCAATGATTAATTTGTTTTTGTGTGTATTTTCCAAAGAAATAGTTACGTTTTAATCTATGATCCATTCTTGTTTTGAGCGGCTTTCTTTGACATAAAAAAGGCCGCTAGTTCTGCAATTATTTTGATTAGTCGGTCTTGGCATAATATCGTAATCTTTTATGGGTTTAACCCTAGGTCAAATCTGAATCATTCGTTCATTGATCTGTTTTTCAATGTTGGAGGGTGTCTTTTCAAGATCATAGGTACATATTACCTAGCTATAGGGTTGGGGCATAACAACGTCTTTGAAAAAGGCTGCACTCCCAATTGGACAACGGAATTATTCAAAATGGTCAAAGTTAAAATTACCAATCCTGCCACCTATCTGCTGGAAGATACACTAGGTACACCGATTCAAGGAGCATTCTACAGAAAACTGTAATCAAGAGAAAAGGAAAGAAAATGCTAGTTAAATGGCTCGGACTGGATAAGCCGCATAACTCTTGGATTGAAAATGTCGATATTATTTAGAATGTTCTGGAACAAATTCGTGGGAGAGACATTCATCATCATCAAGTTGGTGGTGGGGGGTGATGGAAGCTATAGAAGCGAATACAAGATATTTACCAGTTGAGTTCCAGTAGCAGCAACAGTAAAATGTCTTACGATAGTGGTTACGTCTGCGTCAGCAGCATGTTTGATAGTGATTCCCATCAAATCAATCTGGCCCTAGATAGATATGAGGCTCAAGCTCAGCGAAATTACTTCGGCAGCGTTGATGCAAAATTAACATAATGTGAGACCAAAGCTGAAAACGGAAATCATCTGCTACTTGGTGTTTCCAATGGAGAACTGTGAAATTCGATGCGGCCTGAGCCCTGCTAGAAATTTCGCCACCTGTGCCATCCTGAAAAACAAAGGTATTCCACTCGACACATATCCAACGACTGGTCCACCCTCATACACATACTGGGGACCATATTGGACAATTTCTTCCGCGACGTCATCGCTGGCCATCCAGACCAGTATGAACCTGTTACGACTTGTTGGCGATTTCGTAACCGTCACTCAATTCATTGAAAGTGACACGAAGCAGCTGAACATCATCAAAGGTGATACTGTAATGGACCTGACTGAATATGACAACGTAAGAATTCTATAAACGCAAATGGGCGTTGTGTCTGATCGCATGGCATTGTTGGATTCTTTGAACTTTTGTGCTTATTATAAAAATGTATTTGCTATGGCAAAGTCATGGCTCAGTGATAATAAAACTAATTTAACTGTGGATGAAATCATACATGGATTTTGCCAAACATCCACCATAGATAGTATGTATGCAAATGGTCTAAGAGAATATCTATTTTATTATAAATCGCTAATTTAACTGTGGATGAAATCATAAATGGATTTTGCCAGACATCCACCATAGATAGTATGTATGCAAATGGTCTAAGAGAATATCTATTTTATAATAAATCGAATTCTATGATATTATAAATTAAATGATGTGAAAACTATGTTCGTTTTTTTCCCATTCAAAGGACAATGGACCTTTCCATTTAGGAAAAAAAAAATCCAAAACTTATATAGCTCATTTGTATTTAATTTGAAAAGTCCAATTGACTTAGAATGCCATCATATATTTTTTATTTCGAAAAGATATTGCGGTTGAAAGAGTACCCGTGACGTCACGTTCATCGAAAACTACCCCCTCCATAATCCACGTTCAGAAACACGCATTACTGTTCTTGTCAAAAATATAGCTCACTGCTTTATATACACCATTAATAAATAATTGAACTCTGTTTATTGATAGACTCTTAAAAAAAAAAACTCATTTTAACAACGGGTTTTTTTATTTTAAACATTCAAAGTTTCTGAACGGGCCTTCCTTTTGATGAAGACCGATCATTGGCAACACCGCAAATATTACAGACAGTTCCCAGTTCCCATGAAAATAATATTGATATTTGAGGTTAACCATCAATGTTTATTTTTATCAACAAATTAATTTCTTTATATCATAAACGATTTGGTGTGTTTATAATGAAACAAGGCTTCGTAAAAGCAGGTTCGGAAAATTTGCCAAGGGTGGATTATGAGATGATTTACTCTTTTTATTTAACAAACATGACTTTTTTGAGTGCTGAAATGAAAAATGTGAAAACGGTAAGCAATTTGTGTTAGGTATATAGCAAAAATAAATATCGAGATCATTTTCAACTGACTTATTCGCATCAAAAAAGTAAATCAACACATGTTATCTTTTTACAGATCTACCAGTGACTCCAGTGGTGATAATGCTGTTGGCTACATACAGTTGAATCGCCAAGAAAACGTCTGCAATGTGAAAGCAAAGCTCACACCGGAACATAAAGTCCACAATTTTTTTAATAATTGTTTGGTGCTAGAATGTCCGTGTTTAGACTGTTCGGCCTCTGAAGGTATGTGTATATTGAAAACTGGTATTTGAGCTTTTCTTTTTGAAATTCACCCCCTAAAGGGGTCAAATGAGGGGTACATTTTTTTTATGGGGTTTCGGTTAGTTTTTGAGTTACGGTCATGAACATTGGTGTTTTGGCTCTCTATTACAAATGAAGAATTCGTGTGTAACCTAACTTGAAAATTACTTTTGCTGTAAAATCAATTATGGCACCCAAACGAGATAATGGGAAACGGGAAGCCACAGGCATTATATATAAATATATATATATATATATATATATATATATATATATATATATATATATATATATATATTTTTTATTATATAATGATATATAATCATTTATCTAGGGAAGGAATCTAGTCCAATTCATTTCGGGTAAGATATTTTTAGTTATTTCAAGTTTTCTAAAATATCATATAGAAAGATACAAAAAGTGTGACCATTGATACTTCACAACCTCTGGTTATTTACAAGAAATATAAAGTGAAAATGCTTTTTCTAATTTATATTTGAAACCACTTTGATTTTTTTCATTAAAAAGTTATTGTTTATCCTTTGAAAAAAATATCGTTTCTTTTTTCATTGGGTAGAAAATGAAGTCTGCTCCACAGTAAAAATCATTTATTTCTTAGGGAAGAAATTAGTATCTATTTCGGCAGATTTTGTTATCTGGTCTCTAAAATATACATAAAAAAGATACAAGAGTGTGACCATTGTAAAAGTTGATAGAAGAATTACCACAAAAATAAACATAACATCACCGACTTACACAAACATTGAATTTAAAATGTCAACTCATTAATTCAGTCAATAACATATGTTATATTAATCAGTTGACATTTTTACTTCAATGTTTGTGTAAATCAGTGACACAAACATTGAAGTAAAAATGTCAACTGATTAATATAACATATGTTATTGACTGAATTAATGAGTTGACATTTTAAATTCAATGTTTGTGTAAGTCGGTGATGTTATGTTTATTTTTGTGCTAAGTCTTCTACCAATTTTTACGATGTTCACCCTTGTATCTTTTCCATGTATATTTTAGAGAACCCGAAGATGGCAAAATGCATTGCTATTTTCTTTCCTAGAAATGAATGCTTCTTACTGTGGAGCAGACTTGATTTTTTCTACTAATTAATTAGAACTCCACCTGACATGGACTACTTTCATAATGTTTTTTTGTTTCATGTTCATCTAGCATCTGTACAGTTTACACAGAATGGATCAAGCAATGGATGAATTCTTCAAAATGAAGTGGGGATTTAAGCTTCTGTTGAACTTACCTTCATCCATTGGGGTATTCGCCGAATTATTTTTTCTGTGATTGTTTACATATAATCGATCATAAATGCATTTTACTGTGAATATATATATAGGCTTTGTCTGTTTGTATTATAATATAAATAAATTCATATTCGGTACCTGTTAGTGTTTCCTTCATGTGATGAGTCAAATATTTATTAAGTTTGAACTACTGAAAATATAATTAATAATTTAGAATGAATAGACTTGAAATATGTTCATACAAATTTCGTAAATTTTTTGCAAAATTATTTACTTATTTCACACCCAACTCTTTGTTGAGGGATACTAATTCAAAGGTAAAGACTCATCTATTTTTTACAAATACAGGCTTACATTTTCTATGGTAAAAATTTTCCCTATGGTTACAAAGCTATAGAAAAAAAATATCTGAAGATATTGGCATTCATGAAGAGAATGTGACAACAAACCTGAGAAAACTTTGACATAATACTGCACTAGTTATTTAAAGTATTTTTGAATTTCAATCAATCAAAATAGAAGAAATGAATCTTATCGACAAAGTTGTTGAAGAATTCGTCCACCGTATGTCCTGAAATAAAATTTAATTGTATTGTGTCATTTGGAGTAGCATATATTAAAAATTTTACAGTATTGCATTTTTTCTATTCTGACCAAGTTATGGACAGACGAACAGGATCAGAGGGTTTTTCAATTTCCAGACAATTAATAATGTAATTAACTTTCTTATAGCGAGCTCTGAAAGGGATCGGCAAATTTCTTTCAATTTCAGATATGTCAATATGCCAATATATAAGCTCTTGTCAACAATTCGCCATCAGGCACAGCTTTTGTGAAAATCTTGTGTACACTTGATTAACTCCAATCAAAGTCATCAGCCAATCGAGAGTATACATCCCCAACCCGTATCTTTCTTAAACTCATCAGAACATCCATATATTTAATTTCTTCAATTTTGGTAATGTATTTCACAATGTGGTAAACATTTTCAGGGAGCCCCAAATAAAATTACTCTTCTTTTCTATAAGTGCAATAGATAAGCGCTGGCGCTGCTGTCCTCCGATATTTTCACAATCAGGATCGGATGAAGACTGACTAGGAATATACTCAGAATTTTTTTTGGTGGTGTTATTTTGGTGAATCGGATAATGTACTAGCTTGGCTACTGCTAGGAGAAGAACTATTCGAAACTCTTGAGTAAATATTTCCCATGGATGTAATGTCACAACACAGTTTTACTAGCTGAAGGAGTGATGTTTTCATTTGGTTTGGGTTTCTTCATCGTTGGTAGGTCATGTACTTATGATGAAACATTGTCAGACCAATGTTGTTTCAGGTTGATATGTGGGCAGACATCTTTCTTGAACATAAATTTGGATCCCGTTCTAGCATATTCCCAATTCATAGTATCTTCTTTCAGCTGGAACCAAAGAACAATATGTTTATAGGACTGGATATAAAATACAGTACTGATCGATGATTTTGCAAACTTGCATTGAGTGAAATTAAAGATCGTTCCTTGATGTACTCACCTGGAAATGTTCTGCACAAAAGCATATATTTCCGCTTTTTACAAAAGTTTGATTCACTTTCACTGGTGTTCAGACAACCGGGCACATTGCACTTTTTAGACATTTTCATAGTTATTAAAATTAGAAAATAATTTCCGAAATTTTTCAATACCAAACATTCATGGAGAGCTTGTTCATTTGCAGCAGTTCTCTGCATATCTCGTGTCTCGTATCAGATATATGCAAGAAAAAGAGCTGAAGAGAGACAAACGATTGATAATATTCTATTCCGTGGAGCAAACGAACGAACCTATCAAAGTATCAAATAACAAATGTCATTACGTCACAATTCCATGATTCGCAACTCATACAACGATGCCAAATCAACTTTTAGTGAACGTGACGTCACGAACCCACTTTTTCCCGGATTATGAAAAACTACCCATCAGAAAAAAAAAATCCCAAGTGATATTAGCACATATACTTTCTAATTACAGTGTTTTCTCATGGTGCATAAAAAGGTCCATTGATGGAATTATGATGAAATGAATAAAAAATAAAAACAGTAAATATAAAAACATAGTTTATTATAGAAAAACCATAATACAAGTTCATACAGAGTACTTTGAAAACACACATGTCTGAACATTAGTATAATAGAAAATGACAATAAATATAAAAACTAAATATCATACATCAATCAAAATGAGAAATATGTCGTTAAATTCATTTTTAAAAAGATGGAGAATGAACTTTGAGACTACCGAAAAAAAAAACAAACTTAAAGTAGAATCCAATCTTTTCCATTACAAATGAATAAAGATCATATCGCTGCGGGTTTGAAACATTCAGATCATTCATTTCAAAAAGGACCGTATGAAAATCAATCTGTCACTCTATAGTGCCCCCATGGTAGAGTATCAAACGAATCAGAGAATATTTTCCGCTTATTATTGTAATTTTACTCTGTTCGATGCTAAACACATCGTGAGCGTAGGAATGTATAGTCTGTTGGCTACGACCTTGCTTGTACCCTGCTTTAAACTATCAACATAATCATAGAAAGTTATTTCATTCTTCACCACACATTTTTTGACACCCTTTGACTTTTTTGTTATTCTAAAATTTTCCAATTCCCGATCTAACCGTTCTCTACTGAAGCCCTTTATCTCTAAACGTTTCCTCTCCTTTTCGATATCGTCATCAGTTATATCTAACTTGTAGCTGTACATTTTGGACCGCAACCCAGCAAAATGAGTTATAATTTTGCCACTAGCTTCATCCTTCATCAGACCTATTACTTTTTTATTAACTTGGCGTATGGTATATATATTATCTGGAGTATAGTCTGATGTGTCGAATTCCTCAATATTCGCGCCAATTACTTATATACATCGTCACAGGAAATTTCGTAGCTAAGTGAATCTGTATCTGTATACATCAACTTACAATTTTCTACTCCAATCTTTGGCAGCATAAAATTGTACTGAAAATTATACATGACCATTTTCGATAAATCCAAAATAGCCATACCTACAGGGGTTTATATTAGCTCTGTCTTTTTCAGCTCGATAGCCATGAGATTGTCATCAAAAACTGTCCGCTGATGAAATCGCGGACTTTGCTCCATATCGACCAATTTAACTATGCGATGGTTGCGGATGTTTTCCATAGTTTTACCAAAAACAGCGTTATTGGCTAGTTTTCGTGAATCTTTTTCGAAAGAATTAGTAGCTGGGTCCTAAGGCGAGTATTTAACTCAATATAGTGCCGCAACCACGCCGATTGTTTGAATTCAACACTTTGTGTATCTTCGTCAGTCTGAGTCCATGTTCAAGTGCCTGTTTCAAGTTTCTGTAATGTAACGAATACGTGTCCTCTTTATGTAATGTAGTCAGACGCGGTGTTCCGTACAAAATGGAAAGTATTTATGTAAGTCATGTAGTCTCTCGGGATATTCCAAATCGACTTAGCCTTCAGGGTTGTCATCAGGTATTTGAATCATGTCAATGTTGGTGTCAACCCAAGTGAAGTCGTCGAATTGTAAGTCTAGGTACAGTCGGTACTTGGATGGTTTCGTAGGATCGTAATTTGACATGTATTTATTATTAGCTTCACTGTATCTATTCGAACATACTGATATTCCTCCCACGTGTACCCCGGCATGGTATAGTATGTTTTCGTGGACGACTCTCGAAAATTTTCGAAAACATCTGAGAGAAGAAGTATGTCTGTCCGCATGACAAGTCTGAGTAGTCTCCCAACGTTTTGATCTCGAATTCTCGCCAAACGTTTTGCGCGTGAGTGTAGTCATCGTCAGAAATATTATCGTCATACAATTTGTTATGGAAATTTTTCTTTGTCGGTAGTTCAGATTCGTTAAATTTTTCTTCAGTATCGATGTAATCGTAGGGAAAGATACCTTTTCGCGTCAATAATTTGAACCATTTCTCATCTAAGCTACTAAATTCTTTTTTCAAAATTTTCAGATAATATATTTTTAATGTTGACACGAAAGTATCAAGACCTGCTCCCAAAAAACGAAAAGAATCGATAAATCTAAATTTAATATCTGTGTCCTAATCGTATGAAGTGAAGGAAATGTATTTTTCCTTATTGAGTACGCTCACATGGCCTCGTTTCGAGATATCTCTAATGATAAAATGACTCGTAGCCCGACAAGTTATGGAACGTGATAGGAACTACAAACAACTTTCTAAAATTCAAGTTACAGGGGGCTTTATGGGCAAAACCCCTAAATTGATCTGTGAAATGACAGTGTCCCGAACGATGTCCTTTTTGGTAATGGGTTTCTCACAAATATATTGTATATTGTGGCACCAATAGTATTTGGAGCGACTGTCATTTGTACGATATTCTTAATTTTTCTCGATGACTTCGATAGAATGTCAGACTATCATCGTATGAGCACTTGAAATAAAACCCTGCACTATAGGCCTTATGACGCTGGAATTTTGATGTTTGTGAAATTCGCACATCGCATTTTTCCAGCTGAGACACGAAATCCGCACAAATGAACAATGGGCATTTTTGTTTGTGAATGTGATTTTGAAATTCAACAAAGTCGTACTTTGGAAAAGTAATCTCTTTCAATCATCGATGTTTTCGCACATCTTTCAATTTCTCTTCAGAAAGAAAATAATTTAGACACCTGTCACATGAAACATTTTTACTCCTATATTAGTTTAATTGCCTTGATAGCAATCGCGATAAGTTTTTTATCCAACATAAATGAAACTTTATTTCGATATTTTTATCGTCAACTGGGAAAGCGTAATAATTATTAAGCTTTTTAAAATATTCGTTTTGAATAAGTAATAAATTAACATGACGCTCCTGCTTTTTGCAAGTCAATCGAACTGGTGTCGCTATATAAAATGATTTTTTATTAACTATATTCAACTCTAAAGCGAACACATTGATCGAAATATCGTTGTTTTTCAAATTTACCAATTTTGTGCAGAGGCATAAGCGCATCTAGATCTTCTGTTTTCAGAACTGTACCATAATATGGGTATGATGATGTGCGACTAGTAATTCCTGTAGGAGGGTACAGCGCACTGACGACAGCCCAATAAAAACATATCAGATCAGAATTTTGAATATTTAGACATGCTTGCCTTTTTGCAATTTGATCTGTCAGTTTGATAAAGGATGAGCCACTTCCCACCATGAATTTATTTTTGGCTACTTCTAATGAAATAATTTAACTTAATCACGTTCCCGAAATTCGCTAAATTTATTCAAAATTATATCAATGATATGGGTTTGAAACCGCTCCCCAAGATCAGTTCCCCAGTCCACTATGACATTTGGAGTGGGAAAATGTTTACGGTCAACTACCTCAACATCGTCGACATTCTTGATGAAATCACCGAAAAATGTAAAATTGACTTTTACCATAGCCATTTCTTTTACAATTTTTGCAATTTTTATATTGAATAGTCTAAATGCAGCCCTCAAAAAATATTTTATATCTTTATGGCGTAAATTTACGGTTAGTCCTGTTTGAATTCACGAATTGAATATCGAATTCACTGATAACCATCGAACCGTTTGCCTCAACCTATGATCCTTATTCATTCTTTTATGAAATTTTTCGTTTTTCACCTACCGAAAATTTAATTTTTTTCACTGTTAGCATGCATTTTCTTATATGTGATGCAATGGATTTTAAAGCAAAGCTGACCAATGGCTTCTTGTAATTATTTTTGTCTTCCAAAAGTGTTTCATCAATCTTATTCAAAGTTTTCTTAAAATTCCCCATCTTCATCTGAATAAATGTAACTCACCAATAGGACCATCAAAAGGTTATGTTGTTCTTGTTGCGGTCTGCTGGGCGACTGATGTGAAGATTGTTGTTGTGATGTAGGTTGAAGGGTTGTTGATTGTCTGGAAGAGAAAAGCCTTTTATAATTTCACTTTGAAAAAGAAAACAGGGTGGAGAGGGGTGGGTTTGTTCGTAGGTTGAAATAAAAAATGGCTTACCTTAATTTTCAATAATTTCGAAAGATATTGCTGGCGATGACTTTCCCGTGTGGACTAGACCTCGGAATACATTGCAGTATTTTCCTAATGAAAGCTGCTCTACATGGGGCTGATACAGCGCTGTCACACGGTGAGACAGAAATGTTACTTGGTTTTCCGGTTGGATGAGAATCGTAGAAGGGTAGATTGATTGTGAGCTCGCAGAGCTTGACGCAGGGCAGCCTATCTGCAATAGGGATACCTTGTTCAAGATGTTTAGATCCATCAGTAAGAGATGAATTTATTTTAGAAAACCGTAGAAAGAATGTTAGATTGCATGTAGTTTTGAAAAAAGGGACAATAGACATTAAAACAATCAACTTTTAGAAGAATTTGAAAAATAATTGAACACTTGGCTGGATATTCCTTATGAAGAATGGTAGATTGTAAGCAGTATTAAAAAAAGAGACACACTGGACATCAAAACGATCAACTTTTAAATAAACTTGAAAAAAGAACACACACTGGAGAATAAATAATAAAATGTAATTGATAAAAACTGGCACTGTTTCGTAGCAAATATTTGAAGATCGCGACAAAAACTGGAGAGTACTGGTATTCGAGAGAGAACTGACTGCTCCAACATGCTAGTTTGCTATTTATGTTCTTTTCCCTCTAAACCGTCATGCATACGTGACCGGGCGTTATCAGTAATCCTCGCAACACACTTCATTTATATGCGAGAATGCAATTTCGTTATCTACAATAATTCTAATAATGGCCTATCATTTCTGGTCATTTTGAATAATTGGTTTTCTGCTGCGTCTGATAAGTGTTGCATTATCACAATGACCGGAATATATTTTCTGTTTTCGATGATAATGAAAGTCGTTATGAATAATAATTGGGTTTCTGCACTTTCTGGATAAGAAGTGTTATTTCCTGTGTTCAGTGCGATATCAAATGAAATTCTGAATATATATATATATATATATATATATATATATATATATATATATTAGAATTTTATTCAACTCGGAAAAAATGGATTTTTACAGCCTTTACAATCATTTTCAATAGAATTATAATAAGAGATAATATTATGCATGAGATGATCAATATTTCAAGAAGTATCTTCCTCACTAGTCTGCTTGCGGCCTTGTGATGATTCTGGTGATTGACAGGCTCCCATTCATCTGCATCTTGCTCGGTTTGATCTTGAAAAATTATCTTGAGTTTATAGTTGCGTGCTTCTTCTGCTAGTGATATGGAAAATACATTCAACTTGTTTACTTTTGTCAGGCCCATCATTCTCCAATCTGATATATTGCACTCGTGTTTGAGTCCTTTGGTGTCGTCGAAACAAACTGCCATGTGTTAAACTCCATGGGACACATTGATATACAGCATACTATTTAGGATTGCCGAAAACTACCCTTCAGAAGAGCCATTGGAGGGTGTGGAGGGTTGAATACGTCGCAATGGATATGTTGTTGGTGGTATATTACGTTTTTCTAAGCCTCCCACACTTAACTTGTCGAATGTTTCACAACGTTTTCTTTTTCTTCGTAGAATTCGATATCATTTGATAGTGTTTTCGAACACGTCTACCTAATTCTTCAACTCTGCGTCTGCACTCTTCAGAAGACATTTCGAAAATGACCGTTTTCCGCATCATTGTTTCATCATTCCAAATAGCTTGGAGTGGGGATGCAATGGACTGAAGATCTGGCGGTCCCTGGTTCGGACCCAGGTTTCGACATTTCCATTTTTTGATGAACCGAGCATGATATACATGCACACTTTTCATATTCACGTTCTCCAGTGAAAGTTGTCTTGTTAGAGTACTCGCATGCTGCTGTACTCCCAATAATGAAGTTAGCTTCCTGATCCCTTTTGGCATTGGAACATACGTAATTATGATTCTTGACTTCGAGATGAATCCATTGACACCGAAATTTTCCTTATCGCATCAAAATCAGTGGTCACTTCCGGTTTATGAGATTTGGGCGGATTTGCTCGATGCGGCCAATCCGAATTGAGCATAGTTTTCTCTATTTTTACCGACCTTATTCTTTTATGATTTGTATAGATCCGAAACGTAGATATTTGTTTTTTTCTCTACTCAATGACAATTGACATCAATAGTTTTCTTCCATCTCTATTTTTACCGACCGGAAGTGCTTATTTTTTTATGATTCGTATAGATTCGACACGTCGACATTTATGTTTTTTTCTCTTCTCATTAATTTTCTTCTGTCTATTTTTACAGACCGGAAGTGCTTATTTTTTTATGATTCGTATAGATCCGAAACGTCGTCATTTATGTTTTTTCTCTACTCAATGACAAGTGACACATGCAAAGCAGCCATTTTGTTTCAAAAGGTAGGCGACGACCATGTTTTTTTTTCTCTTAGTGTCAAGTGACACGGTTCATAGGTTAGGTTAGATATGTACAGAACGGCCATGTTTTTTTCTATACGCGTCAGCCGAGGGTCTAACCCAACGTAGACCCTCGTACACGTACACGCAGCCATACCTTCCTCTAGATGTGGTTACTCCCACAACCTACAGTATTCCGATATATGAGGGTCTAACCCAACGTAGACCCACGTACACGCAAGTCAGACTATCCTCTAGGTTGTTACTCCTCCGGAGTCACATAGTACTTCTACTTCGGTCTCTTAGAGAAAAAATTCAAATAGTTTTAATTGTTGGTGAAGGCGTGAGGTCTTATCATGAAGCGGCCTCTGAATTCAATAGAAGACACCCGCTAGAAGCGGCTATACAGCTTGGAACTGTCTATAAAATATATACTATTTTCATGAGCACCGGCCAAGTAACAAAGGGAAGAAACATTGTGAAAGAACACATTGAAGATGATCTATATTGGCGGCATATCAAGTTGATCATAGAATCAGTTTGAATAACTTATCGCTTCAACTCAATATGAGCCGTAGTAAAATATGGAGGTGTTTAAAAAGGCATAAAATGCATGCTTTTGAATCCACATTCTTACACACTTTGCACGGAGACGAAATTCGACGAATGGATTATTGTTTATGGATGCAAAAAAATTACGTCAATGACAGGAATTTTTTAAAGAATGTCTTATACAGTGATGAGGCTACATTTACCACGAATGGTATGATATCTTCCCAGAACATGAGATTTTGGGCAAAATCCAAATTGGGTGGTGAATTGCAGAGACCAAATATCTCAAAAAATTAATGTGTGGTGTGGTGTGGCTTTTTTTTTCGATAAAAATCTTAACGGACCACTATTTGTTGATTTTTTCGAATATTCATTTCCATGTGTTGGAGGAACTACCCTATATGTTAGAAATAACCTAATTTTTCAATTAGATGGTTTACCAGTCCCCAATTATGGGATATCAAGGAAATGGTTGAATAGGAACCTACCCATGAAATGAATAGGATCCAATAGCCCTCTCGTTGTATAGAGACCACGATCCCCAGATCTAACGCCGTTAGATTTTTATAGGTATGGGGAACGTTGAAAAACAAAGTTTATAGGAGAAGGCCAACCATTAGGGAATATCTCCGTGTGAGGATAATTCAAGTGTGCGGAGAAATCACACCCAGAGAGCTGAAAAGAGTAGGAAAAACTAATAGAAGGCGTATAGAAAAATGTGTTCGCTTGGCGGGGAGATTAATAGAAAGCAGAAAAATTTAACATTGTTAACATCAAATCAATTGAAACTAATTTGTTTGTTTTTTAATTGGAAATATGTTTTCGAAAGTATTACTTGGAGAGAGTTTTGAAGTACACAGAATTTTCTGCAGTCGATTTTGGAAAAATAATGGGCAGATGAGAATCTGATTTACAAATTTTCAATCCTAAAACCTCACTAATATCATGTTCCACTTAAAGAATTAACAAATCATCTCTCATTGATTTTGAAAGAAGAAATAACTTTCCAGCCACCAAAATAAAAAATAAATTACTTATGGAGAACTAAAAGTCAAATGTCTCATAACCAATTACTTTTTTATGCAAAATTCTGATATTTCTTGTTCTGATTCGTATTTTGATGGTGTTAAAGATGAAAAGAAAAACGACAATCAAGTTATTGATTATTGAAAGAAATTTCGGAATAATCTGGTTTAAAAAATGTTGAATTCGGAACTCCATTAGGATTACAAGGCAGTTCCCATGGGAATTGATACAATTATTTTTTTAAACTATAACTTTTTCAGTAGAAATATGTATTGATAGAAAATTTAATTTCCTGATCATGAATCCGTAAGAACTGTATGCTTATCCCGCCACCTATTTTTTTTCAATCGGTATATCCATCGCCACTGACGCGCAGTGTATGTCACTCAGGTTAACCCCTGACTCAGCCTCGGTATATCTAATGATCGTGGACATTACAGAATTCTACTCCAATAATTACGGAAGATACGGGGGCGTTTCTATGGGAAGTGAGACAAATAAGGATTTTTCAGATCTGAATATTTTTCAGCGAAAATATGGATTGGTACTAAAGTTTATGTCCTGATCACGAGTCCGTAAGAATTTTGAGCATATCTGCTCCTTTATATTATTTTTGCCAAAATTGGTATATCCTTCGCCTCTGGCGCGCAGTGTATGCTACTCAGGTTTACCCCAGAAGAGATTTACACTCATCCTCGGTATATCTAACGATCGTGAAAATTACAGAATTCTAATCTTATAATTACTGAATATACGTGGGTGTTTCCATGGGAAGTGAGATAAATTCGGATTTTTCAGAACTGAAAATTTTCAGCGAAATTATGGATTAGTACTAAAGTTGATGTCCTGATCACGAATCCGTAAAAATTTGGAGCCCTTCTTCCCCCTTATATTATTTTTCGCAAAAATCGGTATATCCATCGCCCCTGGCGCGCAGTGTATGTCACTCAGGTTAACCCCAGAAGAGATTTAGACTCATCCTCGGTATATATATATATATATATATATATATATATATATATATAACGATCGTGAAAATTACAGAATTCTACTCCAATAATTACGGAAGATAGGGAGGCGTTTCCATGGGAAGTGAGACAAATTCAGATTTTTCAGAACTGACAATTTTTCAGCGAAAATATGGATTGTTACTGTATTCGTAACAATTTTTTCCAGGCATTCAGAGCACCAATTCGAAGAAATACTCCGATTTCATTATTCAAGTAGAAATATATAAATGAGTGTTTCAATCTTTCTGATCCGAAGAAACAATTAATAACTTTATAAAAGGTATAAAATAAATTCGATACAGAAGGAGGTTGTATGCACTTGTATGATTTTAGTCAATAAATATAGATTGTTGAAAGTTCAAAGCATACAAAGGAACATTCAAAAGCTTATGAATGTAAGAATAAAACGAAGACATTTTGTATTGAAAAGGATTATTTGAAATAGCATGAATTATGTGGTAAGTTTGTGTGGGTTTTCTAAAGATGTAAAATATGTTCATATATTATCCATTAAAAGATTAGATATAAAAGGTGAAATGGGAGAACCCATGGCTAAACCTTCAGGTTGTCTGAAAAATGTATTGTTGAAAGAAAAAAGTATTGGTCTAGACAAAGTTTCAGGGGGTGCAAGATATCAGTAATTTTAGATGTATCAATCTTGTTTGAGACTAGAGTAATTGTTTTTTCCTAGTTATGGAAATAAAAAGATTAGTAATGCCAAATGAGACCATAATACATTGTTCTGTTAATTCAATGTTTTCTAAAAAGCTGATCAACTGGTATACTTTTTAGTGTATATTTAGGTGAGAAATTCACTAGACTATTAATTGAGAGTTCAAACAAAACTAGAAATTTTGCTGACAGGTGTTTCAATAGCTGACAACTGATCTAATGGGACAATTTAATTTATCTATTTATAACTCAAAATATATTCAGAATGTGAGTATTTTTCTATAGTTTGTTCACAAATTTTGACCTTGGATTTTCATTTACAAACAAAAGTGTTCGTAATTGTTTTTGATTTCTTTGAAATTGTTATCAATTAAAAATGATTCAATTTTATCAACATTGTAGATTGTAGGGGGGTCGATATGGCTCTCCAACCTAGATAAGTATTCTCTTGCGAAAGATATGATCTGAAAATTTGACTTCATCTCTGTGGAGTTCCTGTGATCTTGCTTAAGTTTTCTTTGGATTTCCTAATTTCTGGTTGAGTGTTTTCTTATTTTTCAGTCTGAGATACTCTACTTCCTCGTCAATTCTACTAAACAATTTAGTACACAGAGAGGGGAGGTTTGACACAGTTAATCGTATGTTATCTTTAATTCAATTTTCAGTCGGTTCAACTTGGAATAATGTTTTTTATTTTTGTTCTTATAATGTTCTTCTGCATGTTATTGACACATAAGTTAATTTGTACGTGAATGAAGTGACCATTTGAGATTTATACATCCTAAACAGTTTTTTCTAATTTTTTACTTAATGTTTTTGTACAAAACTAAAATCCCAAAATTCCAAAAGATCTACATGTTTTTAACAGGCAGGTGCCCGTTGATAAGTATTTCAATCTTGAGTTTAGGTAATTATCGATCAATGTAATTTTTTTAAAGTTTTTATTGTCTTTAAAATTGTGCCTGTGCAAAAACGTCTATTTTTCACCGTGTAAGAAAACAAAAGTTCGTACGAACCTGGAATGTATGACGGACTTCAGGTTCTTTATAATGCATTACAATTAAGTAATAAAATAAATTATAACCAATAAGGTTCTTATGAGTGCAGCAGATTAATTAAAACATACTTCTGACATATTTACCTATACCATGAGACGTTAATAATAGTCAGTGACGTCAGTCACTGCATAGTCGTGCTTGCATTAATTGTTTCCGCCACTGGAATGTATTTCCCTCTTACCTTGCCTCTGTTGGGCACCCTAAAGCTAAGAATGAGTCATTGACTATTATTTCTGTCTTATGGTATACCTTATAGGTAATTTTCCCCAAGCAAATAAACACAATTTTGAGGCACTCCACAAATCACAATGATAAAAAACAACTACTAGCGTGAAAAACAAACAAGGTATGGTCAGTGACTGACCGAGCGTTGCAGACAGTTGATAGTATTCTCAATAAATGGTCAAAGTTAACAAACAGTGAACATTTCATAAAAAATATGTTTTTTTAGCTTTTTTCGACTTTTTAATAATTTTTACAAAGTTGAAATAGTTGTATTTTGGACTATGAATTGTCATCGGTTAGCAACAAGCACAAGCAACACCCTGTATTATCCAATGGATAATACAGGCGCTCGTAACTTCGCCTCTGTCTCGTACTTTCTCGTGCACACACATCTGTATCTTGCTTATGTCCGAATATTTCTTAGAAATATTCGGACAGAACACAATTTCAACTCGGGCACCAGAGATACGATCTTGATATCTGTAATGACATCCATTAATCTAATATCAATAGTTTGTTCCAATTGAGCCTCCAACAATAGCGAATAACTAACAAAATGGCAAATATAATTTCCTAGTACATTGGGGAAATTATCAAGTTTTTCTGTCAATTTGTAATGCCATATCACTGGAATCGATACTAGTATGGAGTTTTTTATGGGGTACTTCCTTCCTGTAATGCTAAAATATTTGTTGGTTTTACCAAATTTAACTTTATTTTTAGGGTTCACTAACATGGGGTCCATGGATTTTGTATAAGGCTTGGTCAGCAGGATTGTCCACTTTGTCAGTAGTAGATACTGTCGGAGAATTTTTGGCTTCTATTTTTGGTATCACAACACCAAGGTTTGATCCAATTTCACGAAAGCCCGAACCATAATTATTAAACTTTTCTTGCAGATATTATTTTGAGCTTGAAGAGTACAAACGACGAGAAGAAGTTGAATTAAAACAACAGGAAGAAAGACAAGGATGGTCCCAACCCGCTACAGCATCTTTTCCTCTGAATGAAATGAACACTTCTACTCCAGAGCCTGTAAACGTTTGATTTAATTGATAAATTATATGGCTGTTGGTCATTGATCTGATCTATGATTCATTCGTGCTTGCTGTGTATTTGGTACTATTGAAAATTGAGATGTATGTGTTTAAGCTTTAAAATAATATCTGCACAACATATTTATAAATAGCAGATGAAATCTTTATTATATTCATTATTTTTTGTTTTTGACACTGACAAGTAAAATATAATATTTTTCAGTTGTCATGTAAATCATCAATTTAGGATACCAATGTGGAAAGTGATCGAATGGAATAATTGTATATGATAGAGTAATCAACTATTATTCATTTCGATTGTCTACAAATTACATTTATTCAACATGTCATTTACTAAAAAATTAAATATATGTGTGATAATTTGGACAGTTACTGATTATCCTCGACATCATTATTTGATCTTGTTGATATTCAATTTGAGGTTGAGTTATGCCATGAAGATGTTCTCTAGTGGTTATTTTATTTCTACCTAGGATTTTTTCAGCTGTTCTCCGTTTATTATTATCTTATATACCTCAGTTAAGGTAGGCGACTTCCAACTAGCGTAATGTTCAATATTGAGATGAATAGTTGATAAAACGCGATACTTCAAATCATTATTCCTTCTGTTGTTGTAGGTGTAGAGTAACTGTATTTTCAAATAAATTATGCTTTCAGTTGGAAAATTTGTCCTCTTTATATATTATGTTTTTTGTGCAGTTATGTATTTTGTTTTATAAAGAAATGTCAACGATTGTCTAATAAAGATAACTTGTTATTGTCATCAAAAGTTTCTCATTAAAATGATCCACTATTTAAATATTTCAATTTTAAAACATCTTCGAGCACTTGATTCATATCAATATGGCGACCGTGACTGGACAATTGGGAAGGTTTTGAAGGCTGTTACTGTACACCAAACTTCGTTCAAACGATTATATGAAGAGTCGATGAAATTTTTGCTGGATCCGAATCATGACATCGATCTACAAGGGAATCTTAAAGTATTGGAACAGAAGATGGAAATTATCATGGAACTTGATAGGAAATTGTTGGACCTGATGTTGGAAGATAAAACGCCAGCTGAGTACGTCGATGCTGAAACTTCGAGAGCTGATGAAATCTTAGGCAAAGGTACAAAGGTGCTTGAATAGGGGTACTCTTTCTGAACTTTCCAACTCTACTCACTCGGGTAAAAATAGACGTACAGTCAAACTGCCGTTAATTGAACTCAAAAAGTTTTGATGGTGACTTCAAGGATTGGTTATCTTTTTGGTCACAATTCAACAAATACATGAAGATGACTTGATGGAAAACGAAGATAAATTCCAATACCTTATTCAAGCAACTTCTCCGAAATCACGTGCTCGTCAATTTGTAGAAAGTTTTCCTCCAACTAACGAAAACTACCCAAAGGTCATTCAATGTTTCAAATCTCGTTTTGGATGATTTGCTGGTAGAGTTTTATGTAAGACAACTTACCAAGGACACCTCAACCAGGAAGGTCGTGGTCATGCACCGAGAGCTATAATAGCATTGCACCTCGTAGGCACGACATTCCGAGTCTCAAGATATCAGGAAACACAGCGTCGAGGAGGGGTCGTCGCTCTGCCGCGACTAAACGCGGAGAGAGCATCGGATAGAGTGGCCGTCCGTATAGCTCGTTTAAATTGTAAAAACTGTTGATAATAAAAGAAAGTAAAAGTGATTCACCTTGATATTTTTCCCTACGAACAAGTGTGTGTGTGTGTGTGTGTGTGTGTGACTTCCAAAATTACAAACTCGCAACTTGGAAATCTGAGGATAAATTACCCTTGAAGGTATATATTAACTAAATAGCCACTAAATTCTATTTCAAACGTCCCTGTAAAAGTGGTATGAACATATAAACGAATATCAGCTGTGAAACGCCAACATAGTGACAAAAACTGGAATCCCCAGCACCAATTTCTTCTGATAGTCGGACACCGTTGCCGCTGTTAATCCGTTTCCCAACTCACGTAAATCAGAATATGGATATATCATTTATGTGATGTAAAACGAAACAAATATCAAGTGTTATGGTATCTACCATAAGAGTTGTTAATAATAACTCGAATGTCAATGATTTTTTAGACCATGCAGTTCTCCAAAAAATGAACACATACTTTTATGCTCAATATGTAGTGGTGGATGATTTGTATATACTTCTTGAAATAATAAATGTTCCCATATTGTATTACTTACTGAGCACTGGTTAAAAAAGGAGAAACCTATATTTATTCTAAACTACACTATGGTATCAAACTTTAGCAGATGTGAATTCTACTGTGGTGGCACATTGATCATGATTCATAACTATTATCACCTAAATTAGAACTAACCAATGTTACGAGATTTGATAACCTCATACAGGAAAAGCAATTCGAATTGTCATTAGCTTACTCTAGTGCAGCCAACCTTTATGTGTTGTGCATATACAGATCACCTAGTTCAGATGGATAGGAGGTCATCTTCAACATTGATTCTTATTCCTCTCAGTTGGTCGACTACATTGAAAAAAATATTCAGATGATCACCTTCTTTCATTTTTGTGAAAAGCAATTGTTTCAATAACGTTGCTTTTCTGGCCGGTCCCTGAGATTTGTATGTTTGTTTCATATTTTGTCAGAGCATTCATGATGAAGAATGATGGAGGATTCCATCGGGAGAAAAAATTACCGAGCGTCGGGGGCGGGTTGGCCTTAGCAATATTTTTATCAAAGGACTTGCCACCACCATATTCCGTCAGAGCATTCATGAAGGAGGCTAATGCACGATTACATCAACAGAAAAAATTACCGAGCGTCGGGGGCGGGTTGGCCTCAGCAATATTTTTATTAGAAGTTCTGCCATGCCACCATCATATTCCGTCTGAGGATTCATGAAGGAGGCTAATGCACGATTACATCAACAGACAAAAATTACCGAGCGTAGAGGGCGGGTTGGCCTCAGCAATATTTTTATTGGAGTTCTGCCACCACCATATTTCGTCAAAGCATTCATGATGAAGAATAATGGAAGGATTCCATCGAGAAAAAAAATACCGAGCGTCGGGGCCGGGTTGGCCTCAGCAATATTTTTATTAAAGATCCTGCCACCACCATATTCCGTCAGAGCGTTCATAAAGGAGGCTAATTCAAGATTACATCAACAGAAAAAAATAACCGAGCGTCGCGTCGTGGGCGGGTTGGTCCCAGCAATAGTTTTATTGAAGGTCCTGCCACCACCATATTTCGTCAGAAACAACAGAGAGAAAAAAATTACAGAGTGTCGAGGGCAAGTTGGCCACAGCAATATTTTTATTAAAGATCCTTCCACCACCATATTCTATCAGAGCGTTCATGGAGTAGGCTAATGCACGATTACATAAACAGAAAAAATTACCAAGCGTCGGGGGCGGGTTGGCCTCAGAAATATTTTAATTAAAGGTCCTGCCACCACCATATTTTGTCAGAGTATTCATGATGAAGAATAATTACCGAGCGTCGGGAGCGGGTTGGCCTCAGCAATATTTATTAAAGGTCCCACCACATCCATATTTCGTCAGAGCGCTCCCGACGCTCGGTTACTGGGATTTGTCAATGACGTCGCTCATTTTTTTTTTCCTCAAGAACGCTCTGACAAAATTTGAAGGTAGCAGAGTGTCTAATAAAAATATTGCCGCCGCCAAACCGCCCCCAACCCTCGATAATTTGGATTTCTTGATTATATTTTGAATAATTCTCCTTTATGAACGTTCTGACAGAATATGGGGCTAGCAGGGTTACGAATAAAAGTATTGCAGGTTTTATTGCTAAAGTAACCGGGGTCCTCAATATTTCTTCGATTGTAGTGTCATATAGTTGGACACTAGTATTTTCTGTTGATTCTCTTCATCCATAGCAGGAGAGGATCTATCACGAATTTAAGAAAATCTTAGGTTCTGAACGGTTTGTATGAAAGACCAATTTTGAAAGAGTTTTTTTCAGTTGTAAGATCATTCTTGCAAACTTATTTTATTTTTCTTTTCAGATCAAGGAAATTGTTGATATTTAAAAAAAATTATAAGTCAATTTGATATTTGCTATACGTGTCACTGGAAGGCTATACAGAGTGGCCACTTTTTTAATGGGATTGTATTGGTAACTTTTAAACCATAAGAGTTAGAAGGTCGGTCAAATGGTGAAAAAGTTGCATTCATAGAAGCATTGTCAAGCAGTTCAAACAAATCGAGATTATCAGGGCCAGTTATTGAGATATCATAAGAAAAGTAAATTCTGTCATTTTTATTTTTCTTTTTTTCCCACTTTACTTCGAATATTATCAAAACATGTCACGAGAGTTTTTTATTCGACAGTAAATTATCCTCATTTTGACATAATCAGATTTTGTATCCAACGTTTCGTACGCTCTGGGCCACCCTCAACCTCATTTTTTTCAATACGGACCTGCATATTTTATGACACTTTTCGAAATAACTTTTAACGCTTAATTCAACGATATATCATACTATGTCATTCAAAGTTGATTTTCAGGTGATTTTGACCCTTATCCAAATTTCTTTGGGTCGGATCTGTATTACATTTAGGTCCCTTTAGTTTAATTAACAACATGCAATACATTTCGATAAGAAAATCAACTTACTCCTCTTCAACTGAATGGAACGTAACAGAATCAAAGCAAGAAACAAGTAATAATTATTTACAATAGTTATCGATCCTATTCCTGGATTCATTCGAATTTGGGCCAGAACATTGATGTCATTGATAGGCTCGTTTCGTCGTACATAAGGACCTCTAGGTTTGATGAATGAATTATGTGCAAGTAACGTTGTAGATAAATGTCGAAACATTTTAATATTTGGTGTTGTTCTTTCAGGATATAATTCACCATACCTTTGTTGTGCTTTGAACGAATTTCTATCTAGTTCATATCTCTCTTCTCTTCATTTGTGTATCTTACCATATCGAATAAGTTAAATTGAAATTACTCAGAAAAGTATTTAATGACAAGTTCTTGTGACACAATAATAAACGAAGTGACAAATAATATGACATTTTTGTTATGTTCTTTTTTATCCACGGCCTACTACTTGAAAATAATACATTCAATGAACCTAGAGTTGTGTGTATGTAAGAAAAACAAGTCTATCAACGATATCAATGTTCTGACCCAAATTCAATTGAACCCAGAAAAAAATCGAGAACTGTGGCCAGTGAATGCAATTTATCAAAAACTGCTGTTAATAAAATAGTCAAGAGACGCGAATACAATGATTTTAAATTTGAATACCAAGCCTTGCAAAATTATATCGTAATGATTCAAAATAAAGTTCGATTCTGTAATTTGTTCTCAACGGAACAAATGACAAATCCAACAATAATGATTCCTCGCAGAAGATTGAGAATGTATTGAAGGTATTCAAGGAGACGAAATAGCAAATGTATAAGAAGTATGGGTTCCAGAACCAGGATTTTATAAAATGGCGGACATTTCGAACACTTACTTCATTAATGTTCATCATTTACTTTCGAATAATCATTTGATTTTTCTTTCATCAAATGATAGTTTCGTTTAATTATTATGAATTAGGTTTTTCACCTCTTGAAATTTGAAAATAATTATTACTTGTGTCTTGCTTTGATTCTGTTACGTTCCATTCAGTTTAAGATGAGTAAGTTGATTTTCTTATTGAAATGTATTGCATGTTGTTAATTAAACTAAAGGTACCTAAATGTAATACAGATCCGACCCAAAGAAATTTGGATAAGGGTCAAAATCACCTGAAAATCAACTTTGAATGACATTGTATGATATATCGTTGAATTAAGCGTTAAAAGTTATTTCGAAAAGTGTCATAAAATATGCAGGTCCGTATTGAAAAAAATGAGGTTGAGGGTGGCCCAGAGCGTACGAAACGTTGGATAGAAAATCTGATTATGTCAAAATGAGGATAATTTACTGTCGAATAAAAAACTCCCATGACATTTTTTGATAATATTCGAAATAAAGTGAGAAAAAAAGAAAAATCAAAATGACTGAATTTACTTTTCTTATGATATCTCAATAACCGGCCCTGATGATCTCGATTTGTTTGAACTGCTTGACAATGCTTCTATGAATGCAACTTTTTCTCCATTTGACCGACCTTCTAACTCTTATGGTTTAAAAGTTACCAATACAATCCCATTAAAAAAGTGGCCACTCTGTATAGTGATATACCAAGCGATGATTGATTTTAGGGCCGTCTAAGGGGTAGTTTATACTTGTCAATATTTCGAAAAAAATCAAAATTCACCCTCGAAAATGTAAGCTAAGTTAATTTATGATATACATGTTACTGGAAGGCTAAATAATGATACTCAGAGATGATTGATTTGCAGGCCGACAAAGGGGTAGTTTTTACTGGTCGATATTTCTAAAAAAAATCCAAAACACCCTCAAAAATGTTAGGGGTTATTGAAAGGCTATGTAATGATATACCAAAAGATGAACTTGGCTAAACATTTTTGAGGGTGGGGTTTGAAGTTTTTCGAAAAAAAATCGATAAGTATAAACTACCCCTTTGATGGCCTACAAATCAATCATCTCTTGGTATATCATTATATAGCCTTTCAGTAACACGTATACCAAATATTGATTGGCTTAACATTATTGAGGGTGGGTTTTGTTTTTTAAATATCGACAATTATAAACTACCCCTTTGAAGGACTGCAAATCAATCATCTCTTGGTATATCATTAAATAACCTTTCAGTAACACGTATAACAAATATCGCCATTTTTGAGGGTGGGTTTTAATTTTGTATATAAAAACATATCAAATATCTCTTGGTATATCATTCTTAAGTTTTCCATTTGATGTGTTCGACCATTTTCTGTTAAATTGAATTCCCATTACAATTCCAAATCTTCAGCCATTCAAATTTAATTTATCACCCGACGCCACTTGTCATTTCGCCGCCAAATAAAAACGGCCGCTAGAAAATGGCCGCTAACTTCACATCGGTCTGCTTAATAGGGCTTTTTGAATGAATGCAAAGTTGAATATAATCTAGATTTGTAATTCAGATTTTCTTTTCTTGAATGGCTGTTATGGAACTACAATAAAACGGGAAGCACAATTCCTTCTAATTAACTGTGAGATATCACTGAAATATGATATGGAGTCTCTTTTTTTTTTCACATTAATCATTTTCAGTAATTAACTTTATCTAGATTTCAAATATATCGTAATCAAAGGGATAAGGGATTAATCATGTTTTGGATACACTCCACCAAAGGGAAGTGTGATGAAATATTCAATATGTCATTATAGTTATGTCTTTGGATTTCCAAAGAAATAACTACATCAACATTGGAAAATTATGTTTATTCAATGCCTTAAAAAATGGTTTCAGAAATAAGTTGTAATTAATATTGAAATACTAAATAATTTTTTCCAGGCTTTCTGAAAAACTCAAAAAAATACCATTTTATAATGATGTCTCAAATGCATTGAAAATGATCTGGGAAGCCCCTCCTGTTGAATTACATTCCGGCTCTCTACAGATTTTCCCAACATTTTTAATGTGCTCTCGGGTAAAAGAAATTCAAAATGAATTCAAAAAACCTTTCATTATTTCTATTGAATTCTGATACAAATAAATTACATTGAAATATATAGTTTAGTTGTATTATATATGTAATAGATCAAGATTATTCATGTTTCTTGGGTTCAATACAAAAATAGTTTTTCATACCGGATCATTATATTGATTTTTTCTCAAAATATATGTCCAAAGGATGATCGTTAGGGGGTGATGGGTACTTTTTGTTCAGACGTTGCTCATTTTTCAATTAAAAAGCGTTCATATTGAACTCTAATAAATTATTAATTTATGTGTAAGAATATGATAATATGGTTGTTAATGAGTTGAAAAATTTAACTTCAAATTATTTATTCATGTTTCACTTTACTGTATTTCCTCACCTCCCTATCTACCTACTGAATGGTAAAATATGTGCATAAGTATGTTCAAGTGTATGATTCAACTATGTTGAACATTTCTAAGAAGTTGTGCTGCACTTGTATTCTAAGCAGTTCAATTCTATTATAGTGCATTATAATAAGCTGGCATATATTGGTCAGAAAAAAAAATCCCCAGTAAGGACAATTAATTAAAATGTAATTCTTCCCTCATCTCTGTCTCGCTCTAGCATAGCCTGCAAAGTTTGTTTCTGAGCAAAATCATTCATTCTGACTGAATAACAGCACATCAACATTTTGAAAAAGGTGTTTGTGGGATTCTTCACACGACATGAAGTATTGCCTTTGAGTGTTCAAGAATTTGTTTGGTGGGTGTGGTTGGCTCATGCTAGCCTTTTCTGATACTGGTTATGGAATCCAATGATTGTCTTGGAGCGGCTCCGCTAAAAATTCACGTCGATATTTACTATGTAAATTGGTTCCAATAAAATATAACTAGTGTGTATTGTCTGGGAATGAAGAGATGAATTGGTTTGAAAAAATCCTCAATAGATATTATTGGTGAAAAAATGTTTGTCTATATTCAATATGTGTCATTATCATTTTTAGTTTGGAAATAAAATTGAATGCCCCAAAATTAAACTATTTTATTTTTGAATATAAAGACGGTGCCGTGAAAAGCTTGTTTGATATGAAAGAAGTAACCACCATCTGTTTGCCAACAGCTCCAATCCATCTCCTACGCTCTTTCTCATCTTCAATAGAATATAATCAATATGATGTGATTTTTAGGGGCTAATATTTGGATCATTTTTCACACGGTATTTTCGTACTTTTGCCTGCTGAACACAATTCTGGAATCCAAACCTGACGCTCCCAATTACATTCAGAGACACAGTTCTTTCTCCTTTATTCGGGACAATAAATAAAATAATTTTTAATTTGATACTTTCATTTTGAACGATCAATGGGGTTCGAGTTACGTTTGTATTCATAACCTCCATAAGTTGGAAGACACATCGTATTAGTGTCCAGGATCCTATGACTTTGAACATTAAATTTGACTTAATTGCCGTCACTCACTTTTAAACTGAAAAAATTCCTTCATTGACAGTGGAGAGGTCGTCGTATTTCCTAAAGTAATCGGGAGCGCAAAGTTTGTGCTCAGTGGGAGATTGTGCAAAATTGTGAAAATCGTTGAAGACTATAAATTTACCAAAAAATAAAACTCTTTATATTTCACAACCGCCACTTTTATGGCCATGGTTCGATTTGAACTCCAGAGATGAATTAAATAGTACTTGGAAAATGGAATATATGAAGGGTCAACACATTCTAACCTCTGTCGTTAACTCATTTGAAGTGCGAACAAAAGACTTGGAATTAATTATTGGAGAAAAAGTCTCACTTATTGATTTTATAAACTCAAAATGTGTTATTTGTAGCAATTTCACTCACCTGCATTGGGGCAGCAACAAATCGACTGTGACTAATTTCAATAAATACACAACATTGGTAATTCTGAGTAAATGTTCAAATAGTTTTGTAGAAATAACAACGATTCATGAATCATAACCTCAATCGGATTGACAAGCATTCAAATTTTACAATTAGTCCGTATCAGTGTGAAGGTTGCCTAAGGTTGGCGAATGCATTTTACAATGGGGAAACAAACTTAATGAGTTGAACTATGTCAATTTGACAGCATCTTCTGTGGAAAATTTATAACAATCTACCATATGTTACAGGTGGTGTCAACTAAAAAGTCTAAACAAAAGCGAATCAGTGCATACGCCAGGGTTTCTGGGCATCTTACGACGAACGTATGGCACAACAAACCATACATCTCTGATTGGTCCATGGTTAGATCCTGGAATCGCCTTGTTAAATCTCATATGACGTCATTGACAGCTAGCACTTGCAGGTCATTCTCCAGAACCTCACCATTCTTGGCTGCATATGTTACCTGCACATCATTGCTAGTTTGCTGTGCTACCTGCGTCATTTCACTAGTCTCATCATTGACATTTACTTCGACTAAATCGAAGTCGTTGACATCAATAGATGCCGACATATCAAAAACTGCTACTTTACTTTCCATGATAAATTGTAGTTGGCAAACTGAAATCGAAGTCGTTGACATCAATAACTGCTACTCTACTTTCCATGAGAAAACGTAGTTGTCGAACTAACTACCATTCGAATACTAATTCCTTTAGCTATGCTCACCCATATTTGAATGGTTCCTGATAGTGGGCACCGTCACCCCCTCCTTAATCCCACTCAAAACACAGGCATCATCATCCCCACCACCTCAATCCTACCCCAAACAAAAACGTTTATCAGTCCTAAAAATTCTAAAATCGATTCAGTATAAATCAAATTGTGCTCTTCAATCAAAATTGAATGCCCTAAAATTAAACCATTTCATTTTTGAATATAAAGACGGTGCCGTGAAAAGCTTGTTTGATATTGTAACGAACCTAGGCCGGACCTGTCGCCTCATTCATTGCCATCGACAACGACGATGTCATCCCCGGAGATATTCGAGAACAATCCAGTGGCGCCGCCGCGGATAACAACGGTCAATATTGGAAGCAACTGGAACATGCTGGTTGCCAACCGCCAGAATTGGAAATATCGAGAATTCTGTAACGGAGATAAATAGGCAGCAGTCAAGAGGGCATGACAGTCTCAGCGAGCCGATAGGATCGAGCGATACAGTGGCGTAGTTAGCAACATAAATTAGTTGTAAAGTTAAGTGTGAAATAAATTAGTAAAACCAAGTTAAGTTTATTTACGTTACAATTGGTGTCGGAAGCGAGATTTTGAAAATAAATGAGTGATCGTGGAGTGGATAGTCAGAAAAAATAAATTGATAGACCCTTTTTTACGCCCAAAATAGACAGTGACCCGGTTTTCGCGAAGTGGACAATTGTGCGTGGGAATATAAACTGATACACTGTTCGCGTGAAACAGACAATAGACTGGTGGCCCGTGGAAAAGAATTCGCGAAGTGAATTTTTAACAAACTAATAAACTTTTCGTGTGAAACAGACTGATACCTCGTCAAAGACAAAATGTGTTCAAGAAAAGTGCGCCTTGCGGATTTGAAGGTAGCGGAATTGAAACAGGAATTGGAGGAAAGGGAACTGGAAACAACGGGCAAAAAGCAAGTACTCCAGGAAAGACTTGCAGAAGGACTTGTGCAAGAAGGTGAGGACCCCGAAACATTTTTATTCGAAGTTCCCGGAGGTGATTTGATTCCGATAATAGAAAAACTTGAAGAAAATTCAAGAAGCCTGGAAGATAAGCTCCTAGAAAACACAGAAGGCCTAAAAAAAAGAACTCTGTGGTGTGGCGTGGCGATGAAGGAAATAATCAGCGATGAAATCAAAGACGGAATCGAGGCAGAAATGAACAAAATAAATGAAGCGATCAGTAAGCTGAAAGACGAATTGATAGTGCGCCCTCCACATAGATGGTTAACAAAAATTCAATGCTGGACTAGAGTTTGAACTTGGATAAAGTTCAAGAGGGTATACAAGATGTCAAGGTCATTTCTGAAATAGGGAAGCTTTCCATGAAGCCGCCTCAAATCGACGCAAAAACTCCATGGGAAAATTACCGCCGACAGTTCGAAGCAGCAGACAAAGCAAAATGATGGAATGCAAAAGAAAGGGCTGTAGCACTAACACTTGCATTACGCGGAGAAGCGACAAATATTCTACAAATCCCCACCGCCCAAGAACAGGAGGACTATAATCAGTATTAAACATCTAGAATTACGGTATGGTCAATCCCATTTGGAACATGTATACCACTCCCAGTTGAAAAATCGCTGCCAAAAATCGGGCGAATCCTTACAAGAATTCGAAACTGACATTGCACGCTTGGTCCGTCTCGCATATCCAGCCACACCAGAAAATGTAATGGAGCGACTAGCGGTTCAAGCATTCCTGGATGGACTCCGTGACCAAGAAACCAGACAAGCGTTGACACTAGCCCGTCCAACACATTTCGTAGACGCACTGGCACACGCTTTGGAATTCGAGGCAGCGAAACAATCTTGCAAAAGCCAGAGTAAAGTCTGAATGATTGAGGAAGACTCACAGGAGCCTGCTAATTTGGAAGCTGCCATAAGGAAAGTGATTAAGGAAGTGTTCCCTGAGAGAAGACAGTTAAGATGCTGGAATTGTGGAAAAATCGGACACCTGCGTAGCAAATGTCCAACATTCAAAGAATTGTCACAGGCGCAGGAAAAACTGAAGAAGGTCAATGAGGAGGGGCAATCGTCGGCCTGTGTACAACAAGCCCCTGTTAACAACTCATATGTCGCTGTCCTGCAACGACAGAACAGAGGTGTTTTCGTAGACGGTCTCATCAATAACGAGCCTTGCACCATGCTGCTAGATACAGGTGCGACTAGGACAATTCTCGGGCCTTCCTTTGCCAGAACACCGGAACGGATTGAACCGACAACTTGGAAGCAACGCACAGCAACAGCTACTGTATATGGCGAGCTACCGATTGAAATAATTTTGGGCAGCACTAAAGTGAAACATCAGGCACTTGTAGCGGACATCGAAGACGATGCAATCATCGGAATGGACATCATGAATTCCAGAGGGTTTGAATTGGATTTCAAAGACGGCGTCCTACGTGTCAACGGAGAAGAGCTGGTACTTCATGGGAGAAGTGAGGAGTTGATCCGTGTGCTGTTGGCTGAAGATGTAAGCGTACCTGAGAGGGCTGAAACCATCCTGGAGGCTTGCCTGGACGGGAGTGCGAGCAGTGGAGACGTGGTGATGTTCGAGCCCAAACTTCATGATGAGAAAATTGGACGAGGGATTGCCCTAGGGAAAACCCTGTTACGTGCTGAAAAATTTGTGCCGGTAAGGGTCATGAATGTCAATTACTTTCCAGTGACCTTAAAGAAAGGAACAATTTTAGGGCACTGCTCGTCAGTTTCATCTGTGATCCGGGGTGTACGAGGTACGATTAGCCAACCCAACAACTTGCCGACAGAACTAGAAAAATTAGTTGCCATCTCTTCCAAAGACATAAAACCAGCTCAACAGCCCAAACTAAGAGATTTAGTCAAAAAGTACCAAGACATCTTCGATACCGGACAAGGAAAAGGGGGTCGAACTAATGTGGTCCAGCACAAGGTTGATACTGGGGGTGCCCGACCGATCCGGCAATCAGCAAGAAGACTTCCTCTTGCCAAGAAGGAAGAGGCTGACAAAATAGTCAGCGATATGGGAAAAGAAGGAGTTATCGAACCATCTGACAGTCCCTGGTCCTCTCTAGTCGTACTGGTGAAGAAAAAGGATGGATCGACACGCTTCTGTGTAGACTATCGCCAACTTAATGATATCACGAAGAAGGACAGTTACCCTCTCCCGAGAATAGATGACACCCTAGACACGTTGGCTGGTTTCACTGGCAAGTAGAACTGGCTTAGGAAGATCGAGAAAAGACTGCTTTTACCATCGGCTCAGGATTGTGGCAGTTCACCGTTATGCCATTCGGGCTCTGTAATGCTCCCGCCACATTCGAAAGATTGATGGAGACAGTGCTGAAGGGACTCTCATGGAACACGTGTCTAGTGTATCTCGACGACATAATTGTGGTCGGCAGATCGTTCGAGGACCACGTGAAAAACTTGGAGGAAGTATTCCTGCGACTGAGAAACTCCGGATTGAAGCTGAGCCCTAAGAAATGCCATCTGTTCCAAAAAGAAGTACGATACCTCGGCCACGTTGTCTCTGGGGAAGGAGTAGCAGTGGATGACCAGAAGATCAAGGCTGTTAAGGATTGACCCATCCCAAAAGACATTCACCAACTTCGAAGTTTCCTTGGTTTATGCACATACTATCGCCGATATGTGCTGGGATTCACCAACATCGCTAAACCACTGACCAGGCTCACGGAAGGCCAAACAAAGTTCCAGTGGTCCGAAGAATGTCAAGACCCATTCAGGAAGCTGAAAGGAGCTTTGATCAACGCACCTATACTGAGCTACCCCCTACCCAAAGTGAAATTCATTTTGGATATGGACGCCAGCAACGTGGGACTTGGAGCTGTCCTATCTCAGATCCAGGAGGGACAGGAGAAGGTCATTGGTTATTTCAGCCCGACGCTTAGCAAACCAGAGCGCAATTACTGTGTCACCAGGCGAGAGCTGTTAGCTGTTGTAAAGGGAGTGGAGCACTTCTACAAGTACGTGTATGGAAGAAGATTCCTGTTGAGAACTGACCATGCTGCTCTCAAATGGCTCTTACAGTTCAAAAATCCTGAGGGCCAAGTAGCACGTTGGATCGAGAGACTCCAAGAATTCGATTTCGAGATCGAACATCGAGCCGGAACTAGCCATAAGAATGCAGATGCCTTGTCGCGAAGACCATGTCCAGATGATTGCTCACATTGCCGACGAGCAGAAGAGAAAGAAGCAACACTTTGTAGAACCGCGGCAATGGATGGCAACTGGAATGACAGCAAGATCCAGAAAGACCAAGAGAAAGACCCCGACCTTGGCTTAGTCGTCAGCTGGAAGAAGGGCAATCGAAGACCATCATGGCAGGAAGTCGCAGGTTACTCGCCGGCTGTTAAGTCCTATTGGGCACAATGGAACTCTCTTATTCTGGACAATGGGATCCTGAAACGTGTGTTGGAGGCCGAGAGTGGTGGGGAAGACAGACGCCAAATAATTGTTCCCAGGAACAGAAGAGAGGAAGTGCTGCGGGAAATCCATGATGGAGTCGCTGGAGGACATCTGGGAGTGACGAAGACCCTGCAGAAAGTGAGGCAACGGTTTTACTGGGTCAATTGTCAAGGTGACGTCCAGGACTGGTGCAGAAAGTGCGCTGTATGCGCTGCTAGCAATGGACCTCGAATACGACCCAAGGCCCCAATGCGTCAGTACAACGTAGGCAGCCCGTTCGAGAGAATCGCCATTGACATCGCCGGCCCGTTTCCCGTATCCGACCACGGGAATAAATACATCCTTGTGGCAATGGACTACTTCAGTAAGTGGGCGGAAGCCTATGCCCTGCCCAACCAGGAAGCCATCACCGTCGCCGACGTCTTGGTGAAAGAGTGGATATGTCGATTCGGTATTCCAATGGAGCTGCACTCGGATCAAGGCAGAAATTTCGAATCCAACCTGTTCCAAGAAATATGTCTACTGCTGAACATCCGCAAGACAAGAACCACGGCCCTACATCCGCAGTCCGATGGAATGGTGGAATGGATGAACAGGACGATCAACCGCCACTTGTCCAAGGTTGTCTCTGACCATCAAAGAGACTGGGACCAGTATCTTCATTTGTTCCTGATGGCCTATCGATCCGCAGTACACGAGTCAACCGGTCAAACTCCTGCTAGTATTATAATGGGCCGAGAACTGCGACTGCCTTATGACCTGAAGTTTGGGATACCGCCAGGACAAGACACTGCGGGAGAGGACTACGTCAGCAAACTTCGGCAGAGAATGGACGACATCCACGAACGAGTCCGGTTGAACATCCAGAGTGCCAGCGATAAAATGAAAAAGACCTATGACATCAAGGCCGACGCTGGAGGATTTGAGGTTGATGACCTGGTTTGGCTGTACAACCCCAAACGTCGTCGTGGACTATCACCAAAGTTGCGGAACTCGTGGGAAGGCCCGTATAAAATCGTGAAAAGGATAAACGACCTTGTGTACCGAATCCGGAAGCCACCCCGAGGGAAACCAAGGGTCGTTCATTTCAACAGGTTGGCCCCTTACGCTGGAAACCATGACCAAGCTCGCACCCTCAGGCCACCGGAGGATGATATGACGTTCGAGAAATGTATGTCCTTGTATTCAAACGGGCAGAAAGTTCTACATGGGGTTACTAGAGAGGAGTCACGAGACCTTTTCTAGGTGCCTGCTGACTACGCACTAGCACACTGTGTGTCAGAAGATCTTCGAATGTCCAGGGGCATCGCCGTAGTGTTCTCCAAGAAATTTGGTCAACTCCAAACACTGCGGGAGCAGAATCCAGAAGTTGGTGGGGTGCTACAGTTGAAGAAAGGCCAGAGAAACATCTACCACCTGGTTACCAAGATGCATTTCCAAGATAAACCGTCCTATGAAGATGTCTGGAAGAGTCTCACCAAACTGAGAGATACTATGGTGGACCAGAATCTGGTGGATCTAGCAATTCCAAAATTGTCCTGTGGTATTGATGGGTTGGACTGGAGAGTCATAAGAAGTATGCTGGAGGCGATATTCAGATCCAGCGGCGTCAAGATTTTTGTTACTTCCATCGAACTTCACGGTGCAGATATGGGGAGTCATGCAGATATCGTCACACTCCAAGGATGACATTTTGGGACGAAATGTCTTTAAGAAGGGGGCAATGTAACGAACCTAGGCCGGACCTGTCGCCTCATTCATTGCCATCGACAACGATGATGTCATCCCCGGAGATATTCGAGAACAATCCAGTCGCGCCGCCGCGGATAACAAGGGTCAATATTGGAAGCAACTGGAACATGCTGGTTGCCAACCGCCAGAATTGGAAAAATCGAGAATTCTGTTACGGAGATAAATAGGCAGCACTCAAGAGGGCACGACAGTCTCAGCGAGCCGATAGGATCGAGCGATACAGTGGCGTAGTTGGCAACATAAATTAGTTGTAAATAAATTAGTAAAACCAAGTTAATTTTATTTACGTTACAATAAGAAGTAACCACCATCTGTTTGCCAACAGCTCCAATCCATCTCATCTTCAATAGAATATAATCAATATGAGGTGATTTTTGGGGGCTAATATTTCGATCATTTTTCACACGGTATTTTCGTACTTTTGCCTGCTGAACACAATTCTGAAATCCAAACCTGACGCTCCCAATTACATTCAGAGACAGTTCTTTCTCCTTTATTCGAGACAATAAATAAAATAGTCTTTAATTTGATACTTTCATTTTGAAGGATCAATGGGGTTTAAAGTTATGTTTGTATTCATAACCTCCATAAGTTGGAAGACACATCGTATTAGTGTCCAGAATCCTATGACTTTGAACGTTAAATTTGACTTAATTGCCGTTACTCACTTTTAAAGTGAAAAAAATACCTTTATTGACAGTGGAAAGGTCGTCGTATCTTCTAAAATAATTGGGAGCGCAAAGTTTGTGCTCAGTGGGAGATTGTGCACGTAGGTACCCCAAAATTAAACAAACTAACTACCATTCGAATACTAATTCCTTTAGCTATGCTCACCCATATTTGAATGGTTCCAGATAGAGGGCACCGTCACCCCCTCCTTAATCCCACTCAAAACACAGGCATCATCATCCCCACCACCTCAATCCTACCCCGAACCAAAAAGGTTTATCAACCCTAAAAATTCTAAAATCGATTCAGTATCAATCAAATTGTGTTCTTCAATTATATTATCGAATATGCCTTTCACAATATACTTGGATTCTTAAACAAAAGTTTGTTTTTATCCGCATAGAATAGGCGAAAATGTGATATGCCCACAGAACTCATAAATATATCTTATAGACTAGAAGGATTATCCAATATGGCGGACGAACAAAACATGCATTCTTTGCAACACTGTCCGTGTACCTTAAACAGTGACGGAGTAGAATGAATGGGGGTACCTTGAAGCAGGTAAATGGGTATCGTTATTAGAAAATTTGGCAAAATTTTACATCCAGAGATATTTTGATCAACTAGGAATTTTTCTACCAATAACGCAAGACCAGAAAAATGAGAAAATTGGTCTTTTATGAAAATAAAGGAATTTTATTCTGAAAAAAACCTGAGCACGTTCTGCAATCTTAATCTTTAGAACACAAACTCAAAGGGCATATGTTGTATTGCTCATAAATAGGGCATATAGTTGATTTTGTAAAACTATTTATTGATTTCAGCATCAATTACATTGTTAAATTATGAAAGTGAGAAAGATCAACTTAAATGGGACACACATCAATAAACGAAAATTTACAACAGATATTTTTTAATTTTTACTTGATTTGAGTTTTTATCATGTGTTTGTAAAACATTGGTGAATATTTACGTATATTTTGACTGCAATGAGCTATTTCATCAAAAAATTAAATTATTATTGACTAAAAACTTTGAAAAACTCAATTATTTCCTAATACCTGGAACGTAATTAATACTATAATTTACAAACTGGGGATGTGCGAAATAAATAAGATACTTTCATGATCTATTTATTTACAAAAAGTGGCTGGCCACCCCAGTGAACGAACAAGTTGATGGGTGAAAATATCCAAAATACAGTTGCAAGGTGGATCTATACAATAATCACAGTGGAAGAAGTAAAGTTAGCAAAATATGTAATGATGAAATTCCAATAACATTTCTACAGAAATCCCTACAAATCAAATCAAAGTATACTTTATTGTCTGAAGAATCTGGTTCTTATTGACAAAGCAAAGGAGATGAATAATACAAAATACAGATGAAAGATACAGCACAAGTTCACACATTAAAATATGAATAATAATAAATTAGTCTAAAAATGATTTTGAAAATTTGTAAAAAAAATTTTTAAGGTGTCAGCTATTGCTATGGATAAGTTTTTATAAAAAGTATAAATAAATAAATAAAACTGAATAATTTACAATGAGATCCTTAATAATACTTGTATACAATAAAATTAAAATAAAATAAGAGTGAGTCTTTTGCATATACATTGTCAATACATAAAAAATCACAGATGAATTAAATGAGCAGATCAGTCATTGGCCTAAATTTGGGGTTAAAAGTGAGTTATCATTGTAGAATTCTTGCAAGCTATAATAGGGTCTGCTAATGAGTATTTTTTTATAATTCTTTTAAAGCTTTCAAAATTAGTTTAGTATGGTTTGGTAAGTGATTGTACATCTTTACACCATTATAGCCTACGGAGTCCTTTATCAGGGGTGAAGAAGGTAAGGGTAGTATCAAGACGTTTCTGGATGCTTGTCGAGTGTAATGAAGCGAAGAAGAGCGTTTAAAATATGTTTTTTTACAAGTCATACAGTTTCAAATACAGAGCTACAACAGTGAATATATTTTTTTCTATAAACAGGTGCCTGCACGAGTCACGTGGTACTAATTTATAGACATATCTAATGGATCTCTTCTGAAATTTGAGTACAGAGTCCAGCATATTGGAATTACATACCCCCCAGAAAAATATAGCATATCTCAGGTGGGATTCTATTAAAGCATTGTACGGGACCCTGGCTGTGGCCGAACCGAGTTCTCAAGAGATGATTCTCACTGCACAACTCTCTGAGATTTTATTTTTTAATTGTTTAACATGTGTTTCAAACTTCAATTTGTTGTCAATGAAAAGTCCCAAAAACTTAGTGCAGTCTCTGTTTTCAATGATTTCATTATCTAGAAGCATATCTTCAAGATTACATTTGAAAGCTACTGAATTTGTTTTTCTTATATTAAATCGCACCAACATAAGATTTTATAATATTTATAAAAAATAATTTTGCTCCCTCTGTGTACTCTGTAATGAAATCAATTATTGATTATTGAACAATATCAATTTGTTAAAAGTCTGCCTAATTCGACTACCTACTAAAACTTCTGTTTGTTTTTTGCTTAAATTGAAGAATCTGATTTTCAAGATCATAAACACATGGTCTTTATGCGTAAGTAAACATGATTTGTGTTGAACTCATATTCAAAAAAATGATTTTCCAGTGATGGGAATATATTGATATAGCCAGTTTCTCTTGGTACTTCATTATTTGTCACAAAGAGTAATCTGCGAACATAAACCTCACACTTCATACAGATTACCACCAGTCCTTCAGATGGCCATAGAAGACCAGTAGATACTGAACTTCTGCCTTTTCTCCTGATCAAATCGAGTGTTAATGTTTCAGAGGACTTAGTAACATCTTGAATAGCTGATAAACATTCGGAACACTTCAGTCTTTTTCTTACCATACGAATGACATAGCCACAAATATAGGTGACTACATTTTCACTATATTCTGATGAAGATGGTGAGTATACCATTTCATAATCATGGTCTTCATATTCCGGTACAATGTCTATGTTATATTTTCGAGCCATGGAAAAATCAAAACTCACAGGGAAGAGACCTTGTAATAACGATGCTCTATTAGAAATGAACAGATTAGGGCGAACTAACTAAAAAGCAAAAAATAAAATAACTAATAAGAAACCTTTTTAAAGAGAAGATTTCATTTAAGCCGTGTACTAAAACGTATAAAATAAGTTCAAGTCATCGCTAACAATTATTTAATTATTTTTTGTTGAATTATTTGGTTTCAAAAAGCTTGTCGCGCGAATTGTAATGAAATTAATACTTCGACAAGTTGTTACTTACCAACAAATCATTGTTCAATGAAATCAATGGGTACCTACTTTTATGAATACTTTGTAAAAATTAAATACTTTGACAAGTTCTTACTTACAATCACTGCCCAATCAAATTAATTGTTACCAACTTTTATGACCATTTCGCACGACAAGGGCTTTGAAAACGAATAATTCAACAAAAAATAATTAAATCATTGTCAGCGATGACTTAAACTTATTTTATACGTTTTAGTACATAGCTTAAATAAAAGCTAGTCTTCAAAAAGGTTTTTTATTAGTTATTCACTTCAAGATCATATTTTTTTTTCATGTTACAGATGAAGATACCATTATAAACAACTCACCTGGCACTACAAAAAAATCTCTATGTGGTCTTGACTATTGGGAAGGAAATCGACCGATGAGGGCACCACCGTTTTCTACAAATGGCGGCATTGAACAGGCTTCAGTAATATTTGAATTTTGTGTTTACATTTTTATTCGTGCGTTTAATAACATTTAGAACTCTTTAGTGAAGTGGTGGATAATATATTGTGACTGAGAAACGTTTAATAGATATCTATTTGTGCGATTGAAGACGTGACAATACCTTTATTTGTTGAAATATTCAATTTTACTAACCTGTTCATTTTGGGTTTTAGATTTGTTCTGAAGTTTTGGTGAATTGACTTCGATATTCATTTTCTTTCGAGTTTTACAGGTATTTAACTGATCAATTACAATCTTATTTACTGATATTATATATTTTTGGAACGTAGTTCCTTATCGCGCGTTGCGAAAGAGGGATAGACGGAATAAATTAAGACCAAAAGTTGTAACGATACTTTCGCTATGGCGTGCGCGTGTTTCTCTGATTCTCTCTCTCTCTCTCTCATAGAAAGCAAGCCAGTTATTTTCGTTTCGTCTTTCTATTTCACATTGAACAGTGTGGTGTCGCGACGATTATTTTTGGAACGTAGTTCCTTATCGCGCGTTGCGAAAGATGGCTAGACGGAATAAATTAAGACCAAAAGTTGTAACGAGACTTTCGCTATGGTTGTAAGCCGTGCGCCGTGCGCGTGTTTCTCTGTCTGTCTCTCTCTCTCATAGAGCAGTTTAGGAGCAATAATTACTACACTTTATTGAATCTGCAATACAAACTTGAATAATCTGCAATACAAACTTAATTGGCAATCAGAAATACTGCCCTAAAATTAAAATACAAATTTATAATGCTAATTCATGGATAAATATATGAAAGAAATCACTAAATATGGGTTTTGATAAATTGACTACAGCACATACTATTATGAAAATGTTATCAATTTGAGGTATCAAAGAATATGGTAATGGTTTGCCGAAAATCTCAAAAGTTTTTATTCGCTGATTGACTCTTTCAATGTGAACTATTGCCCTTGCAATTTTGGCGTTTAATAAAGCTTCTTCTTTGGAAAATTGTGATTTATTCTTTAGAAAAGGTGGCTGAATGATCCTTATGCCATATTCATCTGTAATATCTGATATTATAAAACCTTTGTCTACCATTAAGTGATCTTTAAAAGCTTCCAACTTCTCAACTATTCCACTTTGTGTAAATATTTCCTTATCAGAACTCCTTCCACCATAAGCTTTACTAATATATGTAATGAGACCACCAGGAGTGACTGCTGTCATGATTTTGATAGTATGCCTCTTTTTATATTGAGAATAAGTTCTCATTCTACAACACAAACATTTACTCTGTTCAACTGGCATCTCGGTACAGTCAATAACTGCTCTGACATTCTGAAAAGGAGCGAAACATATTCGCATATTTTCTGATATCTCATCCTCAGTTGGCCAAGTACTTGTTGTTTTCAAAATTGTTGCCAATATTATCAACGTTTCATGGAATACAATTCTACATATTGGCTTACTTATGTTGAAAAGAACTGATAGGACAACATACCTCAAACCTGTTTTAAATTTAATGAACGTAAAAATGATGGATTCTCCTAATGAAAGTTTATGCTTATCGGATCGGTTCCTGAAAATCTCACTGCTCAATTCTACAATGATTTCGAGAAGTTCAAAAGATGGTAAACCAGTCATTGTACTCAGTTGGGCACTTGTAGTCATGATATTAGTGATGGAATTCACCAAGTCTCCACTCTTCACTTGAACGCCTTTCTCATTTCTTGAAACTTTTGTCCCTCGAATATAAAGTTCAAGCAAAGCTTCAGCAGCTGTTGTTTTATCTGAAGTGAATAATTTCATTATAATTTTTTCAGTAGTAGTAAAGCGAATTATTTGTGATTGGTAATAATTACTACTCTACATTGAGTCTTGTAGATTTAATTGAGAGAACTCCAAAGCACTAATCTACTAGCATTTAGAAAATTGCATATGTATTGTCTGCACTTCAGATTGAAATATACTTGTATTTAAACTAATCCTACCTTCTCTGTAAACTTCATTCACAAGTGTTGTGGCACTTCCTTTCGTAATATCTGAAGTTTCTATACTTGAACGAGGACTATCAGTTCTCTCCTGTGCTGGTCTTCTTTTTGGAGATATACGCTTCGATCCCTTCTTCTCGTTTGGCAAATTTGAACTGGGAACCGCTCTTCTTATCAGCCTAGGCTTTTGCGTTGCACAATCTGAAATCATCAGTACCTTAATTTAATTCCTATATGAAGGTAAAAAAACAAAATAAGATTCCTCTAGGTGACTGCCATCAATTATATTCCTAGTATACAATGAAAAACTAGACCAGTCTACAAAAAAAAGACGCACTAGTTCAGACATTGACAGAAGTTACAAGATAAGTGGTGAAAAAATTACATTTTACAAAACTATGTTATTCTTATCATACTACTTGTGTCTGTTGTTAAAAATTGAATAAAATTCACCTTGAAATGAATATATAGGCATACTGGCATACTGTCTTTGGTATAAAAAAATTCCAATTTGTTGTTAGCTAGTATTTACACAGCAAATCGTGAAAATAACACAACAGTCATATGGCGGCAATATAAACAAGCCTGGTCTTGACAGTTCAGTTCATCTCCGACAGGGGTCGTATCAGGATGATTAATTCTTCAATACTTATATTAAGATATTAGTAGTGCAGCTACCTTCGTACGGGCGCAAACCTCACAATTTTGCCGCTAGAGGCGCTACTTTTAACATCGCGTATAGCGCTCGATGATGGAGACGTGTACGAGGGTCTACGTTGGGTTGGCTCATGATTTTCAGAATCTAACTTAACATAAGATATACGAGGGTGGCCCTCAATATACGAGGGTCTAACCTAACGTAAAATATACGAGGGTCTAACCTAACCTATGAACCATTAGCTTTTGAATTTGGCGCCTAACCTCACCTGTCATTGGAAAAAAACATTGTCGTCTGTCTTTGGAGAGAAAAAAACACGGTCGTCTGTCATTGGAGAGAAAAAAACATGGCCGCCTGTCATTAGAGATAAAAAAACATGGCTGCCGCTAAGAGAAAAAAAAACATTGGTCGTCTGTCATTGGAGAGAAAAAAACATGGCCGCCTGTCATTGGAAAAAAACATGCTGCCGCTAAGAGAAAAAAACGTGGTCGTCTGTCATTGGAGAGAAAAACACATGGTTGACTGTCATTGGAAAAAAACATGGTCGCCTGTCATTGGAAAAAAATATGGCAAAATTTACGAATTCACATGCATTTTGTATACAGGATGGACCATGAAAGTCAATGTCTCCGATTCGGCTAATTTGAATCAATGTACTCGAGACATTTTGGCAAATAAAAAACTATTTAACAAAAAAAAAATTGATTTGAACTCCAGCATACCGAGTGAGGTATCAAATTGAAGGACAGCACCCATAGATTGTAAATGCATCACTTTTCACCCTCCAACTTTACGTAGAACAATGAATTTGAATGCTTTAAATTACATGAAATAACAAAACCAATGCTTAATTCGTATCGGCCGCATCGAGCAGATGACGAAATTGTATTCTCCCATATTCATGAAGTGTGTTTATTCATAAATGCTTTGTCAGCGAAAACTCGGGGTCAATGTCCTGATAATGAGGCCAAACTCAGCAGAAAGCCAATAATAATTACCGGAAATTAATATCCATTATTGGAATTATTGCATTCTCGCATATTCATAAAGTATGTTGCAATGATAATGCGGCCTGGTCACATATGCCCGATACAATTGGAGGGGCAGCGTGAAATTAATGGAAAGCGTCGACGAGCGACCGTTCAAGGTTAATATCATAGACATGACTGAACCATTTCTACCTGGGGTAGGATATAAATAACCAAAAATCAATTTATTATAATTTATTCAAGAAGTAATAATATTAATTTTGTGAACTAACATATCCAAAATACTGTTTGGGAATCTGGCGGCTGCTACATGAAGCATGGCAGACGAATTTTCAGCTCGAAACAAACTTAATATTTTCCAGGTAATTTTGCCATACATCTAACAATTCCCAAGGTCCAGCGTGTTTCGTCAGATAGTCCTGATGAGGAATAGCCTTCAATTCTGCATCACGTAGAAAGCGTATGCATGATGTCCTCAATTGAACTGATTATAATACTGATAGCGATCGTTGTTTTATGTAATTTCAACGTTTCTACCAAAATATCGCACAAGTTCCAATGGCAGTTTGAGGTTGTCAAAGCTATCGAAATAAGTTACAGTGTTGCCTTTTTTTATGTAAGCTACCCAATGTGTACCGGCGTTTTTCCTAGAGGCCAAATTTAGAACAGCTCATTCATTTTGTAGAGGAGGTCGCTGAGGTAGTGAATTTCGCAAAAAGACTCCTCAAAAATGAAGGAATAATTGACGAGCGAATTTTTCTATATCCGAGTCGTACAACGCTCTATTGGGCAGCTTCAATAGGAGTTTTTTTTGTTTCTTCAAATAGAGACCACGTACTCCTTGACATCGCAGTTGTTGTTTTTTCAAGAACAATCCATAACCTCGGGGGTCTTGCGTAAATACAGACCGGATCCCAAATGTTCTATAGCTTTATTATGGCGTTGATCTTCCAAGAGTTTCTTTTTCGCATTTTTTGCGTCTATAACAGTCTTGGCTACAGCGCTTGCGATCCCCACCGACGTACCCAAGGCTGAAAGTCCCGCAAATAGAAGGAAACCTCCGGATTTTGATAGGAAAGGGATAACTCTCGGCTGTCGTATTTTCTTTCATCCTCCCGCTTGTTGAACGACCATTTTTGCCGTTCAAATAAATAATAATAATAAAAATCAAATACACAGAGTGATTCAAATGACCATGAAATACATAAATTCATATACATTTTGTATACAGGGTGTACCAAAAAAGTCAATGTATTCGTTTAGGCTGACTTTCAACGAGCTAACGTGATTCGATGTACTTTACCATTTAGGCACTTGAAAAACGATTTAAAAAATGAAAATTTCACAATCACAATAATCTATTAGCTGTAAACAATTATCGAGGTCCATCTCACGAAAGTTGTAACATTAGCTATCAAGATAGCCATATTGTTCCGGTTATTCTCCATAATCTCAGTGGTTACGACGCACACTTCATTACAGACATTGCTACCCGAATGAAAGGCACAATTGATTTACTACCAGTGACCAAATAAAAATATATATCCTTCACCAAACATATCGATGACTGCCCCATTCAGTTCCGTTTCATAGATAGCTTCCGCTTCCTGAACTCGCCGTTGGATGAGTTAGCATGATACTTAGATGTTTAAAATTAATTCCAAGAAAGGTTCCATTTATTGTTCCTTTGAACGTTTCAAGAAACTGTACTGCCTCCTATCGAAGCGTTCTTCAATAATCCCTGCCCAGGAAGGCTATATCTGAGAGCTAAACTTGTATAGGGAAAATTGGGCTGTACCAACTTGGGAGAGTACATCGATAAGTATATGGAGACGGACGTGCGCCTTTTCGCTGATGTTTTTGAGCAGTTCAGAAGAAGCTCCCACAAGACTTATGGCCTCGACCCAGCTCACTACTTCACTTCACCAGGTTTTACGTGGAACGCTATGCTGAAACATACCGGGCAGGAATTAGAGTTACCAACTGATCCTGATTTGTTTTTATTCGTTGAGAAGGGAATCCGAGGTGGACTTAGTCAAGTTTACTCGAAGAGACGTGCTCATGCCAACAACAAGTATATGCCAAACATATGATTCAACAGAACCAAACAGCTATCTAATGTATTTTGATATCAATAATCAATACGGTTGGGCAATGAGACAATATCTACATTTTGGAGGTTTCGAGTGAACTGATCCCAACATTGATGTCACCTCTATACCTGATTATGCCGATGAAGGTTACATACTCGAAGTCAATTTAGAATATTCTCAAAATCTCCATGATTGCCATAATGATATGCCGTTGTGTGCTGTAACGATATATCTGTTACATTCCTTATTGATATGCTCAGAGATATAAAATAATTAAGAGAAGCTCAAGTTATCTTATTAACTCCAATCTGAGAATCACTATTGAAAATCTTAGCGCCATCTAACGGTGAACGGTCATGGAGTTGAGAAGAAGACGAGCGCGAAACATTTTGACACTACGGTTTTTGCTATGAAAGGAATGACGAGTCATTCTCGGGCCCCTTAGCGATCGAGCTTCGATTGGGAGATGGTGGTTCTGAAACTTGTCAGTCATTATGTAGAGAAATATAATTTTATTCATGTTGAAATAACTAATGAATTAGATCAACTTCCTTTCTTCTGCGAAAGTGATTTCAAATCAGTGATGTAAAGGGGTTTCTCCCCCTATTATCAAACTTTGGCGCTTTTCACTATTCTCGGTTTTCCTCGGGCGCCACCTTTTGGTTTATAGTGGAAAAGGCCACTTTTGCTCCGGGCAGTCTCAGTGAAGAAAGACACTCCTGGGGTCAATATAGCCGTGACACTGTAACAGGGCCAGCAAGGCAGGCTTTAATTGCCTTCAACTGGGTTTCGAACCTGGGTGGCGACTGCGCACTAGATGTTAAAATTCTACTCGAAATAGTCAATGAAAGAATACTAAGAACAGGATAAACAGGTATATTAAAAATAATGAAATACAGTAAGGGCGGCTGACGGCGGCATCAAGTAATCACAACAAATAAACACATGGCAAGCACTATATACAGAGAAAGCGAGGAGGGTGTTTTCAAGCAAGCGGGGTAAACTTAGCAACCAAAAGATCTTGCGGTGGGGGCGGGGTATCGTACGGACTCGTATGCAGAAATTACCAGCACAGCATTGAAATGAATATGTGCCTCTTACGATCATGCGCACATCGCATCTGTCGTTCTTACAAACATTTCCCGATATACAATAATTACCCAAACTCCGATCCTACTCCTTCGGCAAAGCTCGGGACGGTCGTGGACTGCTTCGGTCTTTGGCTCTCACTCTGGATACTAGTCGGACGCGTGACTGCTTCTGCTGGGCTTGGCAAGCTACTACTTCTTAGAAATATGTCGAAACGGAACTACAGCCGGCTTCCGCCTCTTTTCCGAATACCTCTCGACCGACTTATAACAAGTAGAGTTTTTAGGACATATTATAACAACAGAAGGAATAAAACCCAATCAGAAAAAATTGAATGCCATCGCAAATTTTCCTCTACCTAAGACCCACAAAGACATAAAAAGTTTTCTAGGTATGGTAGGGTTTTATAGAAAATTCATAGACAACTTAGCCAAAATTACGAAACCAATGACACTTTGTTTACGAAAAGGACGGAAAGTAGAACACACTCCTGAATTTTTACAAGCCTTCAATTTATGTAAACAACTTCTTTGTAACGATCCTATTCTCAAATATCCTGACTTCCATAAAACTTTTACAGTGACTTCAGATGCATCAAATTATGCCATTGGCGCAGTACTCTGCCAAGATAATAAACCAGTCTGCTTTGCAAGTAGAACTCTTAACCCAAATGAAATCAATTACTCTGCTATTGAGAAGGAACTTTTATCAATAATTTGGGCCGTGAAATATTTTCGGCCTTACTTATTTGGCAGACACTTTAAAATACGCACGGATCATAAACCTCTCAAATGGCTTCACAGCTTGAAGGACCCAAGTTCAAAACTCGTTAGGTGGAAATTGTTACTATCCGAATTTGATTACGAAATTGATTACATCAAGGGTAGAGAAAATGTTGTAGCTGACGCACTCTCTAGAAACCCGCCTGACAATACTTCCATAATTAACGAAACCGGAGATATTGACGACACAATACAAGACTTCATAAAAGAATCAGAAAATTATGCCACAACAACAATTCATACAGCACAGGAAATGCCAGTTTTGACTTTCCCCTATTCTGATAAACCTTTGAATTATCATAAAAAACAAATGATGATCAAAATTGTAGACTCGAATGAGGCAATACTTTGCCATCATGAAAACATTTTCGGAAACCAAAGATTTTATATAAGCTTGCGACAACGCCATATAGATGATGATCTTGAGGAATTCATAGCTAACCTCACAATTAATCAAACTTACTTTTTATATTTCATGAACAAAGATCATGAAAAGCTTTTTATTCTTCTATTCAAGAAAAAATTATTCGGATCTCTTCAAAATTGATCATTTGCTCAACAAAACTCACGGATGTGAAAGAAAATGAAAGACTGGATAAAATACATTATCATCACGTGTACAAAACAGGAGGGGTATTACCACTACAATTGAATCATTGAAAAAAAATTATTGTTGGCCAAACTTGGTTAAAGACGTGACTAATTATATAAATGACTGTAATATCTGCCAAAAGGCTAAATACGAAAGAACACCTAATACTTTCACTTTTCAAGCTATACCGGTTGGAAAGAAACCTTTCGAACGCGTGCATATTGATAGTTTATCAATTGCTAAAGAAGAATTTCTAACAATTATTGACACATTTTCAAAGTTTGCCCAAACATATCCCATTGCTGGAATAAACGCAATTAGTATTTTAGATGGACATTTGACATTCATTTCCCACTACGGAATTCCGCAAACTATTATCTGTGATGGAGGGTCCGAATTTTATAACGACAACTTCAAAGATTTCTGTAAAACACACAAAATTTTGATTCACTTTACGACCCCCAAGAACCCTAACTCTAATAGTTACATAGAAAGATTCCACTCTACAATTCTCGAACTCATTAGATCCCAAACACATCAGAATCCCTCAGAACCTTTGAATACTTTAATGAAATATGCATTATTACATTACAATAATTCCATTCATTCAGCCACAGATCACACACCATTCGAAGTGGTATCTGGTAACTTTTCTTCCAAAGATCCTTTTGACATCGTTGAAAAAGATGTGGTCACTAAGTATGTCCAAGACCACAAAGAACATCTGCAAAGGATATATCCAGAATTAAGTAAACAAATGGATAAGACAAAAACCAAACAACTTGAAAAAATCAATAAAACTAGGACAGATCCCCCTCTTCTGACAGATAAAGACCAACTTTATCATAAAGAAAATCCTAGGGATAAACTAGCCGCACGTTTCACCCAAGTTAAAGCTGTAGCACAAACGACAAATAAAATTCGAACTGAAACTTCGAAATACTCTAAACATAACCTAAAGAAACGCAAAAAAAACTAATACTGTTTTTTTTGTTGCAGATGAGAATTCGGCTGCTTTTCTCATCCTTCTATTTTATTCATATTTATGCCTCTATTCAACGCTTATCTAACCCAATTATGCCTATATTACTCAAACCAAGTAGAATTATATCCAGTAAACATACATTTGTTAGCTATCTAAACATAAGTGATCTTTTCCACATCTATTCTAAATTTGAAAATCAATTACTTCTGCTCAAAAAGATAACCTCTGCTGACGGCATACTTTTTCAACAAGCTGATATGCTCTCTTTTCAATCTAAACATCTTCTGAAAATTATTCAACCTCACAGCATTCATAAACAAGGACTGTTCAATATTGTTGGTAAAATTAATAAATGGCTGTTTGGAACATTGGACAGTGATGACGGTGAAAGAATCAACACTATCCTTTCTCACTTAGGAACCATTGATCACATGATGCATGAAAAAATTAATGATGAGATAACTCTTACTCAACAATTCTTGAATTCAACCAATCATACTCTTTTTGCAATTCAACATAATTTACAAATACTCTCCTCTTCTATAAACTGTATTTCTGTCGAAATTGACATACAAAGCCATCTGATCTTATTGATTAATTCGATCACTTCTTTTAATAACCAACTGAACCAAATCGTAAATGCTGTAACTTTTGCAAATTTTAACAAGGTTCACCCTACATTTTTGTCTCTTGATAACTTATACTCTCTCATTACACAAATGAAATTATTATATCCAAATAATCAAATTGCAAAATTTTCTACCCAATATAGTTTTTATACCTTTCTTGGTATTCAACTGTTGTTCACTGAAGAGAGAATTGTTTTCTTAATACATTTTCCCATTTTGAAACCATTTGAATTACATACTTACTTTATCTATCCTATTCCTATCAGTAACCAGATTATTTTACCTTATCCTCAATGAGAAACTTGGCATATACCAGTTCCAAGATGACTTATGTGAATCTTTGGAGGATATCTACTTCTGCCACAACCACTTGCAAATGGACAACAACTGCATCATTGACATTTTAATGAACAATACTGCCAATACTTGTTCATTATTTCCTGTCAACTACAAGAACCCACTAGCACATCAGATAACACCAGAAGCTGTTCTTTTTACAACTCCGGTGACTACACGGATTACAGAGGGCTGCTCTATTCAAACTCACCATGAGCTAACTCCTGGCAGCTATCTACTCATCATACCACCCAAGTGTTATTTCCTAATTGGACAAGAGAAATTTCTTCATGGAAATGATGCATTATCTCCAGTTACATTACTGTATCTACCTTTACTCAATATGTCCACATTACTGGCGCAACCTGCTACCATCCATCTACGTAGTCTTGATTTGGACGAAATCACACATCTAACTTCCACATTTAATCCCAGCAGCCGTTCCGCCTACCACAGGATCCTGATATGGACTCCACAGGAATACCATTATGGCTCCTTATACTCATTGGCACTGCTGTCTGCCTCTTTTTCTGCTGTGGTGTAAAATTTGTTACCCCTATACATTGGCGCAACATTGTCGTGCCCAGAGATGTTCATCACCTGTAGCAATGGAAGATCTTTCTCAGACTAGCCACCCATGCCCACCCTAGTCTTCGATCTTCGAGGGGAGGAGTTACATATGCAGAACCGTCCTGAAGCCGGCCCACATATTCACACCGATGGATATCCCTTGCTGACGCTACAAGATATCCACACCGTCTTTTATCTCTCTACCGATAATTATCTCTGAACAGCTTGCTATTTCCCGTACTCCGAATTTGTATTACTATGCAATATACCATACTTTATCTTTTATACCGAATGTCTAGGAATTGTTAATTTTTCATTTTTATTCAGTAAGTCTTTGTTCCCAAAGTGTATAAAACCTGATGTAACCATTATTCAGAAGTTCAGTCATAATAAAGTTTTCTTCACGCTTGTCACCAGCTTTGCTTCATTACGAACCTAGAGTGGTTCAAGAAGGAGATAAATTACGTTATTATTGTTCTCACAAAATCGAGTAGTGCCTTCCGAACCAAAGGCTGCGAGGGCACTATCGTAATTACGGTCGTGGACTGCTTCGGTCTTTGGCTCTCACTCTGGATACTAGTCGGACGCGTGACTGCTTCTGTTGGGCTTGGCAAGCTACTACTTCTTAGAAATATGTCGAAACGGAACTACAGCCGGCTTCCCCCTCTTTTCCGAATACCTCTCGACCGACTTATATGCGCGCGCCGTTTTGTGGACTCGATTTCGATACAAAGTATACTTTCACAGAATAATTACCCAGCTCGTAAAATCCTTCGTGCTGTGACGTCAGCTCGGTGCGTACGTCTCTGTCTCGACTCAACTGTACTGGGTGGTTTCTATCGTGACGTCAGCTCGGTAGCGTGTGCTCTTGGCTCGACTGGACTGCTGTCTCGGGCTTCTATCGGAGGACTCAAATCTCTCGTCGGCGTTTGAATATAGCCAGCTTGCTCGCTAAAAATGTGTTCTCGAGAGTCGATAGCCGGCGCAGGTTATATTCGTGCGTGCTATTTTAGCTACGCCTGGCGTTATTTTCCCGGAAGGCGTTTAGTCTGTTCATTAGGATATATGTAATCCACGGATTTATCACGAACACGAATGGTATCTCTAGACCTATTATTACTGTCAAGCGGGGTTTAATTCCTTACAGGGAGCTTTTGGCTGATAAATATAGCGGGAAAATAGTAACTTCGTTACAGTGAGTTCAGTGTGATATCAAGGTATGTAAGACTGATTTTTTGGCCATTTTTTAATATGTCACGTTCAGATATTTTCTAACGAGAACGTGAAATATTTCTTCAGAAAGTATTGATATTTCGACTCATCTATCTACATTGTTCAGTAAACAGCGATTAGATTTATTTAGGTCAATCCGATAATTGATTACAGTGCCCTACCCTATTTATTTTTCCAAATGAGTTCAGGTCCAGGTCCATGAATATCACATGTAACATATCGAATTGAATCAAGATATCAGTGTTCAGTCTCATCTGATTTGATTGGTTTCTCTGACGAAGTTTCATTGGGGTTTGAAGAGCGTTTATCAAATATATGGTATTTGGTATTTGGATATATTTTTGGTATCAATCACAGAAAGTATGATATAATTGAATATTATATATTTTTCATGGTCTTTTGGATATACCTTTGGTATGGTTTCTGATTTGGTGATAATTATCGCAGAGCTGTGATTTTGCTTCTGACCTAGGTGAAGCGATCATATATATATATATATATATATATATATATATATATATATATATATATATATATATATATATATATACAATACAAATTTAGTATTCATCACTGAAACTCTTGTACAGAACATAAAATACATTACATACAAAGCTTATCGGACTAGTCAAAATCAGAAAATGGCACAACTTTAAAATTTAAAATTAGTGTATAATATACAATACATACAAAAGATATATAAAAATACATTATAATACAACTATATGAAGTCACATTTTAAAAATTCGTCTGTGGAGTAAAATGGGTTGTTCAGAAGATATTCATTTAATTTTTTTTTTATTTTCACTTTCTACATTTACAAATTTGTTGTAGAATTTTATTTGTTGGTAAATATAAGAGTCTTGACCAATCGTGAGTCTGGAATATGTCTGATGAAACTGTTTGCTGCTGCGTGTGTCATGATTATGAAAGTCATTTTTTCTCATTATGTTATTGTTAGTTATATTCACGATAAGAAGATATATATAGAGTGATGGCAATGTCATGATTTCCAATTCAATAAATAATTTCTTACAAGACTCACGAGGATGTACACCCCTCATGCATCGTGAAATCCTTTTCTGAAGTGTAAATTCTTTACGAAATGGGCTGATGCCCCAAAATATAAGGCCATAGGAAAGTATAGACTGGACCAGACCAAAATATGCAATCCTTAGAACATTTATTGAGACAGTGTTTTTTAATTGTCTGATAAGAAAACATGTAGAGCTCAATTTAGATACAATGTTGTCAATGTGTTTTTCCCATATCATTTTCTTATCAAGAGTGATTCCCAAGAATTTAGTAGAGTTAACTTCTTCTATTGAGTGTCCATTCAATCTCACCAAATTATTATAATTTTGGTATGAGTTTTTTGTAGCGAAAGACATGAATACAGTTTTACTGTTATTGATTATAAGGCCATTGCTCTGACAATACTGATGAAATTCCTCTACACTCGAATTTGCTTTAGAGACAGAGTCCTGAGATTCTCCATTGACACAAAAATTTGTGTCATCTGCATATGCTACTACAAGATTGGGAGTCTTACAGGTTTTCTCTATATCATTCATAAATAATATAAAGAGTAAGGGTCCTAGAAAGATCCCTGAGGCACTCCAACTCTCACATGAGCTTCATCCGATTTTAGGTGATTGATTACTACTATTTGTTTTCTCTCATTTAAATATGATTCAATCCATCTGTTGGCATTCCCTCGTATTCCTAATCTGTGAAGTTTTTCAAGTAAGAGTGTGTGATCAATGGTATCGAAAGCCCTACTGAGGTCGAAAAATATAGTTATCGGTGATGTCTTTTTGTTCAGTGAATCATATATAAATGAGGACAACTCACTAATCGCCGATGTTGTCGACTTTTTCTTTCTGAAGCCATGTTGGTTAGAAGAAATGAGATTGAATGTTTCTAAAAAATTTACTGCCCTTTCATTAAAGCATGTTTCAAATAACTTTGAAAACTGACTCTGCAAACATATATTTCTGTAGTTTGCAATTTCATTTCTAGGTCCCTTATTCTTATATACTGGTATTGACTTTGATAGTTTTATACTATTTGGGTATTCTCCTTCAATGAATGATATGTTTATAAGATAGGATAGCTGTATGTTCACAATCTCTGAAACTGCTTGTAAAATGCGACCACCGACCTCATCAATACCTGCTGCAGGTTTGGAAGATGTTTTCTGAATCAGTGTTACTATTTCCTCAGGTGTCGTGGGATATAGAAATAATGTTTTTACCTTGTAATCTGTGAGCTTCAAATTTACATAGTTTGGGCTAGCACAATCAATATTCATGAAATGGTCACTAAAAGCATTAACAATTTCATCAGTACTATGTATGCTATGTCCATTATGTAGGATGATTTCATTTGGAATTTCATTGTTTTTGTGATTTTTTCCTCTCATTCTCCAATGATTTTCCATGATTCTTTCGACATGTTTTTAGCATGAATTAATCTGTTGTCATTATATGTTTTTTTGGGTTGCTTTACTTTTTTAATATAAATTTTTTATTTAAACTTATATATCTAGTTTTTATTATTTCATTTCCTGATGATTTACAATTTTTCAACAATCCACATAAGGTACTATGCATCAGCTTCAATTCTTGAGTATACCAAGAATTTTTCATGTTTGCTCTGATTTTTTTCTGTTTATATGGGAATGCATTGAAGAAATGATAGAGGAAAGTGTTATAGAAAGCGTCAAATTTATCATTGAATTGTTGGGCCTTGTACATTTCCGCCCACTGTTCATTTTTTAGGAAATGGATGAACGTAAGGAGATTACTTTCAGAGAAATCTCTCTCGATAATAATTTTTCCAGTTTCATTTTTTTCTTCTATATCTAACTGCTGAGAACTAATCTGAAATGTGTGATCAGATAGGTGAGTATCTTGTACAATTGTATGTTTTGCTGTCAAATTTGTAAATATGATATCAATAAGAGTACTTGAAGTAGTTGTGGTACGAGTGGGCTCTGTCACTAGATTAGTCATATTGAATTCATGAAAAAAATTTGAAATTTGTCGGGTTGTGTTATTATCCATTAATAAATTGATGTTTATATCACCACATACGATATAGTAGCAATTTGTTTTGTAGATTTCATTTATTAACTCATATAGTAGTTTTAGGAAAATATCTATATCACCTTGAGGGGACAGTAGATACTGACAACAATAATTTATCATCAGTTGGAAGTTCTAATACCTACTGATGCTTCAAAGTCTTCTCTATATTATATAGAAATGTCCATGATTTCATGTCTACATGATTTTTTGCAAATATACATTCACTCCACATTTGGGAATTTTTTCTACAATTTATTTATTAACGAGTAATTTTGTATGACTAATTCCTTAATCTCGTGGCTTTTCAGCCAGTGTTCTGTAAAACAGCATATATCAATCTTAAACTGGTTGAGAATTGAATTCTAATTGAGATATTTTTTGCCTATGCTTGGAACATTGAAATTCATGACAACAAAAGAATTTTTTCTTTTAGATGGAATTATTATTTGTTTTGTTTTGTTTTCTCTAAAAAAAAATCTGGTCTGGTCAAGTCATGATTGTTGTCAATAACATTTCTAGTGTGAGTGTTTCTGATAATGTAGATTAAAATCAAACCTTCTGAAAAACACACCTCCTGGCCAAAATGTTTCTTATAAAGATCTTCCTTATATTTAAAATCTGCTGCAACCATATACGATTTCTTGTCCCTGGTTCTTAAGATCTTTCACAATAAGACTTTCACTTTCCTTCCCGATTTTTCTTCAAAATAGTTTGTATATCATCCTCCGTAACATCTGTTGATACTTTGTGTAGGTATAACCATACTTTTGGAAGCAACTCCCTTAAAATGTTCTGCTTCATCATCAAGTTGGCCGACATTCATTCTTTTTTTCCTCGAAATTGTTTTCCATTCCCTTTGTTCAGGATTTCTTGAATCCGAAATGTCATTACCCCTTTTCTGGTTACCATCAAGTTCTATATATTTTCTGCACGTTTGATTTGTTTTTGCTTGGTGATTTGCATATGATATTTGATTATCCGAGATTGCTGGAGAATCAGTAGTTTTTGGATCACTGGCAACACTGTTAGCATTGTTTACATTTGAGGTGGTTGCTTGTTGCTCTGAAATGTTTTTTGTCGTGCACGTTTTTTTTGTTGGTTGTTTGTGGCACTTTCTCAAGATCGGTAGCGTTTTTTCCACTCATAGTTTTTTCATTTTGAACTGTGGTTTTATTGTAGATACTTGCTTTTTCTTCAAGGAAAGTTATTTTCTCTTCCAGTAGTAAAATCAAACTCTCCTTGCTTTTGATAATGGCTTCTTTGTCCTTGATGATTTGACGAAGTAGGTTATTTTTTTCTTTAAAATATATCTCCTCACTTTGAAATATGTCTGAGCATTCATTTCTCAAGTCGATATCGTGTCTACACTCTGGATTTCTTTGTTCGTTTGATTGCCTCATGCATCCAGGGTGGAAGATTTCACCACACTTCACACATTTTACTTTGTTCCCAACTTTTTTTGAGCAATGTTTGCATTTATAATTATCGTTTTCTTTGGACTGACTTTGCGCGTGACTTAGCTCGTCTACCATCTTGTTTCACATATATATATATATATATATATATATATATATATATATATATATATATATATATATATATATATATATATATATATATATATATATATATTTCCGTATAACGTTTGGGTTCGTATACCAATTTTCAAAACCCGCTCAATGTATATCTCGAAGCCCTATATCTACTGAGAAGGTCCATACCTGAGATAATTATATGGATTCTCGTGCCGTCTCGGGGGTTGCCCCCCCCCCCCCCCCGTGCCCCCGAGCGTCCTCACTGGGACGGGCGTCGATATTCCTATTATGGGAAAAACCTTCGCGTGGGGTAATTTCCAATAGGCGCAAAGCCCTCAGCCGCTTTTCGCCAGGATTTCGGTTTCCGGCGACAGACTCCTCGCGACTGCGGAACTGCCCGGCCTAAAACTCTTATCTTTAATAATTTCTAAGGAATCATGTATTATGCCAAAAAGTTTTTCAAACATTTCAGGCCCATTATCCCCCCCATTCGTCTCGGCCCGTCTCTCCCCTACTTCCGCTTCTCTTTTGGAACGGAAGTCGGGGGAAAACCCTCCACCACCCCTACCTTCCTCCACGTAGGCCTCTTGCTCAACAGAAAAATTTTGCCCCAATTTAGAAAAGTTTGAGTTTCGCGGGGGTTTCATTGGAAACTCATCTTGTCTCCCCGTAATCTCGCCAGATGTGCGAGATGCCGGCTGAAACCTATTATTTTCGTGAACGACAATCTCTTTTTGAGAATTTCTACCCGACGGGCTATTTCCGAAATCTCGCGGAGTCAAATTTTTTTTTGTCAAATCCTATTTCAATTTGCTAGCCCTGTCGGTCAGCTCGCCAACAGAGTCTAGTTCCGAAATAACTTTTTTCTTTAAATTTTGGAAAAATCCCAAAGTGGGTTTATCAGTTTCTAATTCATTGAAAAATCCCAAAGAGGGTTTTTCTGACAAATTTTTGGGAAATCTCTAAGGGAGATTTTCCCGAATTTCCACTCTTTGTGGACTCGCCTCTCGCGATCCCATTTCGTTTATATAGAATTCATTTCCAGAAAACATACCCTCATATTTTCGCGGAGTATTTAAATTCCTATCTGAATCTAATTTTGGTGTCGAGACTCGAGTTGAATGGCTTTCTGAGCCATTATTGTTTTCAAAAGAGCCGAACAAATTTGCGATTCAGTGTCTGTAGCAGCTCCTCGGACCTAATTGAATTGTAGACGGGCTCATCTACCAAGGAAACGGCTTTTGGAAAGCCTGCAAAATCTAACAATTCATTAGACAGATTTGCTGCGAATTCTGTCTGTTCGTCTGTAGGCAAGCGACTCTGGCTAGTCGTGCCTACTGGAGTTCGAATAATTGAAAGGCGTGTTTGAAACTCGTCGATTTTTTTCGTGGATTCTTCCATAGCCGCAAATACCGAAGGCCAGTGAAATTTATATTAGAAAAATTGGTTTTTTCGTCGCCTAACAGAGGTGTTGAATTTCAGACATGAATTTTGGGTTTCGCAAAGGAAAAGATGTGCAATGTTATTCCTAAACTATAAAAAAATGCCGCAAGACCAGCCTGGGAGGACTGGAGGTAGGATCACAGTTTTTCAAAACTAGGTGGATAACGAGCGTAGTGAATCGCCCTAACTAGGAGATATTTAACTTTTACTCGTTATCCCAAAAAAAAATGCAGGAAGGTAACCTTTTCGTTGCAGGATTTGTGGAAAGTAGGAACGCGATTTGTTGATTCAGGCCCAAAGGGGTTCACTTTTGTGGGGTATTCTCGAGGAATCCCTAATGATGTCTTGACCGGCTAAGGATGTTTAATCCCAATAAATGTAGACTCGTAGTAACTAACCTGCCCCGGGCTAAATTTAATCTCTAGATTCTTGGGCTCTTGTTTTTGATTTTATGCCTGATAGTATGGTGTAAAGGGAAAGATCTAGATGTCTTCTTGCGTCTGCTATTTCCCTGGAGTAGCTTCTCAGGACTTGTAGAAATTCGCCGATCTGGAAATTCCTAGATGATAAGATGCGAAGAATATCTTTGAAGAACTCTCTGATGTCCCTCGTATACCAAATTGGCCAGGTTTGAAAATTCCCGTTAAACGTGTAAAGGTGTGGAAATCTTCTTTCTTCCCCTAAGATTGCCCTTCGCCGTTGTCAGGCGGAAACTAATCCTCTTCTTCTGACACTTCACCTTTTCAGTCAGACCCGAAAAACGAAGCGAAGAAATAAGATTGGTCCTTTTATCTTCAAACGTAGAGTCCTCACGCTGAGGCACCTTCGACAGGGTACGCTTGGAAACGCTCGACCAGTTGACATCCACACGATGTGAATATCCAACCCAAACTGAAAACTAAAACTCTTAAAAAAAATATTGTTTCGGCATCAACTCCGAGAAAAAAAAACAAAGCTTCTTTGTCTAAATCAGCCCAGCGTCGACCGTAAAAAAAAACGCTGACTTTTGCAACAGACACTTGCACGACATCAATGGACAACGGCGCCGCTAATATTCAAAACAATCCTCCAGACATGGGATTGAAATAAGCATTTTTAAATCTAAACAAATCATTACGAATTTCGTTCGGAGGAATCTGCAGATATGAATATAATTTATACAATATGAACTTTTTCTCCGTTCGAAATTGAACCGAGAAATCCCCATTCGGAAAAAAACTATTGAATTTTTGAAAAGTTCACGAACATTTTAGTCCTAAATTTCTCTTTCTAATATCCAGAAATTTTTCAACGTGCAAGGGCGTATAACAAAGTTTTCATTTGGTCAAAATCAGTAGACACAAATTATATCCCAAATGAAAGCAAGCTATGTACATCATGTTTCATGCCTAGAGCTGCGTAAAAGTTAGAAATGAAGTTTTATCGTGAAAGGCGATTTTCATAACACCCCCGCTTTGACGAAGCTACTTTGTTGGAGATAGCTGTATCCGCAGCAATACTTGAGCTACAAATCTCTTCCAGACACCTGCGAAGTTGTGCAAATATCCAAAGTCAACTCTCTGGCTCAGGTTCGCGCATTCACTGGGCACTTCCTTAACCATACCAAAATGTATGGCAATTCAGTTAGGACAGTCATACAAAGACTTCGCGTACAAGAATATTATTGAATATTCCTACAATCCGTGTGAATAGAGGGCCGAGCAGAGACAAGTCGAGTTACGAGACAATTGGGGTGACCTCCTGCCCTCGTATGCCCAACAGGATATATGATCGCGCCTTGGCTGACCCAACGACTAAGAACGCCACTTGGAGTATGACTTTCTTGCCATTCAAGCCAATCCAGCCTACAGTTTCCCACCAACAACGAGGTTTGCTATAAAGGGCCTCCATCTCCCCTTACAATACGCCGCAGCTCATTCCTCTCGATTAATTGACGGGCTAAAAAAAAGACTGACTTTGGGGGCCCCCATTGGTTGATTCCTCTCAGTCCTAATTCTAATTTTAACCCTTCTGGCAGAAAGTTGACAATTGGGGCCGTCTTCTGGTCTACAGGGAGACTCGTCTTTGGGCGATTTTCCCTCGATGTTATTGGTAGCTACAACGCGACAACGACCCCCTGAGAGGGGGGAGCACCAGTACGTCCTGGTGACACCTGAGGAAAGGGAAATTTCTTGCGTGGGGCAAGCGATGATCGAACAACACCGGGGGAAATGGGTGATTTTCCCACTAATCCTTTCGGGGTTTTAAGAATAAACCGGATCCACAGGGCCACGCGTGACCAGGGTCTCCACGTTTGGTGCTGGGACTCCCATCAGACTGCCGATTTCGTTATATCAGAATAACCTTTTCACTGCGATGTTTCCCGAACCTCCGGAAAGTTTTTGAAAAAGGGGGAGGGTTCCCCAATTGCTTCAGCTGGCACCGTGGCGGCTTTTCCCCCCGGGGATATTCTACCTGAAGAATTGGGCCCCCTCTGGGTGCGACCAGTTTATGTCGAACCCTTTGGGCTTGGACTTCCGTTTCTCGCCGCCCATGTCTTCAAGGGGGCCCTGGCTGATCCGGTTTGCCCCGACGATTTCCGGCAGAACTCTCCGAACCAAGGTCAAGTAAATTTTACGTGAATGGGGATTCAACGTCGTTTCGCATCCTTATAGGTGTCGCGATAACCTCAAAAAAACTGGGGGCGGGCCCCGTTAAAGGTTTTTAAAAATTTTTTTTTGTTGGAAATTCTTTCAAATGCCGGGGCCCTACCCAAAAACGATTTGGAGATGGATTCTCTTTATCTGAAAACAGATTTTGGGATTTTCGGCTTGACAGCGCCTAGCTTTTTTTTATACGGGCTGCCGATCGGCGGAAAAAACCGTATGGGATTACTGACTCCCTATTAACACCAGGGCGGGGTGGGTGTGTACCGGCAAAATCGCGGTCCCTGTCGCTGCGTTCTTTCGATTTCGAACTGAAAAACCGTCGTAGGAAGATGTAATTATTCCGTTCCGGACGACCAATCACCTTGGAAAGGGAAATTTTTTTAAAAAGGAAAAAAGGTGTAAGTTCTCTACTTTTTAATTCGCCTATACCAAATATTTGGAACGCCTATGGAATTTCTATTACTACCCAAATCGCTCGGGCATCTTCGAGAGTTGGTTTTAGGTGGGGAAAAGGCCAAAGTGTCGTTTCAATACTGGACGAACTATATAAACAATGCGCGGCCAGTCGGAAGGTAATTTCGGGGAATTCATATGATTCGGGAAACCATCAATCAGGCTGCAAGATCATGTGTCAGAAAAAATAGGACTTATTCACTGGAGAACACAAACCCCGCATTTCAATTTTTTTTATAAACCTCAAAATCCACAATAAAAATGAAGAATAAAATTAATTTTTTTGTATAAACCTTAATTTTCAATCAAAAAAAATTGGTAAAGGATTCAAATCTCCTAAATTATTTTCCCATTGTTTTGTAATCTGACAAATCAAGAAGGAAGTATAACCAGCTCACAATGATATAGGGGTTTTACTTGGTTTTAATCCTAATAAAACCTGAAAACTTTATAATATTTTATTTTGGAAACCTAAATGTCAAGAAAAAATGATGTTCTGTTTGTCGGCGGAAGGGGAAAAATCAAATAGTGTCAGAATTTTTAAGGCGAATAAACTTCAAAAAAAAGAGCCTATTAGTTCTCATAAATGGTCATTTTTCAGCTATTTTTATTTTTTATTTGTGTGTACATCTTAGAGAAAATAAAAAGATAAAAGTTTTAGAGCTAAAAAAGCTGATCAAAAGACCTATAGTTTGCCAATATTTTTTTTAATCTTTCAACAGCTGGATCAATGTGGCCCCTCTTCAACTTATGGGGCATTGATAGAAAATATCTTGGTTGAAAAAAGTTAAAATCCACTTTGTTGACAAAATTTTTTTTTATATCCCAAAAATATATATATATATATATATATATATATTGTAATGAAAAATGTTTTAAAAAAATTTTTTATTTATAATAATTTTGTTAATTATTTAATTTTATTATTAAAGCTTACAAATATATTTTGCACTGCGTTGTCGCCATTTGTTATGGGGAAAGATGATATTAAACATAATATGTTGTTGTTGATTTTTTTCCCTCGGGGGTTTAAATTGATATGATAGATAAAATTTTTTACCCTGTATAATATATTGCAATGTATAATTTCAGTAACGTCACTGTTTTTTTGTCATTGTGCCAATTGTTATCACCTCCACGACTAAACTCAGTTGGTAGCCCTTGTTTTCAGATAGCCGGTTCAGGCAATTGGGCCACTGCTTGTCAATTTCTATTCGAAGGTTTTTAAAATAAAATTTTTGATCATTTTTGGAAAACAGGAAAGTATCGAAAAAAAATTATTTCCTTTATTCAGGAAACTTTAAAAATTTAACCCCGGCCTACGATAAATACTTATTAAACTACAAATTTCCAAAAAAAATCATGAGGAACGGTGACGAATAAATTATACACAACCTCACCCTTTTTCCCTTTTAAGGTTGAAAAAATTTTTTAATAGTTCAATATCAAAATGGGAAAAAGAGTTCTTCTGATATGATACAGTTATTTGTGAGGTTATTCAGTTTTTGATTTCACTAGAAAAGTTTATACCTGGCTGGGGAACTGTCGCTGTTTCAATACACACCAAAATTTGAATCCTTCAATCCATCCTCGGCCCCCAAACCAAAAAAGGAACCATAAAATCGAAATCAGCTTTGGAATTTTTTTATAGGGGTAACATAAAGTTAATGTCGTTGCTGCTTATATTGATGAAGTTATTGAATATTTTTTTCCCTCAAACCCGAACGTGGCGTTTTTTTCAAATTATTTTCAATCCCCCTCTGGCTTTGTTTTCCTCTCCTGGATACCATCTCCCCTTTTTTTCCCTATGATTTGAATTTTTTGAATTCGCCCCACTTTATTGTCACATTATCACTTTTTTGGGGTTATTTGTCAAAACTTATAAAAAAAAATTATTTTTCCTTTTTTACAAACTATGTACAATATTCATAAATTGTCTCTGACACTTTTCCGTTCTTATTTTCTCACAATTTCAAATCTTACATCGGGCCATACTGTTTCCTGATTGGCTATTTATAATTAATCATACATAAGTTCCCCAAAATATTAGTAATTCACTTGAAACGATTCTGGGATGGGAGATGCATGAAAAAAATGCCACCATTGATTTTTCCTCTCGAAGGTTTAGATGAAAAATTATGCAGCAGATAATGTAACACCGTGTTTTAAACTTATGTTGTGTCCAACCATGGTGGAACAATCTAAAGCGGACACATGGTACAAGCAAATCTCAGAGTATCACCGATATCCCAAAATCTCTTAAAAATTGGGGGAAGCATTCGTCTCTTCTAGGCAAGAGGACCAATAACCCCTTTTTAGTTTTCAGTTTTCCATTTTCATCCATTTTTTAAAATATATTTTTTATTTTTACGGAAATATACAAGCTAAATAAATAATATGCTATTTCCTAAAAAAAAATATTTAAAATTTGAATAAATTATATGTTTTAACCTTGAAACGATGCCCCCGTTGGAAAAAAAAATATATTTTCAACAAGTTAGGCATTTGTTAATTAGTCCTTTTTTTTTGGGACCTCGTTTTCATAAAAAACGTTAGAAATTTTTTAAAAAAAGCTATATAAAATTTTTTCCCTTCTCTACCCCCTCTTTTATATAACAAGACCAAAAAAATTTTTTTGAAGTTGTTTTATTTTTTAGAAAAGAAAATAAAAAAAAAAAAAATTTTTTTATCTATGTTTTGCTATTGTGTTTTTTTTCCCATGAGATAAAAAGCATTTAATAACATCTAAAAAAAAAAATATATGAACCATTTGTTTAAATTGTTTATAAAACAAATTGATTTGTTTAATGTTTAAAAAATTTTTTTTTCTTGAGGGTGTAATGATTAAAAAATTCAAATAATTAGTTAAAAATTTTTTTTTTTTTTGAAATCATAATGGGGATTTCTCAAAGAAAACAAAGAAAAATTAAAAATCTAAGTTGTTTTATTTTAAAAATTTTTTTGAAAAATTCAAATCTCATTTTTTTCCAAAATTACTGAAAAATTTCAAAAAAACCATTTGCAACAAAGCGTCGAGTTTGTTTTTTTAATTTTTTTTTTAGATTCCCAAAATTAATGATATAAAGTTCCTTGCCACTTGTTTTTTTTTTAAATAACAAACCGCTGTCACTTTTATTTTAAGATAGAGTTAAAACATTCAAGTTGATTTTATAGAGGGATATTAGTTTACCCAAAAAAATTTTTCACAAGTGTATCTCCCATGATTTCCCTGTTTATATGCCCTTTGTTTATATATATATATATATATATATATATATATATGCTTATATCTTTAAACATGGAAGTTGCCTTTAAAGGATTTTGTGTAGATTTATATTATTAAAAAAAAAAGTTGGTCATTAATATTGATTATTTTTTGAAATACACATTTATTCAAATTATATCATGTTTTTCTAGGGTGTTCAAAACACAATTTTTTGTTAATAAATCAAGATATACAGTTTGTTGTAAAATCATTCATTATCTGTTTTAACAATATTTCATTTAAAATTTCCATGACTGTAACTGCTTTTTTAAACAATAATGATTTTGGAAAAGAGACTCCGATTTTTTTTTCACTTTTTTCCATTTTATATTAACACTAGAGGAAATCCTATAACCTACTGAAAGCTACCTAGAGATCGTAACAGAGGGTTGATATAGGTGAACTGGAAAAGTATTTTGAACTTACGGGGTGCCGGGACAGTACTAAAATCCCTCCTGTTCACTATATATAAAGATTGAATCTCAATATAACAAAAGGGTCTTAAGCTGCTGACACACAGCTATATTCTATGAATCGAAATCCAAGGAATCATTGGGGGAAAACCTTTGCGGAGGACGGAAAATTTAAAAATAATAGAAAAAAAGGTTTTTGACATAATCTCTCACACTCAATCTGGAAAAAACAAAATATCTGCCATTCACATCAAAACTCGAGTGGATTACCTAATCTGGGACCGTTGAACTTTGGGTTTAATCAATTCCCTGAAGCCGATTCGATAAAAATATTTAGGTATCATAGTCGCCCGACCCCTCAAATGGAACCTTCAAATAAAAAATTTAAAAAAAAACAAGGGCATCCCCAAGACTAAACACCTAAAAGACTATCTTGACACTAAACATCTTACTGTACTATACTACGCATTCGTACAATCACAGCTAACTTATGGAATAATAGGATGGGAGGTGTAAATGATACTCATCTTGAAAACTTGAACGTTCTCCAGAGGTGGATTCTGAGAATAATTTTCGATAAGCCACTCTTATTTCCCAATGACCAATTATATGTATTGTCTGGTATGTAGATGTGAGACAACTTTTCTGTGTGTCCATGCTCACCAATCTCAAAACACAAAACTCCAGAAAAAGTGACCCACAACTACACCACCAGACATAGATCGCAACTACTACCACGTTGTGAAAACAATAGGTCAACGTCACTGTGACTATCTTGCACCCAGACTCTACAGCATGATACCTAACTCGAAAAAAAAAGCATAAATAATTTAAACTTATATAAAAAAAAATTATTAACTGGATTTCTAGTATTGAGAGAAAAAATATACATGTTTTTGTTAACCAGAAATATCAACACTAAAAAAAAAATACCAACCCATACTATCCTAATAATCTCAAACATAAAACGGTATGAATGGCTCCATAATTGATGCTATGATTTTATATATATGTATATGTGTGTTTGTGTGTGTGTATGTATGTGTGTATATATAGGTGTAGGTGTATATGTGTGTATATATGTATATGTATATATACATGTATATGTGTGTGTATATAAATCTGTTTTAAATCTATTATATGTCCCGTTTGTCTTAACATAAACCCCACTGTTAATTATATATTTACCCTACTAGTATATGAATGCGTTTACATATTGCATGTTTATGTGTATTTATATTATATTATTTATTTATACGCTACATTACTTTTGTCATAACTTACACTACTTTATTATTATTATCTTGTCATCATTACATCATCTATCATATGTCCCGTTTGTCTTAACATAAAACCCCACTGTTAATTATATATTTACCCTACTAGTATATGAATGCGTTTACATATTGCATGTTTATGTGTATTTATATTATATTATTTATTTATTACGCTACATTACTTTTGTCATAACTTACACTACTTTATTATTATTATCATTGTCATCATTACATTATATTCTTACGAAACTACGTACAAGCGATAGTCCTTCGAACTAAAGCTTCTGTGGTACCCTCATGTTTATTTACTATAACCACCTTCATTATATAAACACTCTTGTTTCTTAGCGAAAAAACTTATATTATTATTATTATATTACTACCTCGAGAGTTATTCTTATTATTAATTATTTTGTTAAACAAAACGCATATAAACAGGCAACCATGACAGATACAAACTTGGTGAAAAGAGATCAACTAATGATCTATAAAAGCATCCTGAATGTTGATAACTGTATCTTTATTGGTTCAAAAGTTACAGAGGTATGTTACTTAAAAAAATCAAGTGGCCGCTGCAACTTTTATATACCGTAATTTTAGAAAAATCTATAAAAAATTTAAAAAACAAATTTTCGACGCTTTGTAGCAAATGGTTGTTTTTGTAATTTTCAGTAATTTCGGAAAAAAATATACTGAGATTTGGAATTTGTTCATAACAAATTGTTAACTTAATAAACAATCAGATTTTTAATATTTTCTTTGTTTTTCTTTAATAATTATTTGAAAAAAAAATTTACTTATTACATTCTTAAGAAAACAAAATGGTATTATTTTTTAAATAAACAATTTGTAGAATACGAAAGCTATAAGTCAGCTCTATACACCCCCAGTTCCGGAGTGCCTCAAGGATCAAATCTCGGACCACTTCTATTCCTACTATTCATCGATGATCTCGCTAAGAACATAAGCTGCTCTAAGCTACTCTATGCTGATGACGTAAAGATATTCAAAGTCATTAGTGACTGTGAAGATTGTCAAAACTTACAGACTTTAATCAACTTAGTGTTTGATTGGTGCTCAAAAAATCATCTAAAACTAAATATATCAAAATGACATGTTTTATCGTTCACTAGAAAACAGAAAATTATTGAGTTTCCCTATGAAATAAATGATAATGTTGTTGACAGGATCAATGAGATGAAAGATCTCGGAATTACTTTCGACCAAAAGTTCACTTTTATACCACACATAAATCAAGTTGTCTCCTCAGCTAATCGAATGTTGGGTTTCATAATGAGAAACACTAGGGATTTCAACAACATAGACGCAATTCTCACACTTTTTTACGCATATGTGAGGTCTAAACTTGAATATGGGGCATTGATATGGTACCCCATTTATGATTGCCACACGCATCAAGTTGAAGCTGTACAGCAAAAATTTCTTAAGTTCCTGTTATTTAAGGTAACGGGGAATTATCCAGAACGGGGAATTGACTATTCGGTGCTTCTTGACAGTTTTGATGTAATTTCCCTGGATACACGTAGAGTTTTTGTTACTATTTCTTTTCTTCATAATTTGACGCACAATAATATTCTTTGTTCTTTGCTCTTACAAAAAATTAATTACCTCATACCACGTCTGAATTCCAGATATGAAATAACATTCTATTGCAAGGCTTCTCGAACCAATGTGATGCGTAGATCGCCTGTGTCTTTGATGTGTTGGAATTTTAATCTGATTTGTGACCTGTGTGACTTAAATAGCAGTTCTCTCGAGCATATTTTTTCCTGTATAATTGATAGGACACAAAATGAATGATTGTATCTGGATAATATGATTTAATTTAATTTGTTTTTTTATTATTTTAAGAATTTTCACCACTCTAACATTATTTAATCTGATTTAATTTAATTTAATTTTTTTTTTTTTGTTATTTTAAGAATGTTCACTACTTTTCCTGTTATTGGGTGTATACCTGTTGAAATAAATAAAGATCTATCTATCTAAATATTAAACTAATCAATTTGTTTGTAAACAATTTATAAACAAATGGTTCATATATTTTTTTTTGAATGTTATCAAATGCTTTTATTTCATGCAAAAACAGCAATAGCAAAACATAGATATACATTTTTTATTTTTTTTATTATTAAAAAATTATTTTATTTTTATATATTTATATATAAAAAAAGGGCTCCAGAAGCGAAAAAATTTATATATCTATTATTTAAACATTTCTGACGTTTTTTATGAAAACCGAGGTCGGGAAAAATAAGGACAATCACTGGTTGAGAAATAAACTTAACTTTTATTTTCCAAGGGGACGTTGTTTTTTCAAGTGTTAGTGTTAGAAACAAAACCATAATTTATTAAAATTTAAATTGATATTTCATAGTAAAAAAAAAATTATTTTATGTAGTGTACTCTCTTAACAGACGGCGCCCCATGCCGTAGCGGTCGTGCGGAGCCCTATTTTTAACCGACAAAACCCAAAAAAGGAGGAGGTTCTAGTCGACCCGTATTTTTTTTTTTTTCCATCATTTTTTTTATGTATGATCAGCATAACTTTTTACTGAGGCTTCCGATTCCGATAATTCTTTTCAGTGGATAGGGTGTACTTCGAAGGTGGTCCCATTTGAATTTAAAAGATGAAATCCACCCCTGAGGGTAGCAACATGAAGGATATTGATCACTCACTCTCTGAATTCTGGTCCGTTAACCGATTCTATCAGGCATAACTTTGTACTGGGTTCTTCAATTTGGATGATTCTTTTTTTAATAGATAGGGTATACCTTATATTTAGATTTCGAATGGAATTATATACACCTTACGGGTAGAAAAATGGGGATAATTGATTTTTCACTTATGAACATTGGCACACACATACGTAGTTGACAATGACAGATCGCTACTGACATTATTTCTGTTCCACATCCGTCAAAACCATTATATTCTATGAGAGATGGAATGATATACAAAGTAATGAAATAAACTAACCAGAACAACAAAAATAATTTGTATTACAACAAATAGTAAAGTAGATAATCATATTATTCAACTGGTAATAGTTGAAGTAAGGTGGGTAAATTTTTTGGAAGTAATCAAAACAAGTAGGTAGTAATTAGTAGATTCCAGCCACATAATTGAGGTTTTAATAAAAACCGACGAATAACTGAAAAGTAAACTAAATAAACCTTCTAGTTTCATAACTAAGTCCTAAACTAATGTAACATTTTGAGTCGGCGCCAAACAAACAATCAACGAAGATCATTAAATTACTTCAAAACATTATCAGAATGTCACCGCCCAACTCGATGCCATCATTTTACGCCTTACCTAATTCATTTGCTTGTTTGTTTGGCGCCGACTCAAAATTAGTTACTTACATTAGTTTAGGAGCTTAGTTACTGAGACTAAGAAGGTTTATTTTATTTTTTACTTTACAGTTCCGTATTTCGTCGGTTTAATTTTTTGTTAAAAAGTTTTTCAGCGTTAAATTAAAATTATAAATAATGGAGATAGAGTTCCGAAAGAAAAAATTGCAAACTTGTTCCTCTTCAAAGAACCTTTTTTCCGATTTTGTTATCTCTATAGTGTTTGAGTTATTCCCAAAAAAAATGAACTGTTAATTACAATTGCATTTTGGTAAGTAAAAAAATAAAAAATTGTCTTTCTCAGAATTGCATCCTGAACCGAATGAGCTATTGCTCATATTTTGGAGACTTGGAATTATTTTTTCGCGGAAACTCACTTTGACTAGTCTATTATAGGATTGGAAAGAATGACAGGAACAAAATCCGACCTATAATGGTGAAATTCTCGAACACAGGCTCAAAATAATAGTTGTAATAATAAGAAACTCTTCAAAACACTGGAATAGTCGTGCGAGAAGACCTTATTGATAATCAACAGATACAAAAGCTGTATTCAAAAGCAGGCTGGGATGGCTGGGTGTGGACCAATCTAGGAACGTTATCGTAATATTCAATAGTGAAAGAGAATTCGTGAATATAAAGTGCCTTGAGGATATTTTTTTCATTTATATCCCTTTCTATGTTTATTCGTTTTCCTCGCTCTCTACATAACCAGCATATCACCATATACTTTTTGTTCTTTTCAAATATTTCCACAAATTTTGATTGTTAATGAATGAGCAAATATTATAGGTTGATCCACTGCACTAGAGCAGTTGAGCAGTTTTCCTAAATTGAATAACCCTTTTATCTTTATCCCTTTTTTTTTTTTACCAAATTTTGATGATTTCAAGACTGGTTGTTTGAATTTTCTGATCTCTGTTCATTGTTTGAATATCCTCTTCCTATGTGAAATTCGGATTAAAAAGAGATATATGATGATACAATGATCTATTTTTTAAAAATTTTTTTTAAAAAAGGAAATCTAGGGGAAAGGAAATTTATTTACAAAATATATCTTAAGATGTGAAATTATCAGATAGACAGCAATCATTGTGAACAATTGTTTCTAATATTAAAAATTTAAATCAATACAGTTGGAGTCGGGTAATATAAGTCGCTCTAACAAGATCTAAATTTTTGGATGAACTAGAGAAAACCTAGGCTTAACTTTCCAAGTGTTGATGGTTTTTTTTCGTGGGGTTTGTATCAATCTTTTTGATTTTTTTAAATATAAAATAATAATGTTTTTTTCCCCGAAAGTTAGATTAAATATACAAGTTGTGCTCAAAAATATCGTGAGTAAAGAAAGAAGAGGATAAGTGCAAAAGCATTGTTTCACAATTATTCAAACAATAAAAATGGTAAAAAAATGATATCTAAGAAGTATGAAAAATAATGAAAACAGAAATATGTAAAGAAAATAAAAAAAAACATACAAAACAATCAGTCACACACCTATACACGCATATACATATAATAAATTTTATTTTCAATATGATTCAGAATAAAATTATAAAAAGCAGATTTGTGAGCTGGGAAGTAAAGATAAAATGGTGTAAAAAAAAAGACAAAAAAGTAAACAATAGAAACTTGAGAACAATATAGTAGGGTTTAAAAACATTTAAGCAAATTAAAAAAATTGCAAAGTAGTGATAATAAAAGGGCACAATCAGTCACTCACCTATACACACATATAAAATATTATAAATAAAAAAAGCTTTTGTGAATCAATATAATATTATAAATTTTTTTATATTATTTATCGAAATGGGTTTTTTCAAAATTTTTTTTAGTCTTCAAAAGAACGGATCATATTTTTTGGGATTTTCTTTTTAGCTTTGACCATTAACGGGTATGTAATGTTTTTTTTTTCGTGTGTAATTGTGGGTAGGTAATTTTGAGATGCTCTGTGTCGTGATGTTTAGGAGGGATGAAAAGTAATTGTTCATCCAAGTTTTTTTAGATTCAGAATAAAGTTGGTCAGAAGAATATCTGTAATTTTTGGAAATATAAATTTTTTATGAATCTTCTCGGGAGTATTCAACGGATTCAGATGAGTTTTTGCTCCCCCCCACCAAATTCCATAGGGATATGACTCTACCAGAGTGATACAACGTTTTCATTTGATTGAAAGGTATGTTGTCTTTGAGCTTTTGAATTTATACAATATACTTCTCAACTTTTTACGACATACTTATTTGCGAGTCCCATCTCATGTGACAATCAATGATCACCCCAAATATTTGATTTGTTTCACAGGTTCTATAGAAAAGTTGCATTGTCCATGTTTATATCTTTTGCTAAACTAGGCAGGCCACGAGAGTTTACAACTGAATGGCAAAAGTTTGTTTTTTCCATGTTGGTCGTAAGTAATTTATAGTCAAACCATTTTTTTATAGAATAAAAGCCCAGATTCGGCTTTTTGTTTCAGGTTCTCCCAGTTATCAGACCTATAAAAATTGCTGTGTCATCAACAATCCAAAAATTTCCCCCCCCCACTATCGAGTGAGAACGGGCCATTTATATAAATGTTGAATAAATGGGGCCTAAGTTGTTCCGGGCACTCCATAGTCAATTTTGGCATCGCTAACCACACCATCAACACTCACAGCCTGAGTTCTATCGCAAGTAGCTCTTGAAAAAGTTCCCAAGGGAACCCCCAAAACCAACGTCTTCCAATGACTGTTTAAAGGGAAAAACATGGCTAACGGTTTCGAAAGCTTTTGACAAATCTACGAATATGCACAGACATGGGTACTTTCATTTTAGAGCTGCGGTTATTTTTTGATGTTAAAGCTAAAATTGCATCCTGGGTTGATATATTTTCCTTGAAAACCCAAAATTTATTTTTAGAATTATATTGAATTTGTTAGAAAAGAACTTAATCTGTTTTTTGAATCTTCTCAAATATTTTTAGAAAGATGGGTAATCGCCTACTTTCCGTGTATTACTTTTTTTGTTTGAATGCCGATGGATACTTTCCCACTTTCATACACAGGTTAAAATGTGCGTTAATGGCTTTTGGGTATAACAAGGGAAAAGATCTTCAAGTTTCGGCTCTATATTGCGATCCCGACTGCTTTTTTTTTTCAATTGATTTATTATGTTCTTTTTTCAACTGCCCTACTGGAGAGGACGAGAGAATTAGGTACAGAAGAACGGTTTTTGGGAAAGAAATTGGGGTCTTTTTTTTTTACTGGCTAATTTTCACCCATTTCTGCAAACCTGGGAAATTTAAAATTTTTTTGCTAAATGTTTACTGTCTACCAATAAGCACGTTCCTCACTTTCAATGGAATCATGGGATGCCGTGCTTTTTTTTTTTTACTTATTTCCCGTACCCCCTTCCCATAATTTTTGTATTGTTGTTGTTATGTTCAATTTGTCTTTTATAATAATTGTATTTTGATAAGTACATTCAATCTGTTTCTGTACTTTCTTTTATTATGTTTCTCAAGTGATCGTTATTTGGGTATTTCAACTTTTTTTTTCATTTTAATTTTTTTATTTATTGACTTGAGCAAGCCGTTTTTTTAACCCAGGGTGCAATTTTTTGGGGTTTCCTGTAAAGCTTTTTGTTCTGTACATATATTCAATGCCTCTCAAGTGAAACCATAAACGAGTTTGTAGCAGTGTTAGGATCGTTTGTTGAAAAGGGACTGCAGCCCAGGATATGTTTCTGAATGTTTCATGAAGTTTTTTTTTTTTAATAAATTTTTGTGAATTCGTTTTTTTTTTTCTTTGTAATTTTGTTTTGGTAACAATTTGGGATGGTTTGGTGGTCTGTAAAGATGTTTCAAGGATTATTGGAATTATTTTTTTCGGGAAAGTCTACTGCGATTTCCAAGAAAGATGATCAATGCAAGAGGGCTCTTTTGCCTGGACTCTCGTTGGTTCATTAATTGTTGAGATATACCCATATTTCGCTTAGGACATTGAGATATTCAACAAACATTCTCTTTCGGGTCTGACAAATCAATATTTAGGTCTCCTGTGAATAAATTAAAATCAACTAAATTTTTTCTTCGTTAATTTCGAAACTGATTCATGTTATTGATAAATTCTTTGGGATCTGAATGGGGGGATCTATAGACAGATGTGACAAAATTTTTTTTCCCTTTATCATTGGAGTGAATCTTTATTTGTATGGTTTGTTTTTTGATGGATTTCTGATATTTTTTTATATTTCAATTTTTTGATTTTATTTTGCAAAAACCCGTCATTTTGATTGAATTTACTCTCGTTATATATCATATTAAATCCATCAATGTTAAATAAGCTCTGGTTTTTAAATACCAATTTTCGTAAGAATCAGACAGTCAAAATTCACATTCAGATTCTGTAAAACTATTTTGAATTGGTCCAATTTTTTGTTTATGCTACGTATGTTCATATTTAATATTTGAAATTAGGAATACTTAATTTCAAGATTTCGGTACATTCTTAATATGCGAGGGAGTATATTTTAATTTTTTTTGACTTCAAAATCGCGTATATATTGGTCCATTTTATTATGCCCGCAGGGAAAATTATTAGGTATGGGAAACAGTTTTATTTTTAGTTATGATCGTTAAATTTATGGGTTCATTCTGTATACAATTCTGTGTTTATTTCAGTTCTTCATTCCTTTGTTCCTTTAAAAACATTAAACGATTTCTATCTGAGTAAAGAAAACATAGGAAAAAGTCATCTAATATCTGAAAAAAATTTTTCGGTTGGAGACTCCAACAATAATAATTAGTTATACGGGTGATTGCTCAAGGGGAAATTAGTTCAGTAGGAATGCTATAAAGGTTTTTGTTACTTTAATTTAACGAAAAAGCATCTGACTGACTAACCATTTTTTCACATCTTTCTTGGAGGATTTTTAATTTCTCCTTTGCAATCATGGGTTTTTTTAGTGTTATATTTTTCGGGTTTGTGGTTTCATTTTTGGGGTATCTGGGGTATTTTGGGGGAGGTGGGGAATCCTCAGCAATATGAACTTTGTTGTGTTCCCTTGCCGTTTCAGTATTTCAATTTCGTTGGGTGGTTGGTGTTGGCACTGTTTGTTTTAGTAGTCTCTTCTTCTGTTCCATCCACTTTTTCCCAAACCTTATTAATACATTTCATTCCAGGTTTGTTTCCTTTTATATAAGCTCAGAATTTCCTTTTTTTTTGGGTTTACTCAGATGCTTCCCTAGTATTCTATTTTCTTTCTCTGTATTTCCGTTAGGTCTTGGCAATATAAACGTTCGTACCTCTCGGGTTTTTCAATTCTCCAAAAGTATTTTTTTTCAGATGAATAACTCTACTTTTTATTGGGCTATTATTGGATCGTCCTAGACGGTGAAAATCGTTAAAATCTGCTACCGTTATGCTAACTCCAAAGGGGGGATTTTGATTTCTTTACAAATATTTTTAGGGGGATCTCTTCAAAGATTTTTTCTAGACCAAAAAACAGGAAGTTATTTTTTTTTTGCTGTTCTTTCCAGTGATTCTACTTTTTGTTTCAGTTCTTTGTTTTCTTTTTCTAGTTTAATAACTTTTTTTTTTCAGCGTTTCGAAATAAGCCTGACCCTGGGCCCATTGCTTGTATTGCATTTTTTTTTATTTCATTTTTTCTTTTTATTATTTCAAAAATCTGTTGAAAGAAACGTCATCACGTCTAGGGTTGCAAAACTAAGAGAACCTTGGCTTACGGAAAAACCCTAAAAGAAATGATGTCCCACTAGAGAATTGTCAACATTTCATGAATGTTTGCTTCGATGAAGAATGATCATTTTTTACAAAACATGTAATATTAAAACTAACTTTTGAGCATGTGATGGGCTGAACATTAAGTTGATTAATTTATAGTCCATATACAGTTTTTCCACAACGATTAAGACAGGGAATATTTCGGGAAATCACAGTAGTAGTGAATTGAATTTTTTGGGTTTGAATCAAAGCAATCGGCAGCTTTTTTTTATATTATGTTCCCCAAAAGCTTTTTTTTCGGGCCGTGACATCAATTCAAAAATTAAGGGAAACCGTATATTTTGGCATTTCTATTTTCCCCCCTAAAACTTCCCCAAAAACTATCACACTTGGGTCAAAAAAGATAATTTTTAAAAACTACAGGTACTTTAAAACCCCCTTGGGCCCCGACGATTTGTTGATAAAAAAGAATGATTTTAAATTTTTCCTTGTTTTACCATCACAAAAAAAAAAAGGGCTCCCCCCAAAATTCGGGGCCCCAAATTAAATAATTTGGAATTGCTTTTTTCAGACGTTTTGTAATATGGGCCCGGGTATGGAAACCAATTTAAACGAACCTATTCCATCTTGGGTTATTTACGGAAAAAAAACTCACCCCTCTGTAAAAAAAACCTTTGTGAAACTTGTTTTTCATTTTCCTATGGGATAACTTATGGTCCCCCTTTTTTCAAAACCTTAAAGACTGATTTTAATTCAAGACATAAAGGATATCTTCCTTCGTGAAACTGGCCGGTTAATTGGTCAATAAAAACATCTCAATAATGCTTTTATTTTTTAGGGAAAATCAAAAAACCCCCTCTTACTTACAAAAAAAATTCTTTTCGATCGGGGGGATATCCTGAACGTGAGATTCAAGGTCCTTAACAACTTCTGCTTTCAGAACTAAATTCCAAGCCCTTTTCTTTAACAAATATCAAAGTACCCACTTTTTTAAACCCTTAATCATTTTTCCTGCAGAATCAACATTACACCCCCCCCCCTACAGTTGCTATTTTTTTTTTTTCCTCTCCCTTTTTTTTTTTTTGTCTCTTTTTTCTCGTTGGTAGATAACAGCGATGTACCATCAGAAAATAATATTTTTTTCTTTTTTTTTCAAATGGGACACTCTAATCAATTTTTTTTTTTTTATATTATCTGATTTTTTTTCATTACTTTTTCATTACTATAAAAACTATTAATGATAAATGACCGAAAATTAAAAAAAAGGAGGGGAAGGCAACATTATGGGTGCCTTTTTGAAAATTGAACTTAGTTTCGAAAGTTTTTTTTTTTGCGCCCAAATGGAAAACTCGAAGGGGGTTTTTGTTTCAAAGTAAAAAATTAAAGAAAAAAAGACGTTTGTTTTTTTATTTTTTTAATACATTTCAAATGATAATTTGGGGAAAGTTAACATTTCATCAAATTATATTCTGTTAATATGTAATGACATTTGGTTTGGGTTCCTTTATCTAAAGGTAATAGCCGGGGGAGCAATATTTTTTTTCAATGACCCATTTTTTCGGTATATAAAGTGGGACCTGTGCGGTCGATTTCTCATGTTATTCCTAAATGGAAGGAAAACTACGACACGCCACCGTGGTCGTGAAAAAAGTTCCCAAAAAAACACAAAAAATTGGAATTTCCCCAAAAAATCAAAATGAAGGCGCTAAACCCCTAGTAAAGGGTTATTCGAAAATTTTTCACCGTTGAAAGGCCTATTCACTTATTCAAATGGCAAAAAATTCGAAAAAAAAATTCTTTTCAAAAAATGAGCATTTTTTGCTGAGACAAATTTTCCCCATAGTTCATCTGACTGAAACTCTTTTCCCCAAAAAAACTCCCCAAATTTCCCGAAAATTTTTTTGTCGGTTATGTATAATCTATTATCGATAAAAGGTGCACCTTTTTTTGAAACGACGAAATTTTCCCGTCTGACTTTTCCCGTCCAAAAAACAAAAATCCTTTTTTTTTAAGTTTTTAAAATAGTCTTAGATTGGGGTTGAAAAGTTCCTAATTTTTTTGGCAAAAATATCCATGATATATACTTTGTTCTTACGGAAATATTCATTTACAGGAAAAGTGTAGGTATTTTTTTTTAATTTTAATCGAGTCAGGTTATACAGTGGGCTTTTTTCCCCCTCCCCCCCCCCTTTTTTTTAAATTTTGAACGGTTGACGTAGAACAATGAAAAGATATTGTATGATATCACCGATATTTTCTTTTTAAAAAAACTTTTGATTGCCGATAGATGGGGGGACATAACCAAAAAAAATTTAAAAGATATGGGGGGCGTTACATCGTTGAAAAAAAAAATTGATTCTCTTTAAACATCATTTTTTTTTTTTCTTTTTGTGGAAAGTGACTTTGCGGTTTTTATGGTCCCCCTTTTAATTTTTGAACGGTTCGACGTGGAATAATAAAAGGAAAAGGGATTGTATGATATCACCGATACTTTTTTTGAAATAAAAAAATTGGGATTCCCGATGGGGGGGGAAAACAACTTAAAATTTTAAATAGCATGGGGGGTCATGTGGAACACGTTGATAAGATAGTTAAATTTGTTTCCAATCATCTAATTTTTTTTATCTTTCGTCATTTTTTTCACAATGTTTTTAAATGTAAGCATAGTGTGATCGAATGGTCCCCCCATCTCGATAACTTTTTAACAGTTTCATATTAAACAAATATTTTAAATGGTATTCCCCATCCTACTTCTTGAGAAAAAACATTTTCCCCCACAGAGGGGCGGGGAAACCTTGAAAGCTCCCAAAGGCATAGAGGTCGAGTTTCACACCATTGAAAAAATAATTCAATTATATTTTTTAAACCCTTTGTTCACGGAATCCAAGGATGGTAACACTGAATACGGGCAATAGAGGGAAAATTCATTTTTAAATTTTTTTATGTTTAAACCTTTAAATTGGTAGAAATGTTCAATCCAAAGTGATCCCCAAATTTTTTTTGATGCGGGGGTATTAGGAAAATTATATTGAAGAAAAAAAGACTCAATTCACTAAAGATTTTACTAAACTGGGTTTTTTAAAAAAACCCAAGTGTTTCGCATCAATGCCATAGCCTTTTAAGAGATTATCCCAAAAACCCAAACCCGGGGTATCATTAATCGCATTGAGACTGATAATCAACGAACTAGAAATTCCCTTTGAAATTGGTTATTTTGTCGATGTTTAAGATTTTCTAATGTAAAATGATTATATCAATTTCCTGCTCTTTATATTTGGCATTTGTATTTAAAAAAGGTTTCATTCTACTTCTACTAGTGTTATTTTTAATTTAAACATTATCTGGTTCGTGCACGTCCTATCGGGAAAATGAAGCAACCCTTTTTTGGGGGGCCCGGGGGGAATACCATGGGGGGGGGAAAAATTTTTAATAAAAAAAATTCCCCGATCATCCAATAACTGGGGAAAGTATTTGGGGAAAAAGGGTTTGGGGAAAAATTTAACAGAACTGGCCTATTCATAGGAGTTCGTTTTTGGGGCCCGGGCCCCAAAACCCCCCAGTTCCTGGCCCGGGGCCCCGCCCAGATTTTGGGGGACTAGAGATTTTTTGGGGGTCGAGCCCTTTAAGAGACTTATTTTTTTTCAGAATAACCCCCACACCGAAGCTTTTCTTGAAAAACCGAATAAACAAAAAAAACTATAATATTTTTTTTTCTTTTTTTATGTTATAAATTTCGAGACATGTATTTTGATCTTTTTCCCTTTTTACTTTAACCTGCTTTTTTTAATTTTCTTTAAAAAAAGTATCGAGAAGGAAAAAACTTCAATTTTTAAAAAGGTGAACGTTAAAAAAAAGTTATTCAACACAAAATTGGTTTAAAAAAAACATAGTGTTTTTCCGGGGCGAAGGGCTGCGAAGGAAATTCGAACTGGCGAAAATGGAACGGTTTTTAAAACCCCCAAAATTTAAAAACCACTACCGGGAAAAACACCCCCGAAGACGAGTTGACATAGTGGGGGGAAAACTGCAAGCGGGAAAAAATCCAATAGTGTTTAAACAAATCTGCGGGGGAATTTTCCCAAAAAAAACTTTATTTTCCCCAAAAAAGGTGGACAGCATTCCAAAAATTTTGGGGAGAGACGGGGTGAAACTGAAATCCAGCAACGGAACGAATCAGGGGGACCACGGGGAAAACCCCCTTTTGAAGGACAGTACACCCCAAAAAATTGGTTTGGGGTTAAAAAAAAAAGAAAAAAGGGGGGGAAAAACTGAAAACCCAAAAAAGGAAAAAAACAGAGGACCACTGACAACCACCCGGGGGGACAGACCCCCAAAAAATTTTTTTAAAATTTAAAAGAAGAAAAAAGTCACTCTCATTCCTCAACCTTTCCCCCTTCCCCCACCCCTTAAAAAAAAAATTTTTTCTAGTAAATTTTAAATTTTAAATTTTTTTTTGTTTAACGCTTTTTGGGGGGTTTTAAAAAAATTAAATTCCTCCAAAAAAAATTTTGGGAAAAAAATTTAACCGGGTTTTAACAAAATTTTAAATTTTTAAAAACCTTTAAAAAACCCCCCGGAAAAATTAAAAAATCCTTTTTTTAATTTCCCCCAAAAAAAATTTTTTCCAAAACCAAAAAAGCACCCTTTTAAAAAAAAAAAAAATTGAAAAAAATTAAAAAAAAAACCCCGATTTTTAAAAAAATAAAAACCCGGGGGGCCAAAAAAGGGGCCTTTTAAAAATTTTTTTAACCCAAAAATTTTTAATTTTTTTTTAAAAACCCCAAAAACCCAAAAAAAAAAAAATTTCAAATTTTTTGATTTCAAAAAGTTTAATTTTTCAAAAAAGAAAAATAAGAGGGGGGGAAAACCCAAAAAAAAAAAAATTTTTTTTAAAATTTTTTTAAAATTTTTTCCGTTTTGATTAAAAAAAAAACCCCAAAAAATTTAAAAAACCCCCAAATTTTTTTTTGGGAAAAGGGAAAATTTTTAAAACAGTAAACGAGGGAAAAAAAAAAATAATTTCAATAAATTTCCCCCCAAACCCAAAACGAAATACCATTGCCTTTTAAAAACCACAAAATTATATGCCAGAAAAAAAATTTTTATGAATCAACCCAAAAAAAATTAAATTTCCCCCAACCAAGTTTTTTAAACCCCCAAAAAAAAATTTTTTTTTTCAAAATTTTTTCCCAAAACAAATTTTTTTTAAACCCCAAAAAAAAATTTTTTCAATCAAAAAAATTTTTCAAAAAAGGGAAAAATAATTTTTTTTAGTCAACCAATCAAACTCAAAAAGACAAATGCCAGAAAAGGGGTTTTTACCAATCCGGAAAATTTGGAAAAACCCAATAATCCCCAAAAAATTTTGGGAAAAACCCCAAAAAACAAACCCCCCAAAATAAAAACCCAAAACCAATGTCTCAGTAACTAGAAATGTGAATACTTTTTTTACCCACGAAAGACAGTTTTTTCCCAAAACCCCCCCTAGACCAACTTTTTTTTTTTTTAAAAAAATTAAAATGAACCTCAATATGAGAATGAAAATAATTTTTTTAGGGGTTTAATGCAGTTTTTCCGGGGGAAAAATTTTTGGAATAAAGACGTTCCAAAAAGATTTCATGAAAAAAAAAAAAAAGGGAAAATTTGCAAAAAAAGGGAAAAATTTTTAAAGAAAATGGGACTGAAAAAAAAGGGGGGGGGACCTCCACCAGATGAAAACAAAAAATCCTTTTTATGATGTTCTTTTTTTAATTGTTAATGAAAAAAAAATGTCTGGGCTACCATCAGGGGAATTTTTTTTTGGGGATTGGATGAAGAACCAAAGGAAAAACAGTCTTCACCCCGTTTAATGATAATAAAATTTTTTAATTTTTTTTTGTGAAAAATCACCCCAAATGATGTTCGGTCACGAAAAACATCATTTTAGCAGAACATTCAGGGGAAAAGATGATGGAAAAAAACCCAGCTTTTTTTTAAATCCCTTTTTTAAAAATTTCCCAAAAAAGCAAAGGTAAAAGTATACCATTTGCATAAAAAAAATGTCATGTTTATTCATTTAAAAAAAAACCCAAAAAAAATATTAAGGATTTTTTTTTTACATTTTTGTCAAATACAAATTGCTAAAAAAAATAATTTTACAACTATTCATTTTTAATTTAATTTTCCCCAAATTCAAATTTTCGAACTGAGACTTTCCCACTTTAAAAAAACAAACGGAATCTTTCTTGCGTAAAAAAGTCTAATGCACATAGATTCCAAGATGCTTTTTTTGGAGTTAAACCCCTTTTTAAAAAAGGGCCCCCAAAAAAAAATTTTTATTCCCCAAACTGCAACAGTTACACTTTTTAATTTCCCCCGGGGGTTTATGTTACTTTAAAAAGGGAACTTTAGACCTTGTGGTGAATTTTTTTAAATTTAACATGGGGGGGCAGAAGGGGAATCATAATTCAATGTTTAAATGCCAACTATTACGGTTTTTCCCCCTTTTTTGAAATAAAATTGATTACTGGGTCTCATTAAGCTCCCCATCTGTGGTTTAAACCCATTCTTTTATTTCGGGGGAAAAATTTTATAA